>JACDJE010000426.1:0-461804 GCA_016647715.1 Pavo muticus
CGGGGCCTGTGCCCCCCCTGTCACGGACTTGTATCCAGAGATAACCCGTGACAGCCCTTCAGATATTTATAAGCATGGATAATATCCCTCCTCAGCCTTCTCTTCTCCAGGCTGAACAGCCCCAGGACTCTCAGCCTTTCCTCATAAAGGAGATGCTCCAGGGCCTTCATCATCCCTGTGGCCCTCTGCTGGGGTCTCTCCAGAAGTTCCCTGTCTTTCTTGAACTGAGGAGCCGAGAACTGGATACAGCACTCCACATATTGCTTCATGAGGGCAGAGTAGAGGGGGAGGATCACCTCCCTCAACCTGCTGGCCACGCTCTTTTTAATGCACCCCAGTGATGAAAACTGATGTAATGGAAATGGTGTAGTAAACGTCGAGGGTCTGAGATAATAATATGATAAAAGCTTCCATTAGCTCTTTTCCTTGCGGTCGTCTTTGTAATGCAGGTACATTTTTCAGAGTCTGCAGACTCATGAAGGCAAAATATAATCTAGTGGACTGGAGATATTATTTTCATGACGGCAACCAATAAACACCAATAAACTCTCTTTGTAAACATTTACTTGGATGATTACAAGAGCAACTTGAGCTCTGCGTGCAGTTTGGGGCACCACAATATAAGGAAATAAAACTACTAGAGAGCATCCAAAGGAGGGCTATAAAGATGGTGAAGGGTCCAGAGGACGAGACGTATGAGAAGCAGCTGAGGCCCCTGTGTTTGCTCAGCGCAGAGCAGAGGAGCTGAGGGGAGGCCTCATGGCGGCTGCAGCTCCTCGCAGGGAGCAGAGGGGCAGCGCTGAGCTCTGCTCTCTGTGACAGCGACAGGGCCCGAGGGAACGGCATGGAGCTGTGTCAGGGAAGGGGCAGCTGGGGGTTAGGGACAGGGTCTGCACCAGAGGGCGGTGGGCATGGAACGGCCTGCCCAGGGCAGTGGGCACGGCCCCGAGTGCCGGAGTTCAACATTCTGAGACATAGGGTTTGATTTTGGGTGGTGCTGTGTGGAGCCAGGGGTTGGACTCCATGATCCTCGTGGGTCCTTTCCAACTCAGGATATTCTATGATTCCGTAGTTCTACTTCCAAGGAGGACTTTTCATGTGAAATCAATTATGGAAGTGAAGACTCTTATGGAGATTTGAAAGAAAAGTTTTGATTCTTAAGAATCAAATTTTGTGTAAATCTTTTTATTATTTGAATAGTATTAGGTCTCTGGCTCTACTCTACAAAAAGGTAACCATTTAAACCAAAAGTACAGGTGTGTAATACTTCACATAATTCATAGCTAGAACAAAATAACTGTATCCTTTTCAATATTTTCCTTTTCCTGTGCTCTAAAAAAGTAGTGCTCTAGAAAAGTAGTACAGCCTTTGCATTCTTCTTGGATGGTGCTCAAATGAATATTAGGCAAACCTCAAAACTGAGAATAGGCAGTATAATTTTCAGAGAAATGCTGGCTAGAGGCACCTGCATATAACTGAGAAAATAAGCCCAACCTTCCCTCACATCTGAATGCTCCAGACTTTGCCTACTAACATACTTCTGCTTTAGGGATTGTTTTTCTTCTTGGCTTTCTTTGCAAAAGAGAAGTCTGGAATTTTCCTGGACTGCTCTAAGCCTGAAAAAGTTCTATTAAAAGATTTAGTACTGCTAAGGGACAAATAACTTTGTGCTGAATATGTAGTGAAGTCAGCTAAAAACTCTGTTAACATTTCCAGCAGGTCTCAAGTAACGTTTTAAAATCTTTTTTCTCTACTTTTGAATTTAAGTTCTCAAGGCAGCTTCCTCTTATAGTACAGGATGCCTGAAAGATGATTCTTCTTGACAATCCAGCTTACTCTGATAGAAACAAGCTCACTATCAGTTTCCAGGGTTATTCTGGAAAATGGAAGTGCTCTAAAATCTGAAACGTAGAGAGTGTTACAAGTGCTGTTTTTTTACTGACTGATCCAGTTTCTTAATAAATACTGGGTAGGTGGCATCCTGTATCCATTCTCCTACAGTGTTATATGATAAAGAACTCAGCAAAGAACTCAAACCTTATCCTCCTCCCCATCAAACACTGTACAGGACTGTCTCTATAAGCTGTGGCTTTAGGGGTTATTTTATCAATTACAAAGTCTAGACTGTAAATTGAACACTAAATGAATGTAAAATTGGTGTTTTATGGCACATTTGACATATGCATGTGAAGTACACCGTCAGAGCCATTCACCATTTTGATTTTCATTTCTAGTTTTCCACAGCTGCCAGTATATGCTTTCTTGGTACCGCTCAGTAATTTAGTGCTGAATAAGCATCAGTATCCTGAGCTCCTTTGCCCGATTCCAGTATTTTTTTGAACATACCCTAAGTTGTTCACAATGTCTCTGCTTATATGAAACCAAGTATACACATTCATGGATACAAGTATGAATGTACAGAGTGATTTTTCCCCCCCCTCTTAAAACACAGTTGTGGATGCTTTAATATTGCAGCCATGAGTAATTATGACCACGATGATATCATAAATTAGGACTAGAAGGAATGGCTTAGGACTAGAGGGAATGGCTTCAAGCTGCGCCAGGGAAGGTTCAGGCTGGACGTTAGGAAATACTACTTCTCTGAAAGGGTGGTCAGGCACTGGAATGGGCTGCCCAGAGAGGTGGTGGAGTCACCGACCCTGGAGGTGTTCAAAGAACGTTTGGATGTTGTACTGAGGAACATGGTTTAGTGAGAACCATTGGTGATGGGTGAATGGTTGGACTGGATGATCCTGTGGGTCTTTTCCAACCTTAGTGATTCTATGATTCTATGAAATGAAATTCTAGCTATCACTGACTGTTCCTCATCTGTCAGATAGTGGTCTCTGAACATACCGTGCTGGCACTTTGTTAAACTATGTGCTAAATTACTTTATTTTGTATCTCATCCTCAGCAGAAGTTCTCCGAACTCTGACAGGTTTTTCATTGCTGGCTTTTAAAAACTGATGACTAGGCGTCATATAGTCAAACTCCAAATATGCTTTGTTCCCTGTTTATCAGTGCTCTGAAAGGTGTTTCTGTAAATTTCAGTTTTCTAACAGTAATACAGTGCTCTGTTTACAAACCAGACAGCTGCAATTGAAAAACATAATCTGTAATGATGGGATACAGAGACAGTATGTATATTTGTTGGAGGAGGAAGGTGCATGAGATGAATGTATTTGACTCTGTGGTATGTATTTTACGTGCATGACAACGAGTAACCTTCCATAAGAAATATGTGAAACGTTTTATATGCGTGAATTACGATTCCAGTTGTCTGCTGTTGTATAAGCCACTGGAATCCATTATGACAGTTTCTCTTGTGCAATCTATTGATTTTAATGAGCCTGTCAATTTCTCAAACACATTATTCATGAATGTGCTCTTTATTCACTACTCACTGTTGGATATACTGGTACTTCCAAGCTGTTTGTTGAGGTAGTTAGGCAAATATTTCTCTGTAAGCAGCAAATTCCATTACAACAATCATCTATTCATCTTCTCTTCCAACTGCTTTCTTATTTTATTTTAAAATTCAACACTTTCAAATTAAAAGATACCAAGTGTTGGGCTTTCAGACATTAAATAATTGTGAGAGTTGGTAATGCCCTGGAATAGGAAGTTTGTAGTATATCATTCTGCATTCCCACAGACATTTCTGTTTCCATCTTTGCCAGTTCCTAAATTCTGTAGGGAAGCAAAATGTTCACAGATTTTGTTCTTTTTCTGAAAGCAAACTGTTATTATAGTAATATCTGATGTCTACAGATTTAACTACAGTAAGGAGAGTAAGATATCTTAGGACATAAACCATTCTTGTAAAACCACTGAACATACTGTTTAGTAAGAGACCTGAATTATGTTTAATTGGAAGCTTACCTGTTACTGAAAATTCTCTTCCGTTAATGTAATCTGCCGGATCATGTTCTCTATTTAAAATGTTTATATTTGTCTTCCAGGGACAACGTACGTATTTGTCCTTTAGCTGTACTCTTACATACACATAACTTAACAGATGAGAATGGTATGACTCACAGGAAGGCACTGGCCAGTGTCATTTCTCCTGGATGCTCTAGGACAGCTTCCATGCAAAATAGGATTAAAGGAAGGAAAAGACATACTAGTCTGAAGGCAGCACTCAGTTTCCATCTGGCAGCCATTACTTTTTTTATGATTATATACAGCTGCAAATACTTGCATTCATCTGGTGTCCCAGCCTACAGCTACCCCCAGCCTGATGGGAGCCTTCCTTCTCTGTCTCCCAACCCACTGGCTACGTGATGCTGGCACTGGGTCAAAATCTTCACAGCATTTGAAAATATCTACACACAGATCCATATAAACTATGTAAAAGAGCACAGACATTGGACATCTTCAGGCTATCACAGCCCAGTCAGCCTCAGGATCAGAGACAGCACTGTGTCAATGTGGACTGTGCTCAGGTTAATTAGCTCCCCTAAGAAGAAGGGCTGATTTAGATTTAGATTTAGGAGGGCACTGCTGCAGGCTGCAGAGCTTTCTGGAGAGTCTGTTGCTACATAGCTATAGTGGGAGTTAGTTCAAATATTTTTGCTCCATACTTTGTGGCACAGAATAAGACATTGGTCTCAAAGAGCGTGCAATAATACCATGAAGCAATGAGACGATTTATTTGTACACCTTCACCTTCCTCAATCTCAGAACTGGATTTTGTAACTATTATATTGAATGTTATTCTACAATAAAGCATTGCAGCTGCCAGCAGCAAGGTGTTACTCAGCAGCTTGGGAGACTCTAGTCAAGGCTGCGTGGTTATTTCCTTTCCAAATTTGAAACAAACCGTATTTTCAGTTTTCACAGTCTTAATATAATACACAAAAAAGTCAAAACACTCTTCTACAACTTATAGCCTAACTTCAAGTATAGGCCACCATCAAAAAAAAGGTTCGTATAGCACAGGAAATATGTGAAACTGCTCTAAAGCTTCTACAGTGCTATAAGGATGATGGTGTGAGGTAAGATTTTAATGACAATGGTAGATATTTCTCCAAATAGAAGAGAGAAGATCATTGAAAATCTTGACTCTTGGGGAAGTAAATTTTTTCTTCTTTTCTTTTTACATATAGTATATCAAATATGACTTTTTCAACTGGTAGTTGAAAATGTCTTTTGTATCACCTAATGGATGACTACCTTTCCTTTTTGAAACAAAGAAATCAAGTTATTGATAGCCCATCAGCAGTGTAGAGTCCCTGACCAGTTCAGAAATGTATTTTACATAATTCTCATAATGAAATGGTGAAAAATATTTCTCATTTGAGTAGAGAAGTTTAATTATCAAATGGATCTAATGAGTTTTTGCATCATATTCTACTACTTTTTGCAAACACTCATCAACCACTCTCCATTATATGGTAACTCTCAGGGGTTTTCTCCAAAATGGAAACTTAGAATCATAGAATAATAGAATCATAGAATCCTTACAGTTGAAAGGGACCTCCAAAGGTCATCTAGTTGAATTCTCCTGAAATGAACAGGGACATCCACAGCTAGATCAGGTTGCTCACAGCCTGATCCAGCGTCACCTTGAAAGTCTCTGGGGACAGGACATCAACCACGCCTGTGGGCAGCAATCAGGCCGCCCCCCCCTAGCTGGTCCACAGCAGGAGCTGCCAAGTGAGGCCAGACCTGGTTTGGAGGCCATGTTAGGTGATGGCTTGCTGTGCCTGCACCTCAGTGCTGGCTGGAAACCTTCATCTCTGCAGAGTCAGAGGAGCAAGATTTTTACTGTTGTTCCACCAAACACAGGGCCATACCTTCATCTCTGTGAGACAACAGGGAAAGGAGTACTGTGTAAAAGCTCTGCTGCTGTTAACTCCCACTAATCCTGAAGTCTTTTGTATATGGTTGCTCAAAGGGTATCTTCATTTTCTTTATGGCTGTAGAGAAAAGACCAGGCTCCTGCCACACATGAATTTACTCCAAAACCATGGACATTTTATCCTTTCACTTGTTTCTTAGGATTCATAGTGCTTTCAGATGTCCCTATACTCTGTTTACCTCAGTCTTCGTTTACACTGATGAGCAAAAGAGGTTACCCAGAGGATAGCTTTGCAATTGTTGCTCTTCGCAAGACTCATTCTCACTGGAAGGAGGGGCAGGTTATTTTTTCCATGTCCTTCTGCATTGCCTTAGTCTAGGAACCAGCCCAAGGCAGGGCTACAGACTGGACACCATGCTGCCATTCTGTGTGACATGGCTGTGCCATTCTGTGTGACATGGCTGTGCTCAGGCCCTGCACTCCCTGGCAGCCATTCCTGCTGAGGTGTCAGTGACCAGGCCCCTCACTGGCCTTGCCACCAGGCTGCCTGCATGCAAGGTGTCTTCTTGCAAGTGGAAGATTAACCACTGATTCTGTGTACTCAGGGTTAGCTTCAAAGCCATCTGAAACTGATGGGGATTTTTCTGCCGGCTTCAAAGGGCTCTGGATCATGAACATGCAGCATGGGCTGCAGCAGTTAATTTTTAAACTCTCATTATTTGAAAACTTCTTGTAGAGTGTACTGGAGCGTATGGCAGGGGCTGAGCTTGCCAAAACAACTGACAAGGCACAGCTTAGTGACTGGGACTAGGGATTTCTTTCTATTTATACTTTTCTGCCACAAACATGCCTTTTAATCAGTCCTTGTAATCATTTACCTGTGTTTCCAACTGTCCTGCACATTTAATACTCATTTTTTCCTCCTGTGATAGCCCATGCAAAGACTCGTGGGGCCCAGTGATATTCTGAAACACTTAGGATTTCTTTGAGCTGGCCTAAATTCCTTGGCTGGTCTGAGGTGCTCTCCATCCCCCACTTAACATCCCAGCTCCAAGTATAATTAAAATAGAAAAAAGAAAGGATTTGAAAAGTAGTTTCTAAAGTAGTGAAGGTAAGCAAAGAATATTTTATTTCAAGAGTGAGGAATAAATAAATGTAATTCTGAATTGAACTGTGGAGTAGTCTCCCAAAGGAAATAGTAGAAATCAAATTGCTTGAATAATTTAAAACCAGACTGGACAAAACACTTAATAATATATGGCAGAAATAAAGCCTGTCTTGGCAGGAGATGGAGTGGATGACTTAATAGGTCTTTTCCCTCTCCAGCCTTTATTATTTTATGGTTTATTACTGTAGATGACTCAGTGTTAACAATGCTTGGTTTATTTTATTGCAACTGCTTACTGCAGGACAATGTATGTCCATGTCATTATACCATATTAATTATCTTCACAGAAAGTGAAAATCTCTTGGGCTTCCCACAAGTTTACTTGTTAAAAGAAGTGTTAACTTTCTAGAGGATTGTTGCCTAATACATTAATATATTACATTCTGTACTTTTCCTCACAAAGATATATGTGAAAACTGAAATAAATTTTCTTATAGAAAAGTCATTTTAAAAGCAATTAGGAAAGCTGTAGATTATCTATAAAAATCATATCTAAGTAGACACCACTATCATAAAAGGCAGTGCAACGAGCCAGGCGGCTTTGGCACTTCTAAAGTAAATATGCTGACACTGCCCTACAGGAAGGACCATGAACTGGCACTTTAGCTATATTTGGATAGCCTCAGAACAAGAGCACCAAAGCTCTCATCACTAAATCTACTGGCTAAGCGCTTGCCCGTAGAGTGTGTTGCCTCTGGAGAACAATGATGGACTTGTGAGACATAACCTCATTGCATTGGAGGAATGCTCATTCTGCAGGTACAGCAGCTCAGGGCTGAAGGCAGCATCCACATGGACATGACTGTAATGGGTTCCAAGGAGAGTAAGGCTGCTCCCAGCCCCATGGGCAGGAGTGTGTGCTGCATCTCCCACCACCAGAAAGGCACTGGGAGCCACTAGGCAGTGTTTATGTCTGAAATACTGTACTGTGCAAGCGTCTCTGTGTTTAGGAGTGCAAATTAGAAGAATGGCAAAGCCACTGGTCAACTCTATAGATCATCCTAAAAAAGTATGATATATATGTCACACATATATCTCATGCTTTTTATATCATCTCATGTTATAGCAAAATTCTTTGTGGAGTGTTTTCAAAAGCATTGCAATTGTTTTTGTACCATGAAGCACAAAGCCAGCTTTGTCCGAATTACCACAGAGCAACATCACGGAGCTCTGTGAGACAGAGAGAGAAATGCATTTTCCATTGCTTCCTATGTGGAGTCCAGATAAAATAGTATACACACGGGATCTTTAGAAGTGTTCACAAAAAACATTAACAGTCACCAGCACTTGTTCTGTCTTACTTGGCAATAAGGGGACTTCACACCTGCTAGTACTTCTCCATACTGAGAAGCAGCTGGGCAGAAATACACGATAGTTTTAGGAAGTGTATTGTACACTGGGTAAATCAGAGGAGAACCTTCTGGGTGAAGACTGGACACCAACCAAGAATTACACAACTATTACATTAATCATAAAATCTATATAATTAAGAGTGCAGATGAATACTGATCAGAGAAACAGAAGTGGCTTAAATACAGCAAAGCCTTCCTTGGGTCAGGGAATGAACTAGATGAACTCTGAGAGCTTTGAAGGAGAGAAAAGATCCAGTTTAAAGAAGGGAGGAGAGGTGAGATAAAAGAATGATACAGTGTCTTCTACACATTTCTTCCACATAAAAGAAACAGGCTGGAAGAAAGAGAATTATAATCTAGACCTGGAAAAAATTTCTAATGGTAAAAATACTGATGAGCTGAAATATTAGAATATTAGCTGGAATATTCTGCATAGGTACTATGAAGCTCTTCAGTGAATGTGAGACAAGTGTACATTTAGAATGATTTAGGTACATATGGTATTGCCAAAGTACACCTGATGGTTTCTTTACATCCCTTTCAGCCCTGCTATTTATGGACTTGTGAATCACAAGAGAACCCACATATGGAGAGAAAAATTCTGAGGTTACTGACAAAAGTACTCGTGAGACAACTGTAGAAAAGACATTCATATACTTATGTATAATATTGTTAAGCTTGTGCCTTTGTCATACTACCTAAAAAAAGATAGAAATCATAATTTTGGAACCATTACAAAATGTTTCAGTTGTCATGTTGGCCTTGTAACCCAGAGCACCCACAGGATGGGAGTTCCAGAAAGGTTAATTCACAGAGACACTGAGAATTCTGCAGCAGTCCTGGCTGGAAGATCCAAAAGCTCCTGGGATGTGTACTTTGCTTTCCTTGAAGAGAGAGCAGACAAGGACATGCTTAACAGAGGAATGGAGATGCCAGCAAAAATGAGCTGTCATTACCTTGCCAGTTCTGTGTCTGTTTAAATGTATACTTTCCAAATATTTCACAAGTTCTCTTCTTTGCATTACCAGCAAAAGATTTTGTCAATGTTTTTTGACCATGTTACTGAATATTGGTTTGTGGCAGTGGGTACATTCCAGGTACAAATGATCTAAAACATTCCATCTTAATATCTGGGTTACCAGAAGGAAAGGTCCTCTTAGCCTCTCAGTTATTTCTGCACCATAAACCTTGAATGCAGCTTTAGATTATCTGAGTTTCACATCTACATGTGAAATGCCTGAAATGGTCTGAAGAGAATCAGTAGCAGATATGCCTTCGTTGCTCATCTCATTCAACCCTATTCTCAGAAGATCCAAATGGAAATGTAACACCGCTTACAATGGAGATGGAAAATACTGGCTATATCTTTGGATGATAAAACTGATTTTCCCATTGCCGAAGGCTATTTGGAGTTTCTTTTTAAAGTTTATGCCACATTTTTTATGAAAGCCAACAATACAGTGGTAACTGTTGTACTGAGAATAAGCTTTTTTTTTGTATTTGTTTATTTGGGGGGGGGGGGGAGGGGGAATGGAGCTGTTGTTTTGTTTGCTTTTTTCCCCCCTTATTTATTTTCTTACTTTATTGCTCTCCTCTTGGTTCCCTGTGTTCTCTCACTGGAAAGCATACCAGAAATAGTTGAATACAAACTGTTCCCTACTCAGAGCTGTCACTCTTTACCAGATACCAACAAGCATAATTTCCATAGTGATGAACTTCAAAAAAATGAGGCACTAACCACCCCCCAGAATGCTGTCCATTTGTTGCTGTGCCATGTATGTCATTGTTCCCTGCAACCCTGTGAGTATTTACTCAGCAGCTGCTTTTACAGCTAGAAGTGAGATATTTGGAGAGCTTCTTGGTGGCACAAACCACTTGGAACAGTGTCACTCTTATTTTCCATATCTCGTGTTTCTTCCCTACACCCACAAATATGATTGCAATACTAAACTCTCTTTAAAGCTGCACTGTGCAAAATAATTTGGCTGTTCATATTCCAGCTTAGAGCCTATTAATACCAAAAAATTTAACTGGGATTCTCATGGAATTTCAAGTTCACACGTGTTCTTCTGTTTTGTTTTATTGTGATTTATTTATTTATTTATTTTAAATTTTAGAGTAAGAAATTAGATTGCATCAAATTCAGTAGGAAGATGTGTGAAGTAGTCCTCTGGAGATGATCAGAGTGCCCCTCTGCTGTTGTGGAGGAGAGCAGGTGATGGAAGAGCTGAAACTTATCAGCGGCAGCTGACCTTTCTTAGCGATACACCAGAACTCCTCGCAGGGCCAGGAACTGCATGCAGACATGCAAGGGAAACTGAATATGACTCACAAACAGAATATGCCCATGGCTTCTGGGAATGGCAGTGTAACAGCCTGGGGGGAACCCAGTGAAGCTGGGGGAATGGCAGTGAACCAGTGCTGGGGGACAGGTGCCTCCCTCTACTGCCTCAGCAGCCTCTGATGGTTTTCTCCTGGAGATGGGGATTGGATAATGTGGTAACACAGTACGGTGATGCAGGCTTAATCCATGGTCTGCAGTTGAGCTGTTTGCAACAGGTTGATCATGCTCGATTTATACAGCAATAAGCCTCTGATCTCTGCTCTTAAAGGTGAAGTGATAAGAAGGGCTTAACACCAAAAGTTGTCATTTTGTAGACATTTTAATTTAGAAGTCTGAGCAAATTGCTTTGGCTGCTGTGGATTTGAATAAGGGACACCCAACCATAGCATTTAAAACAAAATGCAAAAACAATCCATGCTTCAGTGCAGTGTAAATCAGATCAAATCAAATCAGAACTGGGCTAAGGCAGAAGTTGTATAATTCCAAAAGTTGGCAGACATATCCTATTCATGGAGAAGGGTGTGCATCACTTGGCTTCAGGGTGAAAAAAACAACCCTCAATAACATTTAAGTAATAGTAGAAGCACAAATTATGAGAGACTGAGAATTAATCATTTCCAGGATTGCTGCAAGGACATGTGCTAAGATTTCTAGCAGAGACTGATGGGATTCTTCTCCATGTTATCACGTATGGCGTGGTCTGGAAAAGATTTGGAGAGATGCTATTGCAAGTTAGGGGTCTTTGGCTGAAGAAATTAGTAGGAGGGAGTTCAAAATTGTCTGATTGGCAAGCAACAGCCAAATTCTCAACATAGGAAACAAAACTCAAGAAACAATAGTCTGCAGTCCTCTCTGTAATCTGAAGGAAGAAGAGGTGAAAACTGAAAAGATGAAACAAGAATAGAGGATTGACACAGAGAGACTTACAAAATAGCTTGAGATGGAAGGCCTGGAAATTTAAATTCAAAACTCTGCTTGATAGTAAATGTTCTGAAGTTAAGATGCATGCTCATTTTGTAATTACAATTCTCCTTACTTTTACCGTAATTAACCCTCCCGTATCTTTATATGTTTAGATATAAAATTATCACAGAATGGTTTGGGTTGGAGAGGGCCTTCAAGATTATCCATTTCCAACCCCTCTGTCATGCGCAGGGGCATCACTCAGTAGACCAGGTTGCCCAAAGCCCCGTCCAACCTGCCCTTTAACACTACCAGGGATGGGGCATCCACAACTACTCTGAGCACAGTTCCCATGTCTCACCACCCTCATTATAAAAATTTCTTCCTCATATACACTCTTATACCTGTTCCTTATATTTAGAAGTGTGTGAAAGAAAGGAGCCAAGGCAAAAATTGTCTTAATATAATGATGACTGACAAAATATTTCTCCAAGCATTATATAATAATCAAACTTTCCAGTAACATAGGGTGGATCTGTATTCATTTCACATCATTACCACATTATCTATTGCTTCCAAAGGATGCTAAATGAATATTGGAAATAGGAATTCTTTTCCAACTTATTATTTCCTAAGCAGAAAATATTTCCCACAACTAATTTTGAATGTAAGCCCATTTGTTGTTAACCAAATGCCTTCTGGTTATTGTTAACCAGATGACTTCAGCCCTAACATTTAATCAAAGTAAGATATCAGTTTAGATAAAATTAGGGTAAAACACATATCTTGGGTTTTAATCAGTCAATTATTAACAGGAAAGACACTGATCTTCCCAAATAAATTGGTACTTGTAGGTCCAACATTGATGTCAGTAATACAGCACCACAAAGAATGCCTTGGATAACTTCCGTGGTGTCTGTTGGGTCATTTTAGACAAGATTTTGTGGAAGGTATTATGTTCATTCACAAGCTATAAAAACAGTTACCTACTCTATAGGAAGAAACTGTTTTTCCAAGCATGTAGAGCGTGGTTAGAAACATAGAATCCTCAGAGCTGGAAGGGACCTTTAAAGGTCATCTAATCCAACTCCCCTGCAATGAACAGGGACATCCACAGCTAGATCAGGTTGCTCAGAGCCTGGTCCAGTCTGGCCTTGAAAGTCTCTGGGTGCAGAGCATCTACCACATCTTTGGCCAGAGAAATGATGCTCTGGAATTAAAAGCAACAAGATGATTGCACAAGGGCAAGTGAAATCAGCAGGATGGGGCCAAAGACATGAATTAGGTCAAACTGTCTGCATGCCTCCACTGTGCAACCTGCTGGCAGCATGTGCCATTAATCTATCATCTCTTGCCAGTAGTGGCCCCACAGGGAAGGAAGGGCCTGGTACTTTTGAGTACTGTTCTGTTTGTTCTGGAACTCACAGTCTCTGCTGTAGTTCCGAAGGTACAAACTTTATCAGTGATGCAGTTTAGCTGCCTGCAAGTCTATATGATAACAAGTTTCCCAGTTTTCAATGTTTTTTCTCTTATATTTTCAAGCTTATGCTGCCACATTTAAAACAACATGTGAAATACATCTTCAGGCTTTAGCCAAGCGTTCCTGACACTCCCAGACCAAATGATTCCTCTTCCACTTTATTTCAATCGCCTTTTACATAGATCACAGAATCACAGAATATCCTGAGCTGGAAAGGACTCATGAAGATCATCAACTTCTGAATGTTACAATAAAGTTTTGTATTGCTATAATTAAATAACTTGGTCATCACCTTTCTCTGCAGAGCAGTTGCATAATAGGAGATTTCACTCTAGTTCCTGTGATGAGGATTTCATATAAGGACTGAAATGAGCAAGTGCACTATTCTACAGTAATCACTGGTGCTGTCTGGAAGAAGAAATCATGGGGATATTTCAAAATGTCCACTGTGATTGTGTGCATGTATGTTCATTTAAAATAAAACCAAAAAGTTCTAGATCTTTGAGAAAATGTAACAGCATCAAAATACCTGTTTTGAAATCAAAAGCAGGGAGATTTTCACTAAGGGGGCTGATAGGAGTCCTACTTGTAAAGCAACGTTATGCTTGCTTTGGAGCAGACTTCCCATGATTCCAAAGATAATGGCAGAAGCAGATAGGCCTCTGTGAAACATTTCACTTTTAGAAAAACAACATAAAACAAAGCAAAATTTCATCACAAATATTCTAACACGACTTATTTTCCTTATGTTACTGTCCTTGGTGGCTGCTTGAACCATGAACAGTTACGGTTCAGTATTCTACATAGCTAATCAAAGACTGATCTCATCTTATAGAGGCGTGAGTCTCCTTTGTATGCTCTTCTATGCCCACTGACTTCCTTTGTTGAGCTTTAAGGGAAAAAAAAAAGCGTTTTATATATTTAAACTTCCATGAAAACTGTTAGTATTCGATGTTTAGAAGAAGCACAGTGTCAAAATGCACAGCAGAGCCGTATGTTTGCATTAAAAAGCTTTATGGAAAATTAACATTAGCCACAAAGTCTTGTTAAACAGAAGAATGTAAGACTTCTGAAAAGCTATTAAGAATACTTGAGATAAGATGATTTATACTCGTTTTTCTTGACTGTGCAAACTTGAGCTTTTTGGTTTTTTGCTTTATCTATGCTGTGAGTTAGGTATCCAGACACATAATTGCTTCCCAGTATATTGGAAATGTGATAGAGAGTAAACTTCATAGTGCATTTGTGCATTAAAATTGTAAAACTAAGGATGACATCTCAAACAGGCAGACAGATGTTGTAATTAATGAACTCCCTTCCAAAACCAAAACTAACTAAAGATTTGAAATCTGTGAAATTGCACAATTAATAGCCTCAAGGCAATTCAGTCTGAGTAAGTGAAGAAAAGGCTGAGCTGTATGGATGCTAGAGTTTCCCTTTGGCATGTTTCAGGTACTGGAGCTGGCTTGCAGTCCTTATTTCTAACACAAGCCAGAGTAATTCAAGTCAGCCTATGATGCTCAGTGCATTTCAGCTGTGAATGGGGATCTTATTCAGCTTTCTAAGAAACCTATTTGAACACTTCTTCTCAGGAGGGGGTACGACTGTTTACATGGATGGATAGTGATAGGACAAGGGGGCATCGTTTTAAACTGAGACAGGGGAGGTTTAGCTTAGATATGAGGAGGAAGTTTTTCACACAGAGGGTGGTGACGCAGTGGAACAGGTTGCCCAAGGAGGTTGTGGATGCCCCATCCCTGGAGGCATTCAAGGCCAGGCTGGATGTGGCTCTGGGCAGCCTGGTCTAGTGGTTGGTGACCCTGCACATAGCAGGGGGGTTGAAACTACATGATCATTGTGGTCCTTTTCAACCCATTCTATGAATATGTGAAGATCCATTCAAGAAAGAACATTCAAATATACCTTAAGTTGTTGGCTAAATAGTTGTGTAGCCTATAAAAAGTATTTCTTAATTCAGATCTGCTACTTTTGCGAAGTATTTCAGGTATGGCATATCTATTTTGAAATCATGGTCCAGAATTTCTCAGTGAATGAACAGTAAAAAACTTTAACAAAGTTCTCCCTCTTTAGCAAACATTTGCTAATGGATTTCACAATAACAATTCATATTCCCAGGATAAGATCACATGCAAAGTAAACATTCTATATTCTGTGTGGGAAAACCAACAATTTTCCATCTTCATCAAGAATGGGTTGAACCCAGACTTTTTTGGTGTAGTTGTTAAATTATACTACATGTTATATGTATACTATATGTGTTGACAGATCTGGACCTCTCCCAAAATGCTATTGATATGGATGGCTGTATAACTTCTGATGCTGGCTTACTTCTGAACAATGTTGGTCTGTTTTTAGAGACTCAACTCTGTGAGTGATTGTTTTACTTTATGGACAGGATGTATTCATTTTACTAGCTTGTATGTGTAATGTGGCAGGATATCAAAATGACTATCTGGATAACTGAGACAAATGGGAAAACTGAGTTGTGTGACTATTCTGAACTCTGGGAATGGTTTAAAAAATATTTCTTCTGGCTTGTCACTCTCTGATTCCATTCACTGCCTTCTTTCCTTTTGTCTGGGCAGCACCGTTTTTCCAGGCAGGAGTTAATACATAGCCCAAGAGGCTTTTTAGCCAATCAGTCTCTCTCCAAAACCTATACGCAGCCAAGTGAGGTCTCAGGAGCAAATGTGAAGTTGTTTCCAGCTAGTTCCTTGAATATACCTCACTTTAAAATAGTAATCATGTTAAACAATCTCTTTTTGTACTTCTTCTATGCAAAAGAATTTCTAGTTAAGCCCATTTCTTAACTTGAGGAGAAAGTTCTGGTGAATCCCATGGTCAAAGCAAAACCCATCACAATGTTGCTCATTGTTAAGTTCTGATTAACTCTAGCACTCTATTGCTGACTCACTCTCTTCCAAGCATGTGCAAATATTTAGTTTATTTCATTTTCTGGAGCACATTCCGTAGAGCCCATTGCTGTAGTATCCAAGCAAATTTTCAACATCAACAATAATATTTCCAGCACACTGGAGCTTTTGTGACGTTCTTCTTTTAAGGGTCTCAGACTCTCAACTTCACCACCTTAGAATTCACATGAAGCATCTAAGTGCTATTCTGTTGCTTTTCCTGAGTGAGAACACTGGGACATAGCATTGTGAAATCTCTTACTGCAGGTCTGTTGCTGCAAGGTAAATCAGAAGTAGTACAAAAAAGCTGAGAATATTCTAGGCAGAGCTGAGGTCAGCCATCCTTGTGAAGATAGCTTCATGAGACCTATTTATGGCCACATAATTGATGCTGCCAAAAGTAAACCGATTGGAATAAAGTTTTTTAAAAACTGGTTAATCTAATGGAGGTTTTCCAGAAGTTCAGTGATATCCATGAATAAATTTAAAAGAAGCACAGTGCTTAGCCTTTGTTAAGAAATTGTTGGTTGTGGCTGAGAATGAGAATGAGAAGATTGGAACTGACTAGTTAAGGGGACTGGGAGCCAAGGGAAAGGATAAGCCAGAACCCACCTGTCTACTATCAGCTATTGTTCAAAGGTCTGTCCTCTTTGGGCTTGACCAATCACTCATCTTTTCCTTGAAAACCCACATGTAAGGAACAAGGCTTCTCTGGGCTGGCTATACTCTGGAGCTCACCCTTTATGAGGGTATTGGAAATAGGTAGCACGCCACACTCCGGCTTGAATAATAAAGCAGACGCCTATAATCTTTTGTTTACTTTATGCTCTTCAATAAACTTTCACAGACTGCAAGATACTCCTTCACACAAACCTTTCTTATAGAAGGAAGGACAAGTCTTTTAAAGTCAAATTACCTCCTGGGTCCCTGGGTCACCAAACTTGCACACCACGACCATGAAGTCTCTCTTCCTCCAGTTTTCTGCAGCCATCTGTTCAGCTTTTCCATTTCTTTTAGCTTCACTGTCTCCAACATTTTTTTCCACTTGTCTCAGCGAAGGGTCATTGTGTTTAGGCTTCAACAGGATTCCTGATTTTTCCAGAATAGGGCTGAAATTCAAGGAAGAACCTTGCCCCTCCTGCCTGATTCTAAGAATGGGAGGTGATTGTTCCTCTCTGCTCTGCCCTCCTGAGGCCCCATCTGGAGTATTGTGTCCAGGTCTGGGGCCCCCCATACAGGAAAGATGTGGAGCTGTTGGAGGGGGTCCAGAGGAGGGCCTCTAAGATGATCAGAGGGCTGGAGCACCTCCCCTACAAAGACAGACTGAGGGAGCTGCACTTGTTCAGCCTGGAGAAAAGAAGGCTGTGAGGAGACCTCATTGCAGCCTTCCAGTATTTAAAAGGGGATTATAAATGGGAGGGGAATCAACTTTTTACTTAAGTAGATAGTGATAGAACAAGGGGGAATGGTTTTAAGCTGAAGGAGTGAAGGTTTAGATTGGATGCCAGGGAGAAGTTCTTCACAGAGTGGTGAGGTGCTGGAACAGGCTGCCAGAGAGGTTGTGGATGCCCCATCCCTGGAGGTGTTCAAGGCCCGGTTGGATGGGACCCTGGGCAGCCTGGTCTAGGACCAGATCTGGAGGTTTGCGGCCCTGTCTGTGGCAGGTGGGGTTGGAACTTGATGATCCTTGGAGTCCCTTTTGACCCAAGCCATTCAATGATTCTATAATCCTAATGCTGAATTAATATCATTTTGCACTTCTTGAAGTTTCCCCTGGAAGACTGAAACACCAATGTATACACTGAACTTCCTGGAAAGATGATGGAACAGCTTGTGCTGGATGCCATCTCCAGACAATTGGAAGAAAAGGAGGTTATCAGGAGTAGTCAGCATGGGTTCACCAGGGGGAGGTCATGCTCGACCAACCTGGTAGCCTTCTATGATGTTGTCACTGGCTGGGTGGATGGGGGGGGAGCAGTGGATGTAGTCCACCTTGATCTCAGCAAGGCATTTGATACTGTCTCCCACAACATCCTTATAACAAAGCTGAGGAAGTGTGGGATAGATGAGTGGACAGTGAGGTGGGTTGAGAATTGGCTGACTGGCAGAGCACAGAGGGTTGTCATTGGCGGCACAGAGTCCGGTTGGAGACCTGTAACTAGCGGTGTTCCCCAGGTGTCGGTGCTGGGTCTGGTCTCGTTCAACATCTTCATCAGTGACCTTGATGAGGGGATAGTGGCCACCCTCAGTAAGTTTGCTGATGATACGAAGTTGGGAGGATTGGCTGACACACCTAAAGGCTGTGCTGCCATTCAGCGAGACCTGGACAGGCTGGAGAGCTGGGCGGTAAGAAACCAGATGAGGTTTAACGAAAGCAAGTGTAGAGTCTTGCACCTAGGGAGGAATAATTGCATGCACCAGTACAGGTTGGGGGGTGACCTGCTGGAGAGGAGCTCTGCAGAGAGGGACCTGGGTGTCCTGGTGGACGACAGGTTGACCATGAGCCAGCAGTGTGCCCTCGTGTCCAAAAAGGCCAATAGCATTCTGGGCTGCATTAAAAAGAGTGTGGCCAGTAGGTCGAAGGAGGTGATCCTCCCCCCTCTACTCTGCCCTGGTAAGGCCTCATCTGGAGTACTGTGTCCAGTTCTGGGCTCCCCAGTACAAAAAAGACAGGGATCTCTTGGAAAGAGTCCAGCGGAGGGCCACAAAGATGGTGAAGGGCCTGGAGCATCTCCCCTATGAAGAAAGGCTAAGTGAACTGGGGCTATTTGGCCTTGAGAAAAGAAGACAGAGAGGGGACCTGATCCAGGTCTATAAATGTCTAAGGTGTAGAGGGCAAAGTGGCGAGGTCAGACTCTTCAGCAGTGTGTGGAGACAGGACAAGGGGAAACGGCCAGAAACTGGAGCATAGGAAGTTCTGCACCAATGTGCGCAAGCACTTCTTTACGGTGAGGGTGACGGAGCACTGGAACAGGCTGCCCAGGGAGGTTGTGGAGTCTCCTTCTCTGGAGATATTCAAGACCCGGCTGGACGCCCACCTGTGCGACCTGGTGTAGGGAATCTGCTTTGGCAGGGGGGTTGGACTCAATGACCTCTGGAGGTCCCTTCCAACCCCTACGATTCTGTGATTCTGTGATTCTGTGAAATAGAAACAGGCAAAATAACCTTGCTCCAGAGAAAGGCTTATTATTTTCTACAATCAGAGGCTTCTACACTGATTTTTTTCTATGGCTTTGAAATTGCAGCCAAGCCACCAAAACTACTTCTACTTGAAATTTAATCTCCCCTCATTCCTTAATTTGCAATATCCAAGTAAAAACTAAACTAAACAAAATAAATGAAAAACAAACCAATCACCCAACCAAACAAACCCACCACTCTCCACACCCCATAAAACAAGGCATCTTTCTAACACTGTAACCTTTATTGCGAGCGCCACAGATAAATCGTTTCAGTTAACTAGAAACAGGAACAAATCCTGTCTCAGGAGAAATCACTTGATTACTCTCTGGACTCAGCCATGGCTCCCACTATCTTGCCTCCTGGCAGAAAGCCTTCCTTGTTATCTAATGATCACTAGGCATTTCTTCCTCTGCTGGCCTCTATGAAAAACATGCTTTCATTCTGTGATACACAGAAGGTGCATATCATAGCACTGTTAAGACACTGTGGTTTACATATTCACTGAATATTTGGGTGGGGAATGCTTTGTTGTTACGCAGTCATCTTGAAATCACTCTTAATTCAAGCCAAGTCAACCAAAGATGCAAACAAAACTGTTCATTCACAGAATCCAAGCAGGCAATGCAGCTTAAAAAGTTTATGAAAGACAAAGGAAGGAAATAGAGAAAGAATTCATTTCATCTATTTGAAGTACAAGATGGCTGAAGTGGTCTAGCAGCTCACACCTCAGCACCCCTGGTGAAGAGTGCGTTAGGTCGGCGTTTTGACCACTCTCATCTCTGGCTTGCCAACGGTCTGATTACAGATGTAGAGGCAAGGTACTGAACATTTATATTCTAGCTGCCAAAAATCCAGAAGGTTTTCCCTTTTCTTCATTATCTTCTCAGTTTGACATGCAGGAAAATCTTTCTGAGTACTCAACCATATAAACTTAAAGTGACTATAATAGTACCTATTTATTACAAAGGGATGCTTTAAAAAAAGTTCACATCTGTGAAGCACTCAAAGCAATAAAAGCAATACAATTTTATCTATTTTTGGAAGTCTGAGAGCATGTAGTTAAACACATCAACACAGTGCCTTCCTGCAGGGAGGCTGGGTGAAAGTTGTACAGAGTACCATCATGTGTTGTGCAATCTTAAAACCTTAATGCTTGCTCTTTCAATATTCCTCTGAGTATTTAATTAGCAACAGAGATGATTCCAAGTGACTGAATACTGGTCTGGATCCAATGTAGCTGAAATTTGAGGTAGCTCAGATGCAATATTTCTTAATAAGAACTGTCAGAAGTATTGTGCTCCTTTCCATCACCGTATCTGAAGTAAAAGACAACTTCAAGAATAAAAATAAAAGTGCATTGGAGGTATCAGAGGGATGTGTGCTAGTGCTGAAACTAAACAGAAGAGCTAAAAGTATAGATCCAATTTTGCTGACATTTTTTAATTAAAAGTGTTAACTTTTCTGCATTTGGCCTCTTCCTTATGACTGATTCCTATTTAGAGTGAAGCATCCCATGAGCACGAGGCAATTCAGTAATAGCAACAGCATGTCCTTTCTGCTCCTCAATGGTTCTTTTCTCAGAAATTCAGTTGCATTTGGATAGTATCAGCCTATTGACTTACACTCTTCAGCAAAACACTGTGAAACTGAGTTGTTGTTTGGATGCGTTACCTTGGTTGTTCCTGTGATTTAGTCTGACTTGTGGGAGCCCTTGGCAGAAGCTGCTTTTTCTCCCGTCCCTACTTATGTGGATGACTTGCACTGCTGCCTGGCTTAGTTTAGTACTGTGCGCTGCTCCAGCTCCTTGTGCAAACCACAGCAGGGGATATGAGGGGAACACTGTCATGGTGCACCCCTAACACTGACCCAGATGTGTGTATCTCTTGGCAGCTTCTGAAGACACTGAAGATAGCCTGTTAGTGCTAACCAGTGTGATAAACTGGTATTTACTGAGAAACAAGCAATAACAGAAGAAACAACAGACATAAATTGCATTCCTTTTGCAATAGGGATTCCTTAAAATGTAGTTCAACACAATTTTGTTTAGGTCTACCACTCATCTTCACTGTCACTTGCAAGAAGTCACTACTTCGCAGTTTATTTTCCCACCTGCCCACAGAGAGAAAATATTTATCTATGTGTGGGAAGTGTCTTGAGATCTCTATATGAAAAAGGATTGTTCAAATGCATACAGTATAAGATATATAAGGTGTATAATGATAGAATTTGTTCTGCAGTTCCTTCCAAGTCAGCATATTTATAACTTTTGTGGATGTCTACCTTTGGTTCTGGTTTGTAAGGTGCATTGCTAACAGTGCTCGGTGTGTTGCTGGGCAATTACTGTGCCACTATCAGCAGAGTCATGTATGCAGCGCTGGCTCATATAAGCAGTGGTTTGTAGGTCAAAGTCATGACCTTCAGAGGCCTTCCCATAGAATATGCGCAACTCTGCCCTAAGCAAATAGCACCTACATTTCCTTCTGATCTGCTCAGCACTCAGAAATCTGCCAAGTTCACATCCAGATAGGCCTGCACTGAAATAACTCTCCGGACTTCACTGGCACAGATGCAGCCCAGCGGAAGGTCAACACCACACGTCAACTCTAAGTCCTGCTCTGTAGGATCCGATTAACTTCAGTGAGAGGCACACTCAGAGAAGCTTCCAGGAGCTACTTTCAGCAGGAGAAGTTATAGAAGGATAGACCAATACTGACTTTTAAACATCATATATCCTTGCATACATTTATATAAGGGGCTGATGGCAGTTGATGGAAAGACTTGAATGACATCAAGCTTTTGATAGGCTCCTACTTATTTTGTAACTTTTAGAACAAGACTTTGCTGGTACAAAGTAAATTGTTTCAGGTATTTCCTGTGACTCATTGAAAAGTAAATGAACTATTTAATACAACTGCTATGTTCATTTCAATGGATACAATCTAACACTGGCCTAAATACACAAGCAGGATTATGTAAATTACGATTCAGCTAGAAGAAACTGATAAGATAATTACTAAAACACCATTAACGGGAAAGCACTCTGTGTGCAAAAGCAGCATTGGATTGATGCTTATTTAACCACTGTGTGCTTTCACTCCCAGATCCTTGCTCCTTATTCTTACCTGTCTAATTTCAATGATGAGATGCTGTGTGCTTTTATTTGTCATAGAGAATGTTATCGCATGCTGTTCTCAATACACAGGTAACTGCTCAAGATGCAGGTAACTGTGCAGCAACTCAGCCACTGAAAATAAGAACTTTTAAAGATAAGCATATCTTCCACAATTAATAAATCACGAAAAACTTCATCAGTGAATTTGGATACCTTCCACCACAGTTGCACAATGATCCTGAAATAAGAAAAAGTCCCAAATGCACTTTCAAATATGGTTCAAAGCCACATTGGGAACCCAAATTGCCAATGACTTCTCTGGATAATGGAAATAGAAAATGAGAAACTGAAAATCTTTTTTTTGTTATCCTGCAGTCATGACATAATTTGATACATAAGTAGTCACCTTACCTCTATCTGGTTACTACACAAAATGAAAACAGGAGAGTCTATAGCATTTTAATTTAGACTTTTATATATTTCATATAAGAAACCACAGAATTGCTTTCTGGTGAAATAACAAAGTGCAACCAAAGTTCTTAAAATGTAGGTGAATTTTATATCAACAAAAAGCTTTTCCCACGTCAGCCTATTTAAGTGAAATCTGAGCCACTAAAACCCTGGAAAAAATGTCAAGGTCATTGCCGATAGCTTTGATTAGCAATAAAAAAGAGGACACGAGCAGGCTAATGGTATGAGAACATTAAATATTAAAAAGGAGCTATTGATTTAAAGGTGCTGTCTCTAAAACCAAGTAGCAGTAGCTACTGACCAAATGATACACTGTGTATTTCTGAAACTGTGTTCATCAATCTATCATTATTTATCAGGTGTTCCCAGATGTCTTGTAAATGTTACTTACTCTGTTTTGGTTGGCATTGCTTTTTTAATCAAGTTTTAAAATATTTAATAAAATAAGAGAAAAAACATTCTGACCTTTTCACAAGTCATTACACACAGTATGTTTTGATGTTTAGGAATGTGTAGAAAAGACAGCAAGTAATAGACACCTTTTTTTATATTCCAGTTCCCAAGAAAAGGCATCAGTGCATAAATATAACCTTCCTGCAAAAGGATGTGCACCTGTGAGCTGCGAATACCCACAGCTTTGTTGAACTCCAGAGAATTCTCCAGGAACACAAGCCACAGAGCCCAAGTAACAAGATATCCCTTTATTGTTCATAACAGTGGAATTGCAGGAACAAGGACTAAATGAAGAGGAGAGAGGATACTGAGCTTACCTCTTTAACTGTCTTCCTCTGCTCCATCCTTAGACACAAGTCTTCCCTGCTGGCTTGTACGACAGACTCATGTACCAGGGATACTTGCTTATTGCCGTAAGATCCATTAACTTTTTCCAAGTGTACATCTTATCGAGAGAGAGAGTCATTCAAAGGTGCACTTCTTTCCTGGGTAAGTCTTGTGAAGTCCTGTGCTACTGCTCTAAGTAGTTACAACAAGGAACAAGAAGTGAAAGCCATCTTTGTGGCAGACTGAGCATCCAGTTCATTATCAGGAGGTATTAAATATTTCAGTGATTTCTGTGTGGCTTGATGCTTTGTACACATGTGGAAGAACTAAGGAAAATTCAGTTTAATGCTTGAGGAAGCCAGAACACCTGTGGAAATCACATGTTAACCAAACTCCAGAAAGTGCCAATTCTGCCTGTCAATGACTAAATAAGCTGATGAAGCTCTCATCAGCTTCACAGAAGTTATATAGATTGTATAAGTTTGGTGTTGGAGGAAACCAGCTTAGACATTCAGCTAGTCACTCTGAGGTTATCATCATGATATTTTATGACCAAAAAAAAAAAAAAGAAAAAAAAAGTTATAGATTTTAATGTGAATTGAAATGAAAATTCTAGTTGTTGTAAACTATGGAGATTTCCACTTAGAAGAGCAGAATCATCGCGTTGTTTTCTAACTAATATTCTGCCTTTTTTTCAGAGCAAAAACATCAAATGCATACTACAGTAATATTTACAAATACTGAAATGAATTGTAGAATCATAAAACCATAGAATATCCTGAGTTGGAAGGGACCCTCAAGGACCATGGAGTCCAACCCCTCCACACAGCACCACCCAAAATCAAACCCTATGTCTGAGAATGTTGAACTCCGGCATTCGGAGCCATGCCCACTGCCCTGGGCAGCCTGTTCCATGCCCACCACCCTCTGGTGCAGACCCTGTCCCTAACCCCCAGCTGCCCCTCCCCTGACACAGCTCCATGCCGTTCCCTCGGGCCCTGTCGCTGTCACAGAGAGCAGAGCTCAGCGCTGCCCCTCCTCTCCCTGCGAGGAGCTGCAGCCACCATGAGGCCCCCCCTCCCCAGCTCCTCTGCTTTGCGCTGAGCAAACACAGGGGCCTCAGCTGCTCCTTATATGTCTTACCTTCCAGACTCTTGGCACCATCTTTGTAGCCCTCCTTTGGAAGCTCTCTAACAGTTTCATGTCCTTTATACACTGTGGTGCCCCAAACTGCACACGCTATTAATGCAACCTCCCAGCTCAGAACTAGGATTTCTCTGTTTTTTTCTGATTTCTTTGCATGCTTAGTTTACATCCTAATTATGACAGGCATCTTTGTGGAGTGCTGAAAGGCAAAATCAATGTAATGCACTTAAGGAAAATACATATAAATAAGTATAAATAGAAAATATTAATGTAGGAGAATGTCGTATGAGAAATAACCTCTCACTAGCAGTGGTGTGGAAGCAGTGAACTATCTTTTAAGTCAATTAACTCTGTAAAAATCTAGAATTCTGTGTGACATTCCTGCTTTCTTCCTATAGCCTTTAAAATTATCTGAGTTTATATTTATCACTTATTATTTTTAACTCTGGGTATTTTCAGCATCCTTTCGCTCCTAGGAATGAGATGACAGAATAAATAATACAGAAAACACAGTGGAAGCATGTACTTGCTTCAGCCTCACCTTTGTCACCTCCAAGTTGTTTGCAGTCATAGCCCAGACTGCTGTGATGACAGTAGATGTCATCACAAGAGAATGAACTCTTTAGGAATTAGATTAGAGATGGTTTAGCATGATATGTTAAAATGTGTGTTCATCTATAAAAATACCTGAAAAGTGTTTTATTTTCATAGAATCATTAGGGTTGGAAAAGATGACTAAGATCATCTAGTCCAACTGCCAACCCACCACCATGCCTACTAACCATGTCCTTCAGTGCCACATCTACATGGTCCTTGAATACCTCCAGGGACAGCGACACCACCCCCTCCCTGGGCAGCCTGTGCCACTGCCATACCACTCTTTCTGAGAAGAAATTTTTCCTAATATCCAACCTGAACTGCCCATGGCACAACTAGAGGCCATTCCCTCTCGTCCTCTCACTGTTACATGAGAGAAGAGGCCAACTCCCACTTCGCCACAACCTCCTTTCAGGAGCTGTAGAGAGCGATAAGGTCTGCCCTGAGCCTTCTCTTCTCCAGACTGAACAATCCCAGTTCCCTCAGCCACTTAATTGGGTTTCCAAAGAAATATTCTGTGAAGCATGTGGTATGGTATAGTAGTGTAAAGAGTTAAACACGTATCAGTGAGTTAAGTATGCACCCATACCAAGAGATGAAGCATATGTAAGTTTTGACTTTCCCACAGACCATTACATAAAAAAAAAAAAAAAGGAAATCAGTCAACAGATCATGAAGTACCTGACACAATGCATGGGTAACTCACAGATGCACAGTGATAACATCAGGGCATGCACATCCTCAATGGCTCATGAACTTCTCAGAAGGATGTGATCAAGGAAGAATTCACCAAGTTCCTCCTCTGTTGCTTCCCTTTGCTCTTGCCACCAGCATGCTTCCTGGCGGCACAGGGGCAGCTGGGTGCAGATGAATCTTTGAATGCAGAAACATGATCAAGGTGGCCATTGCTGAGCACAAAGTAGTCCCTGCCTGCTGGACGTGAGTCATGGCAGGGAGGCACACCTTTCCCTTTATCAGCTATTTTTACCCTCCTGGGCCTGAAACGTTCATTACAGCTTTTGGTTGGTTGGTTTCGTTCTTTTCTTTCATAGAAAATAGTGCGAATGAGCAAAGCAACTTGTGGAAAACATCTGCCATCTTTATAAAGAAATTAGAAAATGTTCAGGATACTGAAAGCCTAAACAGTTAATTATGTTGACTGAAAACAACTGGAATTTGAGAGAAAGTATTTCTACTTTAAAAAAGATTTTTTTTTTCATGTTCTGTCACACAGACTGCAAGTTTATTTACTAAATGCTGTAGAAAAGAAAAAATATGGAAAAAAGTAGCATGTAGTCAAAAGGAATTCACCTAAAAAAGAAGAAACAATCATTGTGTGTGTGCCCACCTCTATTAAACATATGCCCTTTTGCAGAAACCTGCACAGGATTGTCCAGGGAATTGATGTAGCTTGTAGTTAATCATTGATCATCTTCCAAAGTAAAACTGCAAGTCACGTGACTTGGTGAGTAGCATATAGGGGAAGAATGTAATAAGTCAATATTTAGCCACTAGATTATTATTTCCAGTTGTATGATGTAGAGCAAACAGTACGGTGTACAAACTCCCATTTCCTTAATAAGAAAATAAGGTAGTAATGCCAATAAAAGATGATTTCTTTTACAGAATAGTAACGTGGCCATAGATTTTTTTGTACTTTAGCTTGACTTATTAAACAAAGATTCTTCCATTAGTGCATAGCTTAGGTATTGCCTTTGTTTGCTGTACAGTTTGTGTACTTTCTTTGAAAGGTGTTGGAAATAATCTGTTAAGGAGTCGCCTATGAAGAAAGAGGAAAGATGACTGTAAAACAACCTTCAAGCATACAAAAATCAGTGCTTTAAAAGTGATCAGGGTACTTTATGTTGAAGTGTTTCCTGTTAGATGCATTTTCCAATATACAACCCATGTGCTTTAAAATGTTGTGTGCTGTTATCATGAAAAGAGACTTAACGATGATCTCATTGCATGATTTATAATTATAAATGTAACTACAGATGCTCCATTTTCTGAAGATCCTCCTGAGAATCAAAACACCAAGAACTTGATCTTAGCACCTGCACCTTGGAAATATGTGTCATTATGTAATCAACATGAGCAAACCACTGAGTCAAAATTGGGAACGCCCAAATTGGCTGTGCGCATTCTGATGGAAAGACAAGGAGCACCAGTACTGAGGCATTATAAAACATACGGAATCTATTTTCTTACTTAAAATAAAATGATAAAAAATGTATGATTGATGTAAGTGACTTCAGTTGTAACGTAACTTCTTTATCAGTGGTATGTAACTTTAGTTACATTCTGGTGCACAAGCAGGTTTCTTGCTTTGTAGAGTAAGTGTTCTGATGTAATGTAATTGAAATAATAAACTCTTTCAAGAACACTAGTTTCGATTATTCAGTATTTGACAATCACCAGTCCTTCTCCTACTATAGTTGTTCTTCTAGAGTTTTAAAGCTCTCAGACATCTGGGCAGTCAGCTAGAAAAGCCGATAGACATATGTACCTAACCACGTTCCACTAACACTGAAGAGCCAATAGTCAAACAAAGCACTCTGAAAACAGCAAAATATGTCTACAGTGATCACGATGAACTTGTGAATCACTCACGGAAAGGAAGAAGATCGCTTTGCAACAAACCCAGCCTCAAAAGCATGATATCATCATGGAGCTGACAATAATGGGAGTATTGTTAGTGTCCAGCAGTTATCTCAACTCACTTGAATTTGCTTGGTGGGAGTGTGAGAAGCCTGGCAGGCGGAAAGCTGCAGCATGATCCAACCAGTAGTGCAGGTGAGCCACCCAAAACATGCTGGGCTAAGCAACATCTCTACTTCAAGCATCAACTCAAGTATCAGCTGATCAGCACCTACCATGACTTTAAATAGTACTTAATGGGAGTTGGTGAGATTATCTGTGAACGAGCAGTGCCCCAGGGGAGCACTTGAGCTATAGCCTCTGATAAGAAAGAATTAAATGGAAGCAAATGTGGTGAAGAAAGACCCAGAGAGAGAACAGATATAAGGTAAGGCTGTCTGGTAACACCAATGATAGCACAAAGCTATATGTATATGTTACCAGGTGGCCTACTCAAGGTGAAATTATTCCCCCGTCCCATTTCTAGAGACATTTGGAAAATAAATTTACCAGTTCTAAAGCATACAGAAGCCTGGATGGTCTCAGTATCCAACTGATACCTAATTTCATGTATCCCCAACTCCATCACTTAGCGTTAGATTTTCATTTTCTTGTGTTGGTCCAAAAACATGGAGATGAGATGATTATTTTCTTCCATGTTGCTAGCTAAATATATGGCTTAATGAAATAAATGTGTCATAGGCTAGTACTGTTTTTAGGACAGAGTGTTGGGCTCCCTACACTATGTCTTCCTGAATCCTCATATTTAGGTACGCTCTTGAAGAAACATTGGAAAAATTTGTTTGTACAACAATTTCTGAACCACAGTGCTCCACATTTGGCTGACCAGGTAGAGAGAGAATGTAGATCTGTGAAAAGGATTTTCCCTCTGCCACTGTGGCCCAACAAGTGGCTTACTTTCCAACACTTTTCCTGGAACTCCTTTGAGTTTCCTTGAGACTCCTTTCAGCATGGTGATCTTGGGCCTTAACATTGATTTACTACAACAAAAATCAGATTTTCTGTGAAATATTTTATTGTAATTTATTGCTGGTGTCTACTTAACTGCAGGTTACCTCATTATTTATGTGCTTATGCCAAGCTGCAAATCATTATAGGTCATGTAATTGCTGGGATTCAGCTAGGCACAGCAACTAAGAGCATCTGAAAAACAAAACCTGGTCTCTAGACTTCTTCAGCCAGACAAGCACCATTGGTGCTTTTTTTTTATGTTCATTTCACCGGACTTTCAAAAACTGATTTTGGACCTAAATCTTGACCAAGCTGCAGTGTGTTTCTTCTCTGAGGCTGTCTGTGTGAGTCTAGGAAAGCGGGGATGAGAAAATCCCAGGCTGAACCTGCTCGCTTATATGGCTGTTAGGGGTCATGCTGCAGCTGATGGGGTCTTTCCTCCATCCCACTTCATCCCAGCCATGAATTTCTACTGTAACACTGCTGGCAGAAACTTGGGTGAGCAAGTGCTCTCTGGAGCATCATCATGGGCTGCCCACAGCAGAAGCCAAGCACAGAGCCAGAGGCAAGCTCACAGCATCCTCACCGCTGGCCTGCTGGGAGAGCTCAAGCTGACATTAAGTAGGTGCTGAAAAGGCCTGCTTTGGCTGGGGGATCATAGGCAGGCCAGAGTTTGGCGCGCCCAGGACACCCCACCCTTGTGAAGGCCGTGGTGCAGGCCAAGGGAAGTGGGATGGGATGCAGCTGTGGGGCCGCTGCACCACTCCCTAATCCATCCCATGGGCTGCAGGGCTCCCGGGACCGGCACAAACAAGGGCCGTGGGCCATTGCCAAGGACTGGTAACTCTGAACAGCAAATGCATGTAGAACAAATCAATTCATTTATATTATCACCATAAATTAATCCATTGCAAACACATAGAGTCACTTCTTATTACAAAAGCAATTCGCTTTCAGTCTTGTTGTTTAGGCTCTTCCATTTTCTCCAACTATGAAATATCTCAGCGCATACAAGAGAGATTTATAACATTTTAAAAGCGGGGCTCTTTTTAAGTAGATCATCTCAAGGTGGGTAAGAGACTTCATTTCTTTTCCTGTGTTCTCTAAATCAGAACAGTAGTGCTAGTTCCGTATATATTTATTTAGAAAGAAATACATCTTCCCAGTACTAAAAACTTCTCTGCCAAATGTCAGTTTACCAATAAACACCTCAAACCAAGGTGGTAGAATGGAAAGGCTGACACACCAACACTAAAAATGCCAGAGAACAGGCTTTTACACTATTCCTCTTGCACACATCTTTCCAAAAGAAATGGATGTGGCAAGGCTACTGAAGATGAACTCTGCCTATGCATTTATTTTCCAATTTTTTTCTGTAAAACATCCGGTTTAGCGGAGAGGCTGAAACCTCTCTCTGCTGACACTGGTGAGGGGCTGGATTCTGCAGCTGTGCGAATGACGCAGGAAGTCTGGTAGCTTTAGAGAAACAAGAACTAAAATTGGCACACTCAGCTTGTAAATATGATTTGGTAATTACAGTGTCTGTGATCTCATGTAATAGTTTTTCCTTCATATTGCCATATTTTTGTTTCGACATTTTGATATTGGCTCACCAGTTTTATTTACATATCCTGCAGTAACCAGAAAACACCACATTTTCTGAAAATATTTTCACTAATTACTGAATGCTTTATTTCTGTAACCTAATTACATTTCAGAATTAATGTGTTTAGTTTTAAGAATGGAAAGTTCCTTTTTCCAATGTTTTACTGTACATAATGTACATTGTCAGTAACTCACTCGGAAATGAATGGACAGAAAGACATTGCTGAAAATACAAAGCATTTTATCAACTACTGTTTTATTTAGAAGGAAGCTGCTGTGTTCCAAGCCCTATCTTAAATAAAAAGGATTTTTGAAATTCCAGATCTGACAGTCTCCATAATACTTCACTGATGTGATGACAAAAAGTCATGAAGTGATTTTCCTCCTTGCATTTCCCTGGGAACTCTGGCAACAATCAGAAAAGAAGCTATACATGTGATGTTTCTAAAAGAATTATGCAATGCTCTCAGTTGACTAAAATGTGAATTGCAGAAACAGGTTGTGCTCATTTCTAGACTAGATGTAGCAAAGATGGTGTTTAAAACTCTGTAAAATCATCCCCTCTTCCTAAATGTTCTGCTCCCTGCTGCCCCCAGCAGCCCCCTCCACAGCCAGAACTGTTGGTGATACACAGAAGAGGAACTACTGTGATTCTTATATGGCCCATTTCTTCTCCACTGGTTGGTTGGTCTTTCATTGTTACGTTAAGGTGCATTTGGATAAAAAGTGAAATACAATTAACATACCTAAGAAGACTTTTAAGTGCTTTGATCACTTGGTAAATTCTTTGAAACAGCAAACCAAATTAAAAGTAGAATCACGAAGCATTTGCTTCAAATTTTTCTTTACATTGTCCATGTTAATTAGATGCTTTAAAAATATCTAGTGGTTGCACTACTTCTTTAAACAATGTTCAGCTATTTCACATGCTTTGTTATCTTCCTATAAAGAGTACTTGATGAGTTAGCAGAACAGAAAAGTTCTTCTCTGGGCTGGATAGTTTAAACCCTTTCAGCTCTAAAATCCGGGTGGCCAATGGCTCAATGTCTAGATGGAGATCAGTGATGAGTGGCATCCCCCAGGGGTCATGCTGGGACCGATACTCTTTAATTTCTTCATCAGTAACACTGACAGTGGGGTCGAGTGCACACTCAGCAAGTTTGCTGATGACACCAAGCTGCGGTGTGTGATCAACACACCAGAGGGACAGGATGCCATCCAGAGAGACCTAGACAGGCTTGAACAGTGGGCCCAGGTGAACCTCATGAGGTTCAGCGAATCCAAGTGCAAGGTCTTCTGGATTTAAATGTCTAAGACAAATAGCCTCTTTTTTGCATGTGAGGTCAACGATGGGCAGGCATTTGGCATATCATGGGCCATCTTTGTCTATATGCTTAACATCAGGGGCTTATAGAGCTGAAAGCTCAGATTGGTATGCAGCAGAGTACAGTAATTGCTTCTATAGAAATTATGATGCAAGTTACCTGGCGTATTTCGTTTGAGAATCTAGAATTAATTGTTTACCAAGTGAAAATGATGGAAGAACGTGACTTGTTTAATCTTAGTGTGGCTCTTATACTGAAAATCAGTTCTGCTTAATCTTCAGTGTGCACAAGCGGCCATAGAAATATCTGAGGAGGAACACAACTGTGGGAGGAATGAACTCTACTGAGGGAGGAAAACTATCCTGTATGTAACACAATTTCTCCAGTCTCTAACAATCCAAAACTAATCCAAGAGGGTGAATTTCAACAAAGTTTTCGTTACAATTTCTAACCTGGCAACATACGCTACATCTGCAGTTAGGTCATTATTCTGTTACTTGAAAAATCATGGGCAGTTGTCCAAGAAAAAAAATCAAATGAGTTTAGATATTATTGTGAAATCTTCCAATTATTTAAAAAATGTTAGAAGTTATCTTGGCAATATCAGGTATCACTGAGCCAAGAAGATCTCATAATTGGAAATAATTTTGTATTTTATGTAGATCCCAAGTTAGTTTCATAATATTACTTGGAATTATCATCCGTTATTGAGAAGAAAGCTTGCATAACTCACTTGTTAAAAACTCTAATTTGGGAGACAAGGAAGGTCATCAAAACATAAAGATCCCAAGAGAAAAACTAGGACAGTTTATACTGACGGTTGATCTTTTGTGTAGGAATTCCATCTATTGGCACACCTTCATGCTGAAGTTGCATATGACTTTTTAGACTTTGATAACTGAAGTCTATCCCAGTCCTACAGAAAAGCCTCCCCAACTGGGTACCTGTTGAACTATGATGTTCAGGCTTGCCACACTCGTCCATGGTCTTAACAGCACACACCTTTTTCATCTTATTTCAGTAGGGTTTAACTGTCTTTTGGCATCTGGCATCAATCTACATGGTGACTGCCTCAGCTGGAAGCACAACCAGAAGCACTTTCCCAGAAGGGACTGACTAGCCTCCCAGTCCTGTGTTTCCCCTTGAACAGCCAGTAGACACCTGTAGGAAAAGCAGCAGTACCTTCTCTCCCCACACAAGATTCAGCGCATTGTGGATGGTGAACGTGGGAGTGAAGGGGAAGTTTTCTCTGGAGCTTGCTTATCTCAAGTACCTCCAAGCTTCTGATCTGCTCCAACCTGTTTTCTTTATCCCGATGTCTCCTTGTCTTTAATCCTTTCTGCCTTTGATTTCTTGTGTACATACTGCGTGGCTAGGGCCATACACGAGAAAATACATTACTAAGATTGCTTTTTACCTTTCCAGGAATATGTGATGATTCAAATAGATAAAAAAAGGTTTTAAAAAAGTTTCCCCGTCAACTACTTTTTAGTTTAACAATAAAGAGACTCAGGTAGAATTGCAATTTGCCCAAACATAGTAGAGCAGAGTTCTTTGATACAAGCGAGCATTATCAGGATTTGGGTCATACCCATGCGCGATGAGCTCTTGGAGTCTCTATCTGCTAAAGGATTAGAAAGGTTTCAGTTGTTCTGAAGCTTAAAGAAGAGAAAACAAGAAAAACAACCCTGACGCAAATGCCATACAATTCAGTAACAGAGTTTAGATACAGTGAATTAATTGAAAAAACATTAACAGCTCCCTGAGAAACCATTGCCTCCTATGAGCATTTTCTTATGTCTGTGTCCAGAAATTGGAAAAATTAACGACCATTTACATGAGTTGATAGTGATAGGACAAGGGGGCATCGTTTTAAACTGAGACAGGGGAGGTTTAGGTTAGATATTAGGAGGAAGTTTTGAACACAGAGGGTGGTGATGCACTGGAACAGGTTGCCCAAGGAGGTCATGGATACCCCATCCCTGGAGGCATTCAAGGCCAGGCTGGATGTGGCTCTGGGCAGCCCGGTCTAGTGGTTGGTGACCCTGCACATAGCAGGGGGGTTTGGAACTAGATGATCTTTGAGGTCCTTTTCAACCCAGGCCATTCTGTAATTCTATGATTCTATGAAATTATCATTAATCTCTATCACAAATATTTTAATTAAATAATTTGTACAGCACACCTGTTAACCTGACTATACATTATTTTTCCAACCTTCTACTGTGGCTTGGTAAGCCTTCAGTTATTTGTAACGTCAACCACTGACTTAACCTATCATAGCAAAGGCGCAGATGTCTTAAAAACTGGATGCATGGACAAAATGCATTTTTCTGGAGCATAGGAAGTTCCGCACAAATGTGCGCAAGAACTTCTTTACGGTGAGGGTGACGGAGCACTGGAACAGGCTGCCCAGGGAGGTTGTGGAGTCTCCTTCTCTGGAGATATTCAAGACCCGGCTGGACGCCCACCTGTGTGACCTGGTGTAGGGAACCTGCTTTGGCAGGGGGGTTGGGCTCGATGATCTCTGGAGGTCCCTTCCAACCCCTACGATTCTGTGATTCTGTGATTCTCCTTCCACTTCCGTGTTTTCCGTCACCTTTGAACTACAGTATCTCCTACACCACCACCAACAACAAAATTGTCATTGTTTTTTTGGAAGTCCAGAAATTAATGAAGTCATTCTATTTAGGTATCAGACTCCTCTTCCATGCTGATTGCAAGGTTCCTCATCACCCCAGAGTGCTTTATGGGGTTTGCACATTAGGCACATTGTTACTTTGGGATGTACATTCACGATATATAGATGAAACTGGGAATTTAGTCACATTCCAGTCGCTCACATGCACATCAACTGAGCACAGGGTTTTATTTTTCTGTCTTTTTTAAGGTGACATCATGTTCCTTCTAAAGTGAATTGCCAGTACTGAGTACTAAACAGTGGGGCAGAAGCACCATGTGCTGAGAAGGATGTAACACAGTCTCATCACCAAAAATGAATTGAAAATAATTGCCTTGGGCTTATTAAGAACATAGCTGTTTCTGTGACTCACCCTTCAATGCAATTTAGCAACAAGTGGCTAACTAGCTGCACATTTGGTGCTCATCATTTCAAAAGGAGGAATTTGCTAGCAGTTACCACACAGCAGTATCTGGCATTACCACTTTTAACTAAATTTAGAACAGGAAATGACCACACTAACTGACACAGCAGTCCCAGGAGTGCTTCAAGCCCAGACTGCCACTGGAAGGAGTGGCCCTGCCTCATCTCCACCCCTGCTGCTCCCACTCAGGCCCTGAGCTCTCCAAGTGCAAAGCATTCTGTGCGGCTCCTCACCACGGACCTCAGTTAGTGCTATCCTTCTGAGCCACCCTGGTTCATCAGGAGGGCACACGACAAGCATCCTTTCACAACAAATTATGATTCAAGGAGTATCAGCAGGTCTCTTGCTTCTGCACTCTGCAGCAAATACAATCAGCTTGAAAATCCAGGAATAGAGGGTGGGAACACCTGGGCAATTAACATTTGTCTTTCTTAACAAATTTATCCACAGAGGCTTTCTGTACAGTCCATAATTGTAATGACCTTTCACTGCTTTCTTTTCCCTGTGAAAAACTTTGTGAAGATTTCCTCTTTTTCATACCTAGCAATTGCTGCCATGTGAAACAGGGGTTTCTAAGTTGTTTCTATGGGATAACTCACACTACTCTTTAAGATTTTTGAAGCTAAACACTAAACTTATTACTAAGTTAACCTGGGTTGCTCAGATCTCTCCAGTGCGTGTTCAGCAAGTAGCTCAGGTAACTTCTCATTTACCCTTTGCTCTCTTGTGTCTCTGTTACAAGATCTTGTCACAACCTGCCAGAACAGAAAGTGATCTTCTCTCCTGCTCTTGGAATTACATGAAGTTACACTCACCTACTCTTAGCTGATCACTAGAAGGGAACTAGGTCATCTTTATTCCTGTCTCAGCTCCATCCATTTGTTTGCAATTAGGTTTTCTTCAGTCTCCCACAAAATCGTAAATTATGTGCAACAAGAAGATATTGATGTGCCTTCAGGAAATGCCTCCTTGTCTCCTCTGAGCAGAAGTCAGTCAAAAATCATGGCTCCTAACTGAGGTGCAGATTTTTAACTCAAAAGCAAATTAGAATAGCATTTTTCAGACCAAAGGAAGTGATAAACCACTCGCTGAGAACACTGCTCAGGGGATTTCTCAATTCATGACTGGTGAATACTTTGTTTTTACATTTCAGAAAAAGTTGAATTTTTTTTACGATGCCGTATAATTAAAGCCAAATCAGATCTTCTCATCATGTTGCAGATTATGCTTTATTGTTCAAATACATACATACCTAGAAGATAAACTGACACAGATACTAAAAATTGTTTACACCTTTCACAAGGAGTAGTAAAGGTTTCTCAGTTATAACTCAGGCTAAGTTAACAAACTGAAAAGAAAATGAGGCATTAAGAACATATACTGCAGGCTGATGAACACACATTATTATATGATCATATATTAACCACATATTACGTATTAGATTATATAAATCATACATTCATGTGGAGAGTGAAGTGCTACGATACCAGAAAACAAGTCAGAAGAGGAATCCTGGAAGCTGGTTGTGTTTATTTTCCAGTAAATCACTTCTCTGTTGCTAGGTTTATTGTACCTTAAGACAAGCACTTTCAAGATTTTTGGTTTCCATTTATCGACTGTGAAACTAAATCCTAATTACGCAGGAATGCTTCAACTACAAAGTCTCTTTTTGTCCCCCTGGTTACACAACAATGGCTTGAAGACAGAGCTAAAACATCTGCTTCCAGGATTAGAGGAAGATTAGATGAGTTACCAGGGGCTAAAAAATCAACATTATCCTTTATCTGATAAAATCTTTATATTTCAATAGACAGGTCTATTAGATACATATTTTTAATATAATACTGGAGAGCCAGTATGGAAAAAAGCACCTGAATTGTCCATAAACTTAAATGGAATTGAATTGGAAACAGCAGACTAAATTGAGAGAAACACATTTTTTATCAGCTTTCCAGAAAAACAGACATTTTTTCAGGCTTAACAAAAAAAGAAAGGGCCTTTTTTTTTTTTTCCCATGCAAAATGCAATTATTGGATTTGGAAACGTTTTCCTGGAAAAATGATCGAATTAGAATGTGCAAATCATGCTTTCCAACTTAAGTAATTTATGAAAATACCTCATTATTCTATGGCAGAATGTTATTGTCGTAACAGCGTAAAACTGATATGTGAAGCATGATAAATCTGTCGTTTTGGAAACATCTTGTGGCATTAGGTGATAGCCGGCACCCCAGGTTCCTATCTTTCACTAGGAGAGGTTCGGGTGTCAGCCCTCCTCTCATTCAGAGCCATTTTAAAGCTGAGCTAACTGAACTCCATGGAGCTCACTATTCAATACTGAACTTGAAGCTGGATTTAGGTGACTATAATCTGTTTTCCACAACTGGCAAGTTACTGCAGTTAGCTGAACAGCAAAAAGGATGGGGAGGAAGAGGGAACATAAAAGTGAACCAGAGACATTAAAAGTGGTTAAAGATAACATAATAAGTAATGCAATCAAGCAATAGGAGTAAATAAGGCTTCAAGAGTAGAAAAACATTTGTAGAAAAAATACTAAAGTCTAGAATTAAACAGACAGGTTTTTTTAAAAGGTTTTATTCCCTTGTGCTCTGTGGAGTTTCACTGTGCTTATCCCAGTGGAGTATCTCATCCCCAGAAATACATATAATATCCAAAAAAACGGGGCAAGTAGCAAAGAACTCCAGAAAAAGTTAAGCCCAAAAATAATGGTTAAGGGGTTCAATGCAGAAAAGCTCTACAGCCAAAAACTTGTCATTATTTAAATAAATAATAATAAAGAGAAGTAGTAGCTTCTGTTATAAAAACATGTTATTCAATTGACTCATTTCAACTGGAAAAACTATTTTTTTTTTAATTAAGTTTCAGGAAATATCTAGAACTTTAAAGAAAACTTCTCAACTATTTGAGGAGACAGGCACATAAAGGGAAAACAAAACATCAATTTCCTGTCACTTGAGGCTTTATGTGCATCTTTTTTTATCCCAATCCAACATTATTATAGGTTTTTTAATATTTAATGTTACGAAGTATTTGACCTAGGTAGAAACAAGAATTTTCTGCATAGAGCATTCAAAATGACAGTCAAATTACAACTAATGGCAGTGCTGAGGTTTACTAAAACTCCTGTGGTTCACTTAGCCAAAGAGCTTTCTGACTCCACCAGGAATGACATATTGTCATTACTGTTAACATTTTCAAAGATTAAATAAAAAAGGTATTTAGTATAAAGTATACAGAGAAAGGTCAAAATATTCCTAGACAGGAACAGTAAAAAAAACCCTATCTTTTTATTGTCATTTTCCATCACACATCAGACATGCCGACAAGGATTTCAGTGCATCCCAGTGGAGGATCGCGTTATATCTTACCTCCACGTGATGGCTCTTACCATGGTGTCTGCTTCTACCCAGCTGTAAGCACTGCTGGAATGGAACTGACCTGTCAATGATCATCTAGATATGCACAGCCTATCCCAGCGGCTGTCACTTGAATAGCACCTGAAATTTCAGTCTTCACCTCAGAAATTATTTATTGTGAAGACTACATGCATTAAAATCTTAAGAGAGCTAGATTTCTCCTTAGTCTTCCCACAGAATATCATATTACCAGCAGGGTTTGTGTCTTATGCTTGTATATGCTCTTGTGCCCCCAGACAGATCCACAGAGGAAAGGCTTCCCATGTACTGAACTGAACATTTTTTATACTCTGGTTTTCCTCCCAAAAGTTCTAGAATGATTAAAAATAAAAGATTTATGCTGGTGTAAAGTCAGAGGCATGGATTAGCCGATCTTTTAGGAATGACTTTCCTCACTCACAATCTACTAAAAGATTGAAGAGCGAACAAGGTTGAAGTGGAACATGATCATTGGCAATAAACAATAGGAATCGATACCACAGCAGAAATGTCTTCCGAAAGTAGTGCAGCAGATTGCCAAGGTCTCCCCCACTCCCCAGACTGATTACTTGCTGTAGAGTATGGACAGAGTCAACACTGCAAACCAGAGGAATAAATCATAGCATTGAGCTGGGGGTGGTGGACTCCTGCCCTTTGATACAGTTCCCTTCCCTGGCATTCCTCACAACATGATGGCAGCCACCACTTGCCTCTTTGATTTTACAGCTAAAATGCACAGACTTTGTTTAAAGGAAACAGAAAAGCCAATACTGGAATTTGGACAGGACAACTATGAACACAAGTTTTCCTCTCAGAAAAAGAAAGAAGTGATGTCAGGGAGGAATGGATCTGGCATGAAAGCTAAAATCCTGAAAGATATGCATTGCAGACTATCCACTGGAAAAGTGTCCCCTGATGAAAAAGATCTTTCTCTGTTGCTTTACAACTTACACAGCCCTGGGAATCAACAGGGATATAGTTACCTCCTTGCTTTATTTTAACAGCTCACACTATGATGAAAATCTTGCTACACAAGAGCAGTTACTTTGGAATCATTAGAGCCAGTGTAAACTTTCAGAGCTTAATACAACTTTTTTTTTTTTTTTTTTTTTTTTTTTTGTACATTAAGTTTAAAAAAAATAAAAATAAAAATGTGAAATGTTCCCAGAATGAGATCTTGCCTGCCAAGATCTACATAGATCTTTTTTTTTTTTTTTTTCTGGGCAAGTTACAATTCCTTTTAAATTGTTTGCTTAATGGAAATAAAAATGTTGGCAAAATTTAAAGAGAGTGAATGCTGTAGAGAATTGAAAGGTTTTATAGCACTTTCCAGGTGTTCTCTTCAGAATTGCTTTCCTTGGCAACAACTGTTTGCACTTTCCCATAATGTTAATTAGCACCTCAGTCTGAGCTTTTTGGGTATGTGAACCTTTCGTCACCTTCACGTTTCTTACAATTTGAGGATCGTTATCCTTTGCTTGGCCAAGAGTATATTTTTATACTGAGGGAAAGCAGTGTTACCAGCACTTCTTTTTGCAGAGCCACAGGCTAGAAGCATCTGGAGGGCACTTCTGGAGAAATGCCCATGCCCAAGACTATATCCCAATGGATTTCGAGCATCTCCAAGGATGGAGACTCCACAGCCTCTCTGGATAACCTATTCCAGTTTGATCACCCTCACTACCAACTTTTGTTTCTAGTGTTTTAATGGAATTTCTTGCATTTCGGTTTGTGCTCCATTCACTTTTAACTCTAGCGGGTAATGATGAAGGCTATCATCTCACAAAATGGAAAGTGTTGCATGAAGACATATGCAGAGAGTGAAGTACGGAAGGACTAATCCTTCAGCAGAGCAGGATGGTCGTACTGCTGCTATGTACATAACATCCACTCCCTCTTTGTATGTGTAACAAAAGATTTTGCTAAACAAAGCAGCATTCAAGTTTTCTCTTTTATTTTGACCTGAACACCTAGTGAACTGCCTCCCATCTTTTGTCTCATTTCGAATCTGAATGGAATAGGGACACTGAGCTGGAAGGCAGTCAGATACAAACAAGAAGGCCAGGTGTTTGTAAGCAAAAGGACCTGAAACATGGAATTCAATCAGACAAAATATCATAATGAATATAAATCTTATTCCTTTTACGTACCTTTACAAGATACAGCTCTCTAAAGGTATTTTCTTCTAGAAACTAGTGAAAAGCATATTTCTCTGTTGAATGAAGTTTAGGCTTCATTCTATTATAACTACAGAGCTATAATTATTCTTGCTTTCTTTCCTTGACCTTCAGAGGAAAAGATATTACGTACTGCTTTTTTTAATTAAGAAACTGCAGCAGTCAACAGAAAACCTTACTGTGGGTGTTGTACTTCATATTTGACAACATGTGTAAAATCACACAGCTGGATACACTAAACCTCCTTATTTAATGATTACATATCTAAGAGATTTCTTTTACATACTGGTTCAGTTAACATTCAGCAAACACTGTACTCATGGTTCCCACACCTATATGCTACTTTCTGACAAAAGAATATTAATAAGTAGCTATCCTATTAGAACATTAGATAGGTTTATCTAGTCTAAAGACTCTTTTGTAAGATAGGCATTTGTTGTCGAGGCACAGATTTTGAACAGAGGCAACCTTTTTTTCACAAACCAGGTTCTCAACTTTGTGCTAAATATGTGTAGTTTCAAGGTTAGACTTAAGATCCTCCTCCTTTGATATGTACAGCTCCTTTTAGCATCACAGTTAGTCGATATAACTTCCTCATCCTGAAACTTGTTTCGATCTTTGCAATGCAGAAAGCAGAAAATGGACTGAAAGATGACTGTATTTAATCTTCAGGGTTACCATTAGTTTAAAAAATACCTATTATTTTAACCTAATATTCCATAATCTGTGTGACCACTAAAAATGGTATGTGAGACTATAGAAAAAAAATGAGTGATTTTTTTTCTACATTTATCCTTTAAACAGAGAAGTCCAGACATTTTAGCCATTTCTTTGTACATCTGATCCATCCGTGGTGTTCATATAAACCTTTAATGTGTCAAAGAAGAGGAAGAAAAAAATACAAAAAAAGAAAAAATCCAGAGCCATGAAATTATCAGGTCTTTTTGTTTGGCTTTTAAATTGAGTAGATTTGACATAAACAGTGTTATCTCAATGTGATTAATTGAAGCAGTCATTCCCCCAGTTTTACACTAAGTTCTTTTTAAAAAAATATCTCCTTAAATTCCCTGGAGTTGACTATGTCACAGGGCAAAATAACCTCCAATTCCAAACACTAGGAACAGGGGAGAAGCAAGGAGAAGCAAGCACAACTCTGTTCCTTCAAGCACCTACATTCAAGCACTTACTGTTCAAGAATCCTACATTCACAGCAAAATTGAAAAGGGAAACAGAGATCACCTCTCCCACCATCTCTCCCCCCTCTTTCAAACTGACAGTTATTTGCTTTTTTTTCTACTGTTTGAGACATGAATTACGTCACCAGAACAAGTCCCATTTGATTACACAAATCATAACCACGAAGTGAATGCTGCCACATGATGTGTTACAGTAATGGCTGATGTTACTAGGAAACATATATACGCACACATAAATAGAGACAGAGAGGGTTTTTTTAAAACAAAGCAAGACAAAGCATCCCAAACCAACTAGAAGGCATGATATGAGACTCTGGTCAGGCTGAATATAATGGGAATTTAGCCACTTACTTTGTTGGAGTCACTGCTGAGGTCTCTACATTCAATCCTCTTAACTAGAAGAAATAAAATAAATAAAATAAATAAAATGCTTGAACAGTCAGAAGCTTGAAATCCAGCATTTCATTACATATCCAAACAAGGATACGTAGACAAACTCATATCAGTACCAATTTATTGTATCCTTATCTCCATTTTCAAGTTAGTTACCTTTTGATCAGCAAACTTCTGGAGAGTCTCTCAGCTCCAGGAGCTTTATTTAGCCCTGTTCAAGACATAATTAATGTGATCGTTTTGCTTGGAGACAAAAGATTTGTTTGCTTCCCTTCAAGGGAGTATCATTCTCTCAACATGTCACTTGCTGTTCCTACTAAGCCAATGTACACTGTTGCACAAGCCTATAATAAAGGAGGCATTAAGCAATGTGAATGAAGAGAGGGTTGTTGTTTGGTTTGTTTTTTTGGTGGGTTTTTTTTTTGGCTCAGTCATGACAAACTAACGGGAACAAAAAGTTCTTCATCATTCAGTTATCTTTGCCTGTGTCGCAGACCTGCCACAGTCTACACTTTCTTAGGAAGCGCACAGAAGTTTGCCTTTGGCTTGTGTGTGACACTGGCCAGATTCAGCACAGTCCCAAAACTGTAGAGATGGAAAACTGGTACCTATGTGAGTGTATATAGATTTCAGGGACTTTTTCCAGTTAAGCGCAGCTATAAAAATGCACTTTGGGAATTAACTTCGTTACTTGTTCTTGGTTCCTGGGTCATTACCAACTAATGCTGTTTGCTTTCTCTGCAAGTATGTTACTGGACACTACCCACTTTTATGTAATATGTAGTTTAAATAAGAAATTTAGATATAAATTAATTAGGGCTTTTGCCTTTTATAAGTCACACAGTATTTTCTCCTGCTAAATGAACTTGACCTGAGAGAAAAATGTATTTTGAGGAAATTCCTCTGCCTGCAGCTACATTTCAGTGCTTAAAAATCCATCAGCTGGTTGATTTTTATTTAAAAGAACATGTCATTTGTCAGTGGAGTAGGACAGAGGCAGGCTTCAATTTATCTGTACAGGGGTAATTATTCACAGAACAGGCAATACAGTGAGCTTACTAAACCTGCTCTGCCAATGCGTAATGTGCCTTGAGGGTGAGTTGGGCTTCAGTTTCTGTGCTCATTCAACCGTTCAGCCTTTCTGTTGAAACATCGCTAAGCTGTGTAGAGCAGATTGTTTGTGGATGTGTCAAAAGAGCACCGATGTAGAACCACTAGGTTGTGCTTTCCGCAGAGAAACAGTATTTTCACACATCACACCCCTAGCAGTAACTTCAGGACAATTTTCTCCTGTTTTTTATTGACTTTGGAAGTCCACCTCAGAAGTGAGGGAGACATAATCCTCCGTCACTTCATAAAGTGGTATAAGCTAGGAATAGAATCATACAATCACAGAATCACTAAGGATGGAAAAGACCTCTAAGATTAGCAAGTCAAATTGTCGACCAGTCACCACCAAGTCCACACAGAAGTGTAAGGGGAGCACAATCTATGGTACTTCAAAGTTCAAGGAAGATATCCCACTAGCCAAGGCAGAGAAAGATACGTGCCTCCTGTTTTATCCTTTGTGAAGAACTGCCAAAGCCCTGCCCTTGTGTTCCATTAGGTACTGGTTCCAAAGCATCCAAAGAACACCCTAGATCCAAGCAAAATGAAACAAGCCTTTTCATCTAGCCTCAGCAGTTCTTTGTAAGTATTTCTCAGTGAAATCCTGCTCCTCACATGGACTCATTACACACTGCATCCTTAGGAGGATCTGCTATCTATCTGTAGAGTTTGTAGATTCTGTCCCTTTCCTATCCTAAGTGACACCAAAGAAGACTTCTTGTTGCCTGAAGCTCCAGCCTTTCCTTAAAAATATGTAGTGAGAGATAGGCTTCTCTCAGTGGTGACAGGGCTAGAGGCAACGGGCACAAATTGAAAAACAATAGATTTCATCTTAACATAAGAAAACAGTATCTAAAGGGGGGCTTTAAGAAAGAAGGGGACAGACTCTCTCTAGGAGAAGGGACCCTAACCCTCTAGGAGAGTCTGTTGTGATAAGACAAAGGTACACTGTTTCACATTAAAAGAGGAGAGATTTTGATTGCATATAAAGAAATTGTTTTTTACAATAAGGATGATGAGGCACTGGCACAGCTTGCCCAGAGAGGTGGTGGATGACCCTTCCTTGGAGACACTCAAGGTCAGGCTGGACAGGGCTCTGAGCACCCTGATGTAGCTGTAGGTGACCCTGTTCACTGCAGGGAAGCTGGACTAAATGGCCCTTAAGGGTCCCTTCCAACTCAACCATTCTATGATTCTATGAAAACGGAGTTTTACAGTGAGAGTGGTTGGACACTGGAACAGGGTGTCCAGAGGTGGTGTGGAGTCGGCATCCTTAGACAGAGAACTGTGAGGGCACAGTCTGGGGCAACATGCTGGAGTTGCCCTGCTCCAACAGGGAGGCAGAGGGGTCAGTCTCGAGAGGCCCCTTCCAACCTCAGAAGCAGTTCCTAAAAACTTCGGTGTGTTAAGCAACTGAAAAAAAGAAAGAAATCATTGGAAAAGCTGCCTTCTCTCAACGTGCTTCATCCCAGACAAGTTAACAAGAGGAAAGTCACACCTTTCTCTCTTCCCCCGTCCCGCCTTGAATTCGCTGTGGAGCTGCGGAGTGCCCCGGGATTTCCCCAGAGCTGCGTTATTCCGCTCGTTGCCCGCTGCCCCCTCACACTGCGAGCCGCGCGCCCCACAGCCGCACGCGGGACTCGGCCGGAGCCAACGCCCGCACCCGAGGGGCCACCGCCGCCGGGCCCGCCTTGCCGAGGGGCTCCCAGCTCCTTCCCTCCCTCTCGCAGCACCTCCCTCGCCTGCCTCCGCCCCCCGGTCCCGGCTCAGGGCTGCTCCAGCTGCCGGGGGCGGTGGCTGCGCCTCCTGCACCGAGTGCCGAGTGGGCGGCGGCGTCGCGCGGGACGGGACGGCCGGTCGGTCCCCCGGGGCCAGGTGAGCGGCGCTCGGCTCGGGGAGGAGGGCTGCGCGGGGCGAGGAGGGAGCGGCAGAGCGGCGGCTGCGAAGGTGGGAGCTGCGCTGTGCCGCCAGGCTGAGGTTGAGGTGCGCGACTCTCCGAGGGGTGGCTGTCCCGCCGAGCTTTTTCCTCGCGCTCCTTCCCACCGCGTTCCCCTGCGGGCTGAAAGGTCCCGCGGAGTGCTGCCCGTCCGGCTGGAAGGGTGAGCGGCGGGGTGCGAGTCGCGGCCGCCGCCCCCTCCGCCGTCCTCTGCAGCCCAGCCTGGCCGAGGACAGAGCCCGTCCGCCAGCGCGGGGCCGTTGGGGCGCGGGGGACGGCGCCCACCCGTTCCCCGAGGGTGGTGGCCCCGCCTGGCGCGGACCCATCCTGCCAGCAGGTGCCCGTCCCGCGGTGCTGGCGGGGTGCGGCTGTGGTCCGGGCTGGTCAGTGGGGATAGAGGTCAGTAACGCATTTCAGTCAGGGAAAAGTGAGTAATTCTGATTGACGTGTCAGCAGAATTTGAATGCGGTATGTGGTAGAACCGAGGGTGGCCGGCCGGGACAGTGCTGCTGGGCTTGGTGAGGGGTTCAGAAGCGTCTGGGGGGCACAGACGGTGTTGTGAGCTGGTCGGGGATTTTTGGTCGTTTGTGCTGAGTGAGGAGCGATTTGGGTGCTGGAAGCGACCTTAAGTACTGTCTGCGTTGATTTTTGCTTTGGTTTTGTTATTCATTGTTGGTATCTGTAATAGTGCTGACCTTTGTTGTTTTTACTGTCTGATTGTCTTGCATTGATTTATGTGAAAATGCTGAAAACGTGTTTGTAAACTCAGTCACGGCTGCCATACAGCAAGTTAAAAGTATGGCTGTGCAAGCCTGGGCTGGCTTCAGCTTCCGTGGGATGAGTGGGAGTCACGCTGGAGGCATGGTGGAACCATCTTCAATAAAGGCCAAACCGAAGTTTACAACCCTTGGCATGCAGATTTAAGTGTTAAGTTGTCCCACAGCAAGCTGCTTGGTTCCTGAGCTCTGTCACTTATGCTGCTTGCCTTTGCTCAGAATGCATCTCATCCTTTTGCTTGCATAGGCTAACGGTGTGCATCGTCATTAGGAGACACTTGATCAACCTTTCCTGTTCTTAAGCTTTCATCTTACGCCTTCATCCATTCCTTCCTAAAAATGGAAAGCATCCTTCTGTAAATGTTCTTCACGTGGGTGAAATGAGCAGGGTTTTGTCCTCTCTCGGCTGTCTGCGAGTGTGTTTTTTGGATTAAACTAAAGAACAGCGAACATATCTTTGCCTGGGAGGGTCTCCAGTACTTACTGACTTAGTCTTACTGGGGAAGCACACATAACTTGCTGATAAAAACAAAGTGAAATGCTTTGAGAGAAGATGAAGGACAGAAGTTGAGTGTAAGCAGAGTTTGTTCAGGTATGAATTGGGGCCAATACAATTTTTAATGTACGCTATAAGTTAGTAATATTATTTTATTTCTGTTGCAGCAGTTGGAAATCAAGTGAACTAACATATATTAGTATTACTTTAGTATCTTAAGGTAATTACGAAGATCAGAAAGCATGTTGGGTTTTTTTTCCTCTTCAAGTCATTCAAAATTTCACATTAAACTTGTGTTTCTAAACACATCAGCAGAAATTGGCTGCAATTGTAGCCAGTTGGAGAGAAATCAAGGACTGAATTCCCATTCTGAAGTTGATCACTCAAATTATAGTGAGTGCAATGAATGCTTTTAGACAAGTAATCCACAAATAATAGTAAAATATTGACAGATTCAGGGAAGATTTGGACTTGATAAGGGAATAACAGTTGTTAAATTTTGATGGATTTTGGTTGTTAATATATAGCATAATCAGTGGCCTTGGCAAATAGTGTGGTGTGAGAGCTGCTCACTGCACGAATATGGAATTTTGTGTTTTCAGTGGAATACTAGATCAGGCCACAGTCAAGATGGCTCACACAGTTAGTCTCATTGACTTCAAGTGAAGAATTGGCATGGGTAAGGTGTGCTGTGTTTATCCTGAGATGTGAGCTTTCTGATCAATGGTAAGTTTGGTAGTTTCATTGTATGTAGGTGCAGTTAAAAGCTTTGTTGTTCTCTCAGGTGTGTGGAATTTTTAGACTATTATTATTTTTTAGAACAGTTCAGGTGGAAGGAACCTTCAAAGACTACCAGATCCAACTCCTGACCATCTCAGGGCTAACCAGAAGTTAGAGTGTGTTACTGAGGGCTTTGTACAAATACTCCGTGAACACTGATGGGCATGGGGCATCAATTGCCTCTCTAGGAAGCCTCTTCCAGTGTCTGACCACCCTCATGGTAAAGAAAACTTTCCTAATGTCCAGTCTGACCCTTCCCTGGCAGCTCTGTGCCATTCCCCTGCTGCTGTGAGTTCCTGTGAGCGGAGCCCGGCACCTCCCCCTGCTTCCCTTCATCAGGGCGCTGCAGGGAGCAGTGAGGTACCTCTCAGCCTCCTCTTCCCAATGCCCTCAGCCTCTCCTCACAGAACATGCCTTCAGCCCTGTTACCAGCTTTGGTGCCTCCTTTGGATGTCTCCGTGGACCTTAGCGTCCTTTTTGTGTTGTGGAGCCCAGAACTGCTCACGATACTCAATGTGAGGCCACACCAACACTAAATATAGCAGGAACATCACCTCCTTTGACTGGCTGGCTGTGCTGTGTGCGCCTCTTGGGTGCCAGGATGCACTGCTGGCTCCGGTTGATTTAGAAAAGAGCAGTTCGTTGCAGAGCACTGGTAGATATTCTGATCTTGTGAGCAAGAAAAGAGCCAAGTGAATCGTTTCATGTCTATCAGATAACTGCTCATGTTTATGGGGGTATTGTTCTTTCCAGTGCTACCTTCCTGGTGGAACTGTAGTTTGGAAAGGATCTATACTTGCTGTGTGAAAAGATAGGTTTATGTAAATTAAACAGTAATTAGTAGGACTCAATTGACTGGGAGTCTTTGATTTCTTTTGTGCCAAAGTATCTTTGAAATGCATTGTTGTCCTGGGTGGATAAAGGATCCTTTGTAGTTGCCATTAAGTCAATGACAAAAAAAAAAACACTAAAGCATCTTAGCCTCCTCCCTGCATGAGTCATATGGATTTGTCTCCGGCTGTGAGTTGAGCGCCTCGTATGCTACAGGTGCATATGCTGTGAGTGTTGCTTACATCACCTTCAGGGCAGTTTGATTGCAGGTACTATGTAGTGGAACTAACACAAGATTTTGGAAGTATATTTGGCAGCTGAAGGCCTCAGCCTTTTCTGTTTTATGCATGAGCATTGTAGCCCTGAAATCACATTACTGTTTGATGCACCAGCTGTTTTTCAGCTAGTACCTTATTAAATCAGTGCATTTTGTTCTTCCATTCTAGGTTCTGTTCTGCTGGCTACTGAAATACTGCGTTCTCAATGTATTGCAGAGAAAAACTGTAGTTTGTAACATGATTTACTTATTTTTGTTTGTTTTAAAGGAAAACTGTAGAAAGTCAGTTACACTAGATGAGGCAACATGCAGAAAGGAAACAGTTTATGGAGTTCTCCATACTACTTAAAGTACTTTTTAACTCCATTAAATTTAGAGAAAATTTATCACATTATTCTTGTTTCTTGAAACTTGCATGAGTACCTCGCTTGGTGCCTTAGATGCCAAAAAAGAGCAGGCACTCACAATTTAAGCATTACGTTTGTTCTCATTTGTGATGTTCTTTAAAGGAGTCGTTGAAAACATAAGGCCTAAAAGATAAATCAGTAGGTTTGCCAGAAGCTATCACATTTGACAGCTATCACATTAGAAACAGCTGGCAGGAAAATGAGCAATGAGAGCGTGCTGTGATGGAAACGTTACTGTGCACGCGTTACCAAAACCAACCTCATTTTACTGACACATTAGTGCTTTAAAAGTTCTCTTGGAGATCTCTTTGATATTCTTTAGAGGATAAATTACTACGTCTCCTTTCCTGGGCTTATTAGACTTCTGGGAATGCCCGATCGTGATTGTTGCCAAATTCCACGTTTATTTTTTGACTTCGCAACCAGACTTTGAATATCTTCGTTTCTTTTGCACCAAATTAATTATGGTTGTAAGTTGACTGAATGGGTTTCTGATAATACACCATAATACATCGGGTTTTGAAGTCTAGGGGACTTTGTTCCTTCATTACTTACGCACAGCGCAGTCCAAGTACTCGTATAACTTGAATTTAATTCAAGTGCATTTTTTTCTTATCTGTCTTTCAGCAAGTTAGCATTGTGGTTAGGGTGGTTTATTTGGAAGGAAGGCTAGTCACTTTGTTGTAGAAATGGCAACAGCAAAATATGCCATGTGGAGTGTATTTGTGCAAAGCCAATTTTCTGATCTGATACGTGAGGACTGAAAACAGAAGTAGTGCTAGTGTAAGTTCAGGGAGCTTGTCCTTGGAACGGTGTCTTCTTTCTGCCATGCTCCATAGACTCCATAGGCACTGTGCCCTCTGGAGGTGCAGTGCTAAAAGAGGCCGAAAACTTTGTTCTGGCATAACCTCATTTACTAGAATGGCTTAATAGAGGAGCCCAAAATATTTACCCTCATACAAAGACAGAGGTGCCAAAGTGACTGTAGTTCCTTGTGCTGCACAGAGTACTGATACCACATTACTTACCAGAGCTGTAGTAGGGCTCTGGAAGGTGGGTTGCTTCAGTGTATCTGTCAGTCAAAAATGATGAGCTTTATTTCTTTGATACAAACTGCATGTTTGGCTGTTGAGCTGCTGATTAAAACAGTGTGCTTGTTTAAAAGGAAAAAAAAAACCAACTGACCAAACAAAAAAAAAAACCAAAACAAAACCAACCTGCCTTTACCAAATACTGTGCTCCATAGCTGCCAAGGGAGTTTTAACAGCTCCAGTGGAAAGATCCAACGGACCTGCTGTGTAAAGCTTAGGATGAAATCAGCCTCATTTCTTTGTTAGACTTTTTTGGAGGTCATGCTGTTGTGCAAGCCAATGGCGTATGGGATGGAGAGTGGGGAAGGAGGATCTATGAACTGAGCAGAAGGGACTGTTTCATTTTTTTCCCCCACTTACGGTAAGATGTAGGAAACTCTCAAGTTCCATTTTCCAGAAGTAGGAAAATTAAAAGCGTGAGCTGAGCAATCACTTCTCTGTCATTCCTGGTCCACACTTGATTCCCTACAGTCTGCTGATGTTGTTCAATGGTTTGAATATTCCAGCTTTAGAAAAGTCTTTGTCTTTCCCTCTTACCCTCTGCATCACATTTAAGTCTTGTTTGCTCAGTGTGAAGGTTTTGCAGAACTTTGACAAGTTTTCAGTGCTAATGTCTGCATATGCCCTTCCTCATCCCTTTTACGTGCATCCTGATTTCAGCTGAGATCTCATGCTGTGTTTTGGATCAAGGATGAGAACAATACTGATAATGTACTGATGTTCTAGTTGTTGCTGAGCAGTGCTTCACAGAGCTAAGGACTTCTCAGCATCTTGTGCCGCCCTGCCAGTGGGAAGCTGGGGGTGCACAAGGAGCTGGGAGGGGACAGAACCAGGACTGCTGACCTAAACTGGCCAAAGGGATATCCCACAACATAAGGTATCGTGCTGAACAGCTGAACAGGGGCAGTTGGCCACGGGGGCTGCCATTGCCTGGGGACTGACTGGGCATTGGTAAGTGGGTGGTGAGTAATTGCACTGTGCATCACTTGCTGTATATATTCTTTTACCATTATTATCGTATTTTTTCTCTTTTTTTTTCTCTTTTTTTTCCCTCCCTATTAAACTGTATCTCAACACACAATGTTTACCCATTTCCAGTTTTTTCCCTCATCCCACTGGGGAGTGGAGGGAGCAAACAGCTGTTTGATGCTGAGCTGCCTCCTGGGTTAAACCATAACAGTCCTTTTGGTGCTCGAAGGGCAAACAGAGAGAGCTGAGTTTGTTCAGCATGGAGAAGAGAAGGCTCTAAGGAGACGTGATACAACCTTTCAGTATCTAAAGGGGTAGCTTTAAGAAAGAAGGGGACAGACTCTTTAGCAGGGTCTGTTGTGACTGCACAAGGGGAAGTGGATTCAAACTAGAAGAGGAGAGATCTCAATTGGATATTAGAAAAAAGTTTTTTCCAGTAAAGGTAGTGAGGCACTGGAACAGGTTGCCCTGAGAGGTGATGGATGCCCCATCCCTGGAGACACTCAAGGTCAGGCTGGATGGGCTCTGAGCACCCTGATGGAGCTGTAGGTGTTCCTGTTCATTGCAGGGGAGTTGGACTAAATGGCCTTTAAAGGTCCCTTCCAACTCAAACAATTTTATGATTCATTCCATTACTTCAGTAGCTGCTGATCACAGTGTTGATGTTTTTCTGTGCTCAGAGCTCTTGTGCTTGTTCTCAGAACCCTTTACATGCTCTGTATGGTCATGTTGTGCTGTTTACCATTTCTGGAGGCTGGATTAAGGTTATCATTTTGCTGTACTGTGAAACACTGGTTTATGATATGATAAAATTGCCAGTCATTAGACTAATCTGGTATTTGTACTCAGCATTGCTGTCACCTTCGTACTTTAGGAACCATGTCTTGGAAACTATAATTATAATCTTTACCTTTTCTTCTCAGGGTGCCAATCTGTTGGAGGAGAAAAGGGAGGGCACTTTTCCCTCACTTCTTCACCCTCCACTTCTCCTCCAGGCTAGTAAAAATACCCCTTGAGAATTCTGAATATCCTTGAGATGTTCAAACCGTCATGTTCCTATGCTGCGCCTCCTGAACATGTTTCAGGTTTTGTTTAAACAGCTATTTAAGAATACCACCCAGAGATCTGGAGGCTGCGTAGTTGTGAGTGGCAGGGAGTGTGGGAGGATACTGGCATGCACATAGAAGAGTGGGCACATCCAGTGCTTGGAACTTGGCCCCTGAACAAGTGCAGGATCCCAAACAACCGGTAAAATGTTTGAAAAAGGTACGCCATCACCCTGGTAATTCCTGAGAGGCCCACATCACTGCAAAGCACAGGGGCTTGGCCCGTTGAGCCACACTCTACGCTGCTCCAGTCCCAGGAACAGGCCCTGCATCTGAACCTGAGAACCAACCCATGCCACTGTCACTGCTATACGCAAAGGGAAATGATAAGGATGTCCACTTGTTTAGTACGGGAGGAAACTCCTGCTAAGAAGGGGAAGGAGGAAGAAGAGGACAAGTCGAGCAGATTATGAACCTGTATGGGGAGACCCTATTGGATTTCAAACCCTTAACCACTCAGCCATCGTGTTAGTGAATGAGCTTATACTTGTACACAAATCTAAGGGTGAGATCTGTAAATGTAACTGAGGGCAGTCCTTGACTTAAGCAGCCTTATAAATATATTCATTGTAAAACGAAATTTAAAAATCTCTTGAATGCCAGTGTTGCGCAAACTAAATTTAGTCTTAGGTGAAGACGAAATAAAAGAATGAATTCCTCCAATAATTTTTCTTCCTATTTATTTCTGTTGAGAACTGAACCGATGAGTTACAAGTTTTCCAGAGGACTGGTGTCTAGCCAAGTGGCTTGCTGCGCTCTATAAGCCAATATGAAAAAGATTAAATACCTTGGAAAGTGGTAAAGATTTATGTCAGGGGGACTTATTTGATGTATTCTTCAGTTGATGTTACCATCACAGTTTTTAGAAAAAGTGATGTTCTACTTAAAGGGATTGGATTTTGTAGAACTCTGGGTGCCTGATTTTACAGCCTCTGATAAATACGGAAAAGAATTAATGAAAGCCAAGCTATTATCAGACAATAATAATCCTATTACTGTCTTCTGGAAAAATACATTAAAAAAAACATAGAAGACCATTTTTAATTCAGTGGTGTGCTTTTACTCGTAAGTTGGTAGATGCTGTATGTGCCAAAATTCACAGTGACATAAGACTTTCCAACGTAGCGTCCTCCCCATTACATCTAACTTGCTCCAGCCAAAATTTAAAAATAACATAGAAACTTTACTACAGTTTCATTCCAGTCTGGGAAGGGGTTGATGGAAGAAGTCCGTAGTTTTCTGTTTCTGAAAGTAATCCAAGGCACTAAGAAGCTCTCATACCTGAGCAATATGATGTTTCTTTGGCTCTCTCCTGTCATTTTTCACTTGGTAAAGATTTGAATAATGAAGACTGTCAGAAACAACAGCCAGAATCTTACCATTCATCACTACTGTCCTCCTCAACAGTAAATTCCATAAATCTGGAAATACATATTTTAAAATCCAGGACCTGACTCTGAAAGCCTCAGGGACTACAGATGGAATAAATGTGATTTGAACAAAACAGTGTGAAGCGCAGCAGTAGACAGCATGGTCAGAAGTGAATGACTGACTGCTTACAGTTACGATTTCCAACAAACTTTCTGTTACCAACAGCTCATGCACTGGCTGTGAGAATCAGCCCTGGCTAAAATTAATGGTGAGGAAAATGACTGCCAGTAAACAGACATATTCAGTGAGCGCTATGAAACTTGAATGTAATTTTCGAAAGGGGATGTAACAAAGTATAGTACAGCACAGGTAGCTGTATTTAAGGTTTGATTTTTTTTAATTTTTTTTTTGCTGGCTTTCAGCCTATTGAAAATTTATCTTCTGTAATACAAGGGAAGAAGTGGCTTAGGATAGGCAAGGTATCTTGATGTGGGTGTACACTTGGAACGCAGTCCAGACTTCTCCCACAGCATGTTGAGTGGGGCTGCAAGAAGCAGACACCCTTGGGGCTGGTTGCAGAGGCACGGATCCCGTCTCTTCTGCATTCCAAGTGCATTTGCAACACAAGCCCAATTTCCTATGGCTCTCCTAAGTCCACTGAAGTGCTTGGAAAACATCATCTACAAGTAATGCTATTTATCTTTTGGAGGTGAAAAGCTGGGTGCAGTGGAGTAAACAAGGTGAAAGCCTTACGGACCTTGGTTTTAACTATTTTCTTTGCCTTCTGTTCTAAGTAGCTCTTAGCTGGGTAACCCTTAAGACTCTCTTCTGCCTGCCCTTCTGCAGTGGATTCCCTGTCACAGTGTTGGTTTGGATCAGGCTGTATCATCTCCTATGGAAACTCTGTGCTACTTAGGCAGGTGAAAGTCCCATTGCGTGGAAGGACAATACCATCAGGAAACTAGTAAAATAACACGAAATAATCTAGTTAATATTAATGATAAGAATGTGGACTTGTCATTATCTAAGAAATAATGATTGTATAGATAGTAGGATCTTTTTCCGTAATAGTGTGTAAACAGAATTGTTGTGAAATGAAAGAAGCAGTAATATTGTATGCCTAAGGGTTTTTTTTATTGTAATTTTCACTAGATGCTGGCACAAATGCTGAGCTAGCATACATCTTGAAAGTCTTGCAAAGAGTCAGCTGAGTTGTGATCATGTTGGGATTTCCCTTTGTATGTTTATTCACTTTCCTGCTCCCTGTTTTTTAGTGCATCCCCTGAGACTATTAATCTGCATTCGTAACTGAATAGTTTTGGAGTTCTTGATATGACTGTATTCTGTCAACAAGAAACCATGCCTCTATCCTGAAACTGAATGTGAAGAATTTGGAGGCTTTCCAAATCAGGTTTTTATGTGGCACAGAGCAAGTAGTTTGCTTCAACACTTACTAACAACAATGGCTAAGCTTGTGGGTTCTGCTGAGTTGTTTTTTTGGGCTCTGTCCCATTCATATTTCAGCTCTTTATTTCTAGGTAGTAGAGGCATGGAAGTCTGGAATTCGAGTTTAGTTTGTTGTCTAGCTGTGTTACTGTGAATATATGGTTTCCCATACCAAAAAGAGATTTCCCCATAGATTGAAGGAATAGATGTGCAGCTTGGCTTTGCTTAGGAGTGACCTAATTTGAGATGAGAATGGGAAGTGTGAGTAAGTAGAGAAAGGGAACACGGCTTTTGAATGTGCATTTCTTCTAAAGCCGCAGAAGTTATACTGTAGGTGGACCACCCTTGAATTGTCAGTCAGAAACATTTCAAATCTACCAGTGTTATGCATGGCAATTTTTGTTATCAAGTTCTTAGGATAATTAGTGTAATTACTTAATTTACTGACTGAAAAGCTTTATTATTAGATGCAGCTGTCATTCATGATCTTGCCACAGTTTGTTATTTCCTCAGAGCATTCTGGTTTCAAGCATGCATCTAGCATCTGCAAAGTGGAAACTGTGTCATCATCTAGATGAGTCTTCTTCAATCCAATCAGCGTGATCATATTTTTGCTAGAAATACCATATGCTGTGAAACTGTTGGAAATGATGGCTGGCAGTAACATGGTGCTGTTCTAATTTTTAGAAAGCCTTTCCTTTGTTTTCTGTATTACAGCGCTATATGTGTGTAATTTATTTGCATGCATGTTTAATCAGTTTCCGAAGTGTTGATTACTTGGCAACTTCACTGATTTATGTGTATGCCAGTTTATTCCCTTGGCGCTTACTTGGGGGGTTCACCCCATAGTAACCATTTTATTCTAATAAATATTTACATTAATGTGAGCGCTGACAAAAAATTGTTAGCCCTCACCTTAGCAAGAATTTATAACCCTCATGAGTGTACATTTTACAGTTCCTGTAAAGAAAAGAACCTACTGCAGCTTGATGCAGCATGTACAAAAATACGGGAAGGTTTGCAGGTAGCGTGATTCCAAAGTTCTCACAGTGCTAACCGGGTACAAATATACCGAATGTGTGATGGCCATGTTAAGCTTCTGTGGTTGTGCAGGGTGCTCTGGTCTGCCATAAGGCAGACGCATAGAAGATACATATAATAAATACATAAAGTTTACTGCTTTGCATTTATTTCAAGTATCAGTTACAGAATTGCTAACAAATATGTGTCTGTGAAATTCTTTATTAAAGAGCTAATGCATGCAAAAAGCACATGAATGTTTTACTTAACAGTTCTTTCAGCATGCAAAATAAAATGAAGATATACTTTTTTTTTTTTCTCCCAAGCATCTCATTATAAAAGTGTATAATTCTTGGGGGTGTTAAATCTTACAGTAGGAAGCACGCTTGTTTTTCATCATCACGTCCTACTGTTCACCTGAGGCAACCATCACTAGGAAGAGACATGGAGAAATCAGTTTTCTGTTATATTCTGTACGAACTTTCTGTGCGCAGTGGCTGGTCATGTTTTATTTTTTGCTGAAATTTGCAGTAACTTTTTTGTCTTGAGAATGAGATGAGGACTGAGAATAAAACTCTTGTTTATTCTTCAGAGGTTCTCAGTGTTGCTATTAAATGTCAGCTAATAGAACCCGTGGGTAGGGGACCAAACAAGTGCTTCCCATTTACTTCCTGTGATTAACAAAGCTTTCTGAAAACCTTGCCAGGCTGTCACTCTTGTGTGTTTTGTTTTGTCTGTGAGGCTTTTGATGTTTGCTTGCCTTATAAACTTCTAAAGCTTTACTTGTGCAAGGACTCCTGGTCATGATCTGATCTATTTGTGAGTCTTTGGAGAATTAGAGTGTGAATGTTTGTTTGCTTTTTTCCTCCAACAAGCAGCTATTTATTTATTGGTGACTTGGCAGTACTCCACAGTGCATTTGTGTACAGTACATGACCAGTAGTATAACAGGGCTGAAAAATTTACGCATCTGGTTTGGAAGCATCATTTGTCACAGAATCTGCACGCATGTGTTTCTTCTGGTTACAATGACTTACTTATTTATGTGTTTATTTATTTTGTCCTAGAATGGTTGCCTGGGGAAGACAGCACTGCTGTGTTGGCAGAATACAGCACATTTTATTGAGATTCAGGATTGCTTTCCCAGTCCTTCTACTTCATTTGTTCTTGGCTACAGCAGGCAAAGGTAAGACATGTTTTTCCCAGTTTGTCTAGTGTTGATATTCCAGTGATCAGCATTAGTCTTTATGAATAGGACTTTTGATTATATTCACAACAGGCAATTTTCTGCCATCTTGAAATCAAAGGGAATAATTATCATTACCAAGAACTAAAACATTTGATAATCACTTTGGATATGCAAGCTCTAAGATCACAGTATTTATTCTCACAAAAAGTCATCAGTAGTAGTTTCTTTTGGGCTGTGGATGAAGAGAAAATGTAAGTACAATACATAATAACAACACATTACTTTCCTGCTATTTTTTTTAACTGGAGGTGTAACTACTGTCAGAACCTCCCTTTAAATGTTTTATACTGCTCTTACATGAACACCTCAAGCTCCTTTTAATTTTACACAGTACACCTATAAACATAGAACAGCTGGTTTTGGCTGTGGATCTGAATATGGCTAGGGAAAACATCATAAGATCCAAAATACGTTAACAGAAATTATGTATTTGAATTTGACAGTGTATGCTCTTTCTATAGCAGTAAATGAAAAGGAATCAAACAACTTAAAGTTCTTGTCATTTCAAGTAGAAACGGAGTAACTAATGTGGTGATGTTTGTAGATGAGGTAAAGTAGGATCAGCAAGTTTGTGTTTCATTCATTACTGTTCTTGAAGCTCTCAGGTGCAAGTCTCATTGTGCTGGACCTCAGCAGATTCAGACAACAGTGCTTCTCATTTGTAAAGCTTCTTGTATTGATAATGCATTAATCATGCTAGTGTTGTGCATGGAATATTAAAAAAAAAAAAAAAAAAAAAAAAAAAAAGATTTTTTTGCCATTTACAAAATGGTTATTCTTAGAAGCTCCTTTGTGTGTTGTGGCATGTTGTTGTACTCTAGAAGGTGAGAGTTTCTTGCAGATCAAACACACTTAATAAATATGCCTTTTTAATGACATTGTACTAGCAAGGAGGTTTTATTTGTTGGCAGAATAGACTGATTCTAATTCTCCAAATGTAGTAATTTTTGTTAAATGAACTTTTTATTGAGGCAGAATTTGAGGTTCAAGTTATAAAACTGTTGCTAAAATGATCAAGTTTTAATCTTAGGTACTTTGAAAAGCAAAAAGAACAGCCCAGAATACGGACAGATATCCTACAACCATTTTGCCAGGGACAATTTGGCTACATCTAGAGTTTTGAAAATGCAAGCAAAGAAGGATTTTTTCTTTCACCTATATATGATTTGCAAGTGTCAGTAATCCTTCAAGAAGACCTAAACTGATGCAAGAGTCGATTTCTGATTCGACTATTTTGTTGGTGGTGTTTTTTTTTGTTTGGTTTTGTTGTAGGCTGTTGGCATTGTCAGCATCATCTCTGCTCAGTTCCTTCCTCAACTAAGATGCTTTCCAGGAAGTATGAATAGATACGAATTATCTCTGGTCTTTTCAACATGTAGGACGCTGCATAATGTGACAGAGTTTATCGCCGTCTATCTAAATATAGCTGTGACTGAAAAGGAGGAAACAGTTCTTAGCTTCAGAATGCCAGGACATTCAGAAGAATCAAGCAGTCCACACATAGAAAGTTTATTTTAAACTTTTTATAAAGAACAGCTATTAGCTCTAGATGGAATACGCGAAGATTTAAGATTATTTTGATGTTATTTTTATGGACTGTAGCAAACCAAATGTGTTACAGATTGTAAACACTTGTATAGAAATTAATGAATATTGTTGTTATTGGTTAAAAAACAGATTATGTGTATGAATAAACACATGATTACTCTTGTTGAAGAGAGTGCTCAACTGTAGTAATGTTCTATTATACTCATATAGTAGATGTTAGCAATGTAAGGAAAGTTGCAGTTGCAATCACATGGAAGGATCTTACAGGTGTAATTCTTATTACCTATGGCTGACTATTTCTTGTAGAGATATCAGTTTAATGCCTGAAATTGTTTGAAGAAAGATTACATTTTTGTTCTACTCCTGCATTACCGTATTGTTTTCAAAACGTGTGTTTTAAACGTTTGGAAGTATATACATGCATTTCAGGATTTCTTCCACTGCTGGAGAGAACACACTTAAGTGAATGTTTTTAGTTTTAGCGCTATGTTTAGTTTCAGCACTTTCATCTAGTGATATGAATATATTAAAAAAGAACAACTTGCATTTCTGAAAGAGGTTAAGTGCTTGAATATAGCAGATGCCACTCAGAAGTTAGTCCCCAGTTTCTACTGGATGGAATTTTCTTGACTCCAACTTGTGATTTTTGCTTAGTTTTCTTACTCTGCGGATATTCGGAGCGTTCTTTCTCCTATGCCATATTTTCTGTGCTGCGGTGATTAAAAAATATATTCAATGTTCAGGTTTACAAATGTAGTTTGTATTGTCTGTACTCAAAGGAACTGGTTGTAAGCTCAGAATGACCCAGCCAGAGGACAGCCAGTTCCAGCTCCTCCGTTCTATGAACAAGAGTGGGCTGCAGCACAGAAGTACCGTCACTGGAGAAAGTAAATGATGATTAACTGAATTTCCAGGGCTTTGAAGTTATGTTAGCTTCTGCTTATATTGCATCCACCTACATATATAATAGGCCTACCCAAGATAATGTTGATAATTAATTTCTAACTCAGTGGCTTCATAGTGTCAAGCATCTAAAAAGAATGTACTGTGATTTTGCAGCCCTAAAATTGATTCGCTGTTGTGAATTAATAACAATAACAAACCCTGATTTAATGCCTAACACGACATCAAGCCTCTGTCAGAATTAGTTCACTTCCAAAATAAAGTCTGCTGCAAGCTTTAATTAACATTTCTGCTCAGAAATGGACTTCTAATTTTTCAAATATAAAGGGATCCTGGATAATTAACAGTGACTTCGTGTTTTGAGTCTTTGTCAGGAGACTTCCTTCACCAGCCACAGTGGCCATCTCTGTAGGCACAAGATTCCTTACATGAATTTTGGAGGGCATGTAAGTCATGCTAATATACTGCTGGCATACAGTTATGAGGAATAGCAGCTTCATCAGATCTTTCAAAGCCTTCAGCATAATTCCTATTTAATAGTGAAAGACTTGAGCAATTATTTTTCTGTAGAGGAGCCTGTGTTACAAGTGTTGACGTATGACTGTATCTACGTAGGCATTTTGTTTAGTAAGTCAGTTCTTAGCTGAGTATGCTAGATTTTGCCCACGCACTGTGACAAATGGCCAAACTGAATGAGTAAATTCATGCTTTAGGGTGGAGCACAGGGCAGTAGTTCTGTTGCTTGCTGGTAGGACGTATGTTCTACAATGCCAAACTGTGAAAATCCACTGGCTGCTAATTAGGAATTTCATCTAATTTGGCCTGAACTCTGAGTCTGTTCAGGTTTCTTTGCTTGGTAGCCTTGTATAGTACCTTTGTGATAGAGGCTGAACTTCAGGAATGATTTGAGGTTGTGAAAGATGCCTACAAGATTGTGCTAATTAGCATTACAAGAGGAGTTTCAAAGCTGTAGTAAGCAACAGGAACAGTTATCAGCAAGTTTACATGAAAACTGATTAATGAATGTTGTGTTTTAAACATTTTCTGGTAGCCTGTACCACAGTTGCCACAGTAGGAACTTTTTCCTGTGTTTCATTTGTTCCAATTGAAAAAGAAGTCTGACATCTCTGTGGCCAAGAGACACAATATTTGAGCAAATCCCTGTGTCATCCCTGATGATGAAAGAGCTGGTTGTGATCTTGACAGCTAGCTAGGACAAAGACTGTGATGTACCTTGAAAAGAAAAGCTGGATTCAAGTTGCCTCAAAATTTGTCTTTTCATAGGGGAACTAATGAAAAAACATAATTTGTATATTGACCAATCTTTTTTTGCTATCCAACCCTAATCAATCATGGTTAGTCACTTACTTTTTCTGTAGGGTACATAAAAGCTCTGTGTATATTGACAAAGTAATGCCTTCCAAAATCTATCAGTAATGCATTCTCTTATACTTTCTGAGCATTTACTAGGCTGTTTCCTTTTTCCACAGCACCATCACTTGTCCCACGGGAGTTATTTTTGTTTGGATTTATTTTTGTTGCTGGTGGGCGGGTGCATCATAGAGCAGGCAATCTTGGTAATGATCGTACAATTGGAATGTGCTTTTTTTCCACAAATTAAGGTGCAGTCTCTGCTTCAGAGTGCCTCCATCTACAGCCACAAAAGCCTGTACCTGTGGGACAGAGGAAGAATTGAGACGTCTGCAAGAACTTAATAATTATGGTCAAGTTCTATTGTTTGAGGCATTCTGTGACCCTGCTTGTTTTACTCGTGTTGATGTAGTCTAAAATCCTGTTTTTACCAGTAAATTTATTGTTTGCAGCTAAAATTATGTTTACGTCACAGTTAAACTCCAGGTTGCCGTTTCTGTGCCTAAGTAAATGTAAGATTCATAGATCAGATATCTCTGCAAGTAAATGCCCTGGTAGAGAGCATGGGATAGAGGCTGGATGGGTTTAAATTTAATCAGTGGCTCCAAACCATGTTTCCTGAAAGTTACCCAAACTCATTCTTTTCTGGAGTATGGCTGTTTTCTACCTTTCCCGATGAAGCTGAACCAATATACAGCGAAGGATTTAAGAATCTGAGTTTTTTGTTTGTTTAAAAAATAAAAAATAAAAAAATGAAGCCTAATGTTGTTCAGAGATGCAGAGCGTAAGTCTGGTAGATAAGAAGGCAGTAAGGATTATAGTCTCTTCTAACTCTGTCTATATTTTATCCAGTATCATAAGTGCAAAATACCTGTGCAGTCTTGGGAATAGGAACCAGAACCTGATTCTCTTTTTTTCTCCCACTTGTAGGTTGAGTGTTATGTTAGGGAGCTATGTGTTCATACTTTATGTTGTGCATGAGTTTTGTGTCAAAGCCTTCTTGAATAGCTAGGATTGATTACCTGTCTCCAAATATGCTGGTCTTCCCTCCCACCCAAACAAACAAAATAGGAAGGATCAAAGTTTTTTGGTAACGTGTTGGTTTGAAAACTCCTGGGTAAATTCATAGGAGTAGTAATACATGAAAGTGTAACATTGATGTAGATGATCATTTTAAAGAAGTAATTTTGCAAATCACCTTTTCTTTATTTAGATCAGGATGATTTCCTAGGACTATATAAAGCTGTCTTTAAGACTGAATGTGAAGATCCTTGGATTATGTCACCAAGAATTTCCCTGCTGTCTTTGAAAGAATTCACTGTCTGTGTGTACCTCAAGCTAAATTCCTCCAGTAGTCCCTGGACAGCATATGTATACAATCAAGAAACAACTAACAGCAATCTCTCTGCAAATAAGCATGACCTTGGACTTAGCGGAGATCATGGTAACTTGAGGATCTGGTTGTTTGGAAATCAAATAAATACAACAGTGATGATGCTTGAAGAAAATATCTGGCACCAAATATGTACCCAGTGGAAAAGTGAAGATAAGGAAATGAAGTTATTCATAAATGGAAAGAAAAGAGCAAATGTAAAACTAAATGAAAAAATATCTCTCCCCGGAAAAGGGCAGTTCTTACTTGGCTGCTCAAAACTGCCAGGTAGAGCTACGTCACCTAACCAGGGTATGACTGGGGAGCTGTACCTGTTCAGAATGTGGGATAAAGCAAATATAAATCTTGCTAAGCACTGCAATGATGGTAGTATTGTACGCTGGAGAAAGGAGGATTGGATGTTTAATAAGACAATAGAAGAGGACAACTCTTTGCCATGTAGTAAGTATCATTGCTTTCCTGTTTTTAGAGTAGCATTATTGCAAAAAGTTGATGTAACATGTCTGACATTTTCTGTTCTGTATTTTAGAAAGTTTTGTCTGTTGGTCATTTTTATCTGTTTATGGAGATGGTGAGAATCTGCAGCTCTTGCTAGCTTTCATACAGATTTAGACATTTACTGCTGTGCTTTCTAGAAGTTCCTCTGTCCTCCTGTGTAAAAATTACCCAGTTTGTGGGGTTCTCTATTCTGTTAAAACAGATGTGCTTAGAGCAGTAAGTCTTTGGAAAGATCTGATTTTGTATCTGCATAGAATGTAACTGGCAAAGGGCCGCACTGCCTGTGTACGCACAAACAGTGAAAAGGAAGTGTTTCATTGAAGTTGTAATTGTGCCGGAGGGCAAGTTTATAACAAGAAGTTTGTTGTAACCTGGTTGGCGTTTTGTGCCCCCATGATGCAGCTGTTTGTAAAGTGTTCAGTCAAAGATTACCAGGATTTCTGTGATTTCTCACGATCTTTGTGCAGTGTAAGCCAATATCTAATTGGTGTCTCATAGGCAATGACTCCATTAGTAAGTTTAGACTGACCTAGTGTCGCGTCATTAGCTTCTGTTTCTTTACCTCCTTCTTCTGGCGTTCCTTTTTTTAACTATATTCATTTTCTTTTGATTTTAGTTTTATACTAGTTACCTAGATTACCAGAATTTTGTTTAGTTGCTTCTTAACCATGTTAGATCTAATAAGGACCAGAGTCCTGCTTGTGTTAAGATTTATGTATGTGATTAACGCTTAAAGACACGCTGAACTTAAATGAAGTAAATCACTTTCCAGAAGTGAATGGTAAGCATCATGTGCATCTGAAGATTTGCAAGAAAGGACCTATCTGACTGCTTCCCAGTTTGTGATGTGATGGCCAATGACATTTCTTGGAGTCAGGGAGCATAGCAATATATAACTTTTAGGTCTGAGTTAAAGATGCAGCTCTTGCTTCTTTCAGTAACAAGACCTTTGGGTCCCATCTGCTTGGTGTATCTTTTGCAAGCTGAACAGATAGAAATATTTCACATAGGCCAAACAGGTGAGACGGAGGTGTTCGCTCTTCCATGTGCCAAATTCGAAGAGTAATTTGTCTTATTACTTGATTAATTATTCCTATTTAACTACAGACTTTAATGTGGACAGTTATTGTGGACGTTATTGTTATTACTTTTTCTTGGATTATGTAAAGTTCTCTGACTTCAGAGAATACAAAGACAAAAGAGCTTCTGTTGTTGTTTTTTGCATGGGATATTTGCAAGTCACCTTTAGTGGTAACTTGACAACTGAAGAAATTTACTGTTTAAACATTAATCATTTCAGTTACATATTAAACAGTAGCATTCTTAATTAAAATATAAATATCCAAACTGTTACACTGTGCATTTATGCAAGGAGCACAAAGATGACAGAGATGACCTTTTACAAGTTTCAAGGAATAAGTAGAATACGTGATTTACAGATTAATTAGAAATAGTGTCACTGGAACTAATTCTCTGTCACCTCATTTGTGACATCAATGCCCTAACTTTTAGCAGAAATCCAGAGCCTGTTACCTTAAGTTGCATTTTTTTTGCATGAATACAATCCAATATTAGATGGTGACATTTTAATTTTTCTAGACTGTCTTGTCCGGTCTTCAAGATTAAGGCGTTGTCCCTTCTTTTCCCTTGAATCCTTACACTCCCTGTATGGATGAACCTGCTACTGATGTTGCTGTAGGAGGTTTTCAGACTTGTGGGAACAAACTGATTTAATATTGATGGAAAGTCACCAGTGCCCTGTGTGCATACTCAAGGTTGAGGAAAACTTCCGTGTGGGCTGTTCTAATTTGGAGATATGAACAACAGGAGGTGTGATTTAGACTCATGCAATCCCTTTTAAAGATTTCTTGAGTTGTGTACTCTTCTGATGGCAGAATCAGCTTTCCTAGGAGGAAAGTTGGAGTCCTAAGGCTTTACCTCTTCAGGCAGAAGATTGAAATGTAGCTGCCATTCATCCAGTCTACATCCTAGTCTGTTGAGTACCAAACTTTGGTCTGTATTACTATGTTCACCAAGCAAGTTATGAAAGCCAAAGATGTAAAAAGATGTTACTTTCACCAATATATACATTTTTTTTAAAGAATTGTAAGGGCACAATGCTATAGAAACCTTTAGAAGCTCTTAAAGGAAGCTCTTGAATAAATAGATCTGAAGGGGGTGGGGCAAGAGGTGGGATACATAACTATGGAGTGCCTGTTTGATGAGTCACATACTGCTCTACTTTGTACATATTAACAGAACGCATGTTTGACCTCCCCTTTCTTTGCTTTCATTGCCTCAGTCTTCTTTTGTATGAATAGAAGGAGCGTTTTGGAAATCAGCCAACAAGGGAAGAGGTGTTTTGGTTCACCTCAGCCTCTAATGCACATCTTTGTACAAACAGAGCTTGACAAAACCTGTATTTGTAAGCAAATTTCCATAAAAACCTGTGTAACATTGAAGCTGAGTTAAAAACAGTGCACCTGATTTTTCTGTTAAGGCTACTGAAGTGAACTGGCCAAAGTGGCAGAGCCTGATGTGAAGAAGCACAGTCACTGTTTTCTTACATTGGCTTCTGTCCAATCACCAGCGATATTCCATCATTTCTTCCATAGTTCCACCCCTGAGAGTGAGAGCAGACTTTACTTCATGAGAGGCATAAAATGTAAAACTACCTTCATTCCTAGTTTCATCTTGCAAACCTATCCAGTGTGTCTCATAATCTAACTTGCACTGAAAGTTAATGTGAGTCAGTATGTCTACAGTGGAATGACTGGAGAGGGTTTTTACATGTTGTTGTTGTTTATGCCTTGCATGATAGAACGATTCACTTTGTCAGTGCTTCTCAGATGTCAGTGGGACCCAGTCTCTTAATAGAAAATACGGATTTAATTCGAATATGAGAATTGTATGCAATATTCTAGGTGTCTGTTTCTGTAAATAGAAGACTGTAGGATATTAGCACTGGTATTTTTCTGTTGAAGCTACTCGATTTTGTTCAGGAGCAAGTTCCTGAGAAGCGTTTTCACGCAGCTGTTACCTTAACACTGAATACAAATGGAGGGTCGTTGCTACACAGTACTGGTGACTAAGAGCATACTTGAGCACTGTTGCCTATGATAACATTTAGAAGAGGATTTGTAGAGAATTAATAACAGCCTGGAATTGACATTTGAGTGTGAAATGTTTTAATTTTTAAGCTGGAAGATGATACTACGTATCCATTTGAAACATTCATTTTGTCTTTCCCATTTCTGATTGAAATCTGCCGTGCGAATCACTTTCTCTGCCTGAATCAATTGAATTCTGTAATGGAAAAGCTTTCAGCACAAAGTTTGCTACCACATCTTACTTAAAAAATCTGGTTTATACTACTTTCATGTTCGTGTGTATTTGTAAGTCAGAACTGATCTTCTCAGAAATAGGTGGTCTTGGTTATCTAAAGCCATTCTGTGGTATCGGGCAAGTCCTGCCACCTGCAGAGACATTATTACCTAGCCACCAAGGTGCCCCTTGGGATTCTTTCTTTTGCATTCTGCTCTTGATCTCTTTGGGAGATGTGACATGATTAAGGGCACCTCTACATGAAAACAAACTATTCTCATTTTTGGCACACTTTTAATTTAAAACAAGTGTAGTTTGAGGCACTTTATTTCATGTTATTTCAAAATTCTACTATCTGTGCCCCAGAACACATAAGTCCATAGCTGTACGTTTTTCTGCCTATTATGTATAAAAGATATGTATAGAATGGTTTGGGTTGGAAGGGACCCTTAAGATCATCTAGTTCCAACCCCACTGCTATGGACAGGGACTCCTCCCTCTAGACCAGGTTGCTCAAAGTCCCATCCAGCCTGGCCTTGAATGCTTCCATGGAGGAGGCATCTACAACCTCGCTGGGCAACCTGTTCCAGTGTGTGTCTCACCACCCTCACAGTAAAGAATTTCTTCCTAATACCTAGTCTGAATCTACCCTCTTCCAGTTTAAAGCCATTTCCCCTCATCCTGTAGTCCTGTGTAGTCTGTACTTCTACTGGTGACTAGGTTTAGTATTTACTGCCTGTTTTGTGTCTGGATCTGACTGGAACAAACTGTCTCTTGCATTCTCTCATCAAGGTCCCTGAGAGACATAGGCCAGCAGATGTGACCCTTTGTGCTGTTCCATCCTCCGCTCCTCTGTGCAGCAGACAGGGCAGAATGGGTGTCTATGTGGAGGATCCACTTCATGGCAGTTCAAACTTTTTTCTGCTTACCCCAAGAAAACACTCTAGTTGCTGTCTTGGGTTTGCTCAAAGGATGGTTTCTGCAAAAATTTAAAGGAGATCACGAAATATTAGATAAAACAGTATTAGTCATCTATAACACTGTTCCCCTGAGATAGGGGAGCAAGAAACAGCTGCCAGTAGCTTAGTTCTTACAAAATGTTGTTATCTGCAGCCAGGTTCTAGCTGCTTCTCACTCCTCCACCCTGGAAAAAGTGATTTATTTCTGGTGGAGGGGCTGCCTGAAGACAGGTGAATCAGAGAGGGTGTTGCCTTTCCAAAAGTTTAGAGGAGTGTACTGACCATAAGTTAGATTGGAGTTAGGGAGAAGAAAAGGATATTTTCGTTATTCCTACTGTAGATGAATGATTGTACATTGTGCATCTTTTAAGGGCTTTCTCTTGTTTCTAATAATGAACAAAAAGCATGCCATGAATGACTGTGCCCTTGGTGTGAGAACTGGATCCCAAATCTTGCCCTTCCCATCTTGACCACTGTGTTACAAAGCTGCTTTCTCCCTTTCTCTCCCTTTGGCTGAGTTGATTTTTGAATTCTTCTTTGTTTGCTGGGACAGCTTGAATGAGACATGTAGGGACTGTCCCATTCCAGTAGATTGATAGTTACAATCTCTAATGCTAAGGAATGCTGTAAGCACAAGGCTATTTTCTGGATAGCACAAAACATCAGTCTTTCTTTTTTTCTGTCTAAACTTTCCATTAAGAAGTGAATTTCCTCTTCAGTTTTGAAAAGAACACCCTGGTGTTAGAATTCAAGAAACAGAGGTGAGCTGTTACATGGCAATTAGAGCTGGGGCATATAATCCAAGGGTAATTACTTATCTCCAAAGAGGACTAGGGGTTATTGGCTGTTGTGAACATGGCCCTGAAGTACTTCTTTCCAGGAACTGTCTACAATGCCTGACTTACAGACTCAGCTGGCAGGTCCTAATGCTCGCAGGTTCAGTGCTGTCAGAGCTATGTTAGTTTGTGAGCATCACCTTGAGTACTGTTATTAATGGATTTAGTCTCCTAGCAGACCACAGATGTTAAAGTTATGCTGATTCCCATTGTCAAAAATGTCACTATGGGAAATAAATGTTGTTACAACACGTATAATATTGGTTCCCAGGTAAAATTTCAGTAGCTGTGGAATGGAGCAATAGCATGAGTTGCTAACCTGGTTTCATACCACCGGAGCAGTTTCCTCTGCCTGTACATGTATGATTCCCAGTCTTTACTTAGCTATCTGTTTGTGTCAGAGCAGTGCAAAGTTATATGAAGACAGCAAGTGACTTGCTGCTTTTGTTTCTAGAGATTCGTGTTTGTAACAGGAACTGGTGCTCATTTAACGGAGATGCCTTTTCCTTTAGGAACACCTGATTCTTGTGCAAGGGACAAGACCTTCCATCTTTCTTGCAGCAGAAGCAAAGAATAATGCTGAATAATGTTATTTTGTTTATATTTTTAAATTTTTGTTATTTTTAATGTTATTTATGTTTTAACTTTTTGCATCCTCAGCAAATGTTCCCTACTACAGAAAATGTAGAAAAGTATCTCTACAGTATGGAATGTATTGTTTGGGTAGACTATTTAGTGTGTTGGTTTGATGATCCTAGACCAACAGTGTTGCAGGTAAAAATGCACTAAGTAAAATCAAATTCCATGTGTTTAAGGATTTTCTTGTTCTCATCTTTAGAAAGCAACCCAAGGGAAATTAATGTTCTGTTTGGTTTTGTGACTAGCACACCTTTTGGTGATTTTATTCTCCTTTTTACTTGTCAACTTTAGGGATACTTCGGATTGGACTTCAGTTCTTCTCCAAATAGGCTATACGCACATTCTTTTCTAACTCTTAAGTACAACAAAGGAACAGTGGTCAAATATATGTGAAATTGAATAATATATCACAGCTACTTCTTCTCCAACTTTCAGTATTCAAAGGGATTCTGATGAAATACTTGGCTAGTGAACTTAGCGTTGCACCTTTTTCTATAACAAGTCTTCCTTACAGATAATTTATAGCAACAATAGGCATGTGAATACAGTGCTGTAAGAGAAGCTGTGGTTAGGTATGTGATCCAAGAGAAGTCCCTCAGATTATGCATGCCACCATCACTTGATGCATTTGCCAGCTCCAGGTTCATGGCTTGTGTTTAGCTTATTTTGCTCCTCGTACTGCTGAATTTATAACTACAAAGCTTTTGATGTTTTTGGAATTTGCTGTCTTCTTACTGATTATCCTACAATACTAAACATGTAATTGGACAGATTTTCTTATCTACCTCAAGATATTACTTGTACTCTCAACTTGCTTTGCGGATTTTGGAGTCATATAGAGGATGGCAGAAGCAGTTTGTCTATAGTGACTATGTCTAAACTGACTCTTCAGGAGTATCTGAGAATGACCTTAAGATCAGATTATCCAGGTAGGGTTTTTTTTTCAGTGTGCAGAAACTGTGTGCTGGCCTTTGCTGTGAGATGATGCATACTTCAAGAAGTGGGTTCCTTTTGAAAATTTGATTTTCTCTAGGGCTTTTTTGGTTGAAAGGAAGGGCTTTTGCATGAAGTGCTAACCATTAATAAAGACAAGACTGGTGGCTTCAATTGTCATATCCACACCTCAGTCATTGAGCCCATCTGTACTTTGCATCTCTTCCTATTCCAGTGCCTCACCACCCTCTGAGCAAATAACTCCTTTCTAACATCTAATATAAATCTGTGCTCTTTTAGTTTAAAGCCGTCAGCCTTTGTCCTATCACTATGCTCCTTGATGAAGAGTCTCTCTCTGTCTTTCAAGTAGGCTCCTTTAGGTACTGGTAGTCCTACGCAGAGCTGCTCTCAATCCACTCATCATCCAGTCTGTATTCATGTTTGTGATTGCCACAACCCAGGTGCAGGACCTTGCACTTGGCCTTGTTGAACTTTATGAGGTTTGCACGAGCTCACCTCGAGCATGTCACGGTCCTTTTGGATGGTGTTGCTTCCTCCAGTATATCGACCACACCAGCTTGGCATCATCTGTAGACTTGCTGAGAGTGCAGTCGTTCTTTCTGTCCATGTTGCTGATGAGGATGTAAAATAGTACCTGTGCCAGTACAGACTCATGAGGGTTGAAGTTCGTCACTGGTCTCCACCTGGACATTGTGCTGTTGTCTACAGCTCTCTGATTGTGACCATCCAACCAGTTCCTTATTCACAAAGTGGTCCGTCCACCAAATCTGTCTCTCTCCAATTTAGAGACTGTGATGTTGTGTGGGACAAATCTATCAGAGCCATGTCAGTTCTAGAAGTGTGGTCTGCCTACTTCTTGTTTAGATGCTCTTCGGTAGTGTGGCTCTAGGGCATGTGAGCATCTACATGATGTAGATGTACTCTCAAAGTATATTCCATGCACCTTATGGATGAGTTTGGAATATAGCATTTCTGTATTACCCACCTCTCCCACTCCCTGCTTTCTTTATTTCTTTGCTTCTTGCTGTGTTAGTAAAAACTCATTTCGTGAGTAATTCACCAGCATTTTATTTCCCCACATTTTACAGAAAAATGGCTTTATCAAAGCGCAGTTGTGCGTAGCTGTTACTTTTTTTTTTTTTTTTTTTTTTTTTGCTATTTGCTCTGCTTCGTTTTTACTCAAGCAAACGTGCTGAAAAGATTTCTGAAGACACTGGAAATGGAAAGGCAGTGGGAAAACTCACAGACTAATCTGTGGCTTCCATAAATACAGAAGTGATAAACTGAGTAAAAAAAAAAAAAAAAAAAAGGAAGAAAGAAGGAAATGGGTACAAAGGAGTTTTGCAAGCCAGCTTGAATTTAAGTCAGAGATTTTGTTTGATGACAGGGAGTTAGCAGGTTCCCAAATGTGCGAAAAGGGCATCCCTAAGGTAACTAGGAAATAGATGAGTGGTGTCAAAGGAGAACGTGACGTTTTCACTTTCTTATCTTTCTCTGACATTTAGAAGTGTCTGTTTTGGAGACTCCTCTCAGGAGGGGCTAAGCCTGATGAGAGCAGGTTGAGCACATGATCTGTCCTGAGAAGTTTTTCTCCGTGCTTTCTCTGTTCTGAGCAGGAAAATTTTATCCTCCAAATAGAATGATAGGAGACAGCTGAGGGATTTTAATTCCCCTTCTGCAACTCAAAGACCCGCTTAACTAAGTACAAATATTCTCTAATGGTTTAACTGTTTACTATTAAGACCAAACTATAATTTGAAAGCCTGGCCATGGAGTCCTTAGAAGAATGAATATGCTAAATGTCTTCTGCTTTGATTTGGCTGTGTTGGGTTTCTTAAGTTACCTTTTATTCTTTTTTTGTCGTTGGATTGTGTTTGGTTTTTTTGAGGAGAGACATTTCTTTTTAATTTAATTTTGCTTTCTGTTGCAAAAATCTCTAATCTTAGCTCTGTCACCTAATTGTTGCTATTTTTTTTTTTTTTGTCAGTTACAGAAGAAACCACCAGACCTGCAGGTGAGCATTGATTTATAAAAAGAAAATCAGCGGCGTTAGTCGTGCTGACTGAAGGAAGGTGAAATACCAGCCTATCTAGTAGGCCTGTTTCAGTTTTTGCAAATTCATTTTTCAGTTCTAGTCTTAAAAAAAAAACTTCAAGTACTATCCAGACAATTTAGTTTCACAAAATGAAGGTTTTGACACCACAGCATGTTCTTTTAAAAGCATAGCAGCTTATCTAAAATGCTTGTGTTAAAAAATGCTTCCTTGTGTGTAAATACATGTAAGAAAATCTCTCCTAGAAAACCTGTGAAGGTTCTCTGTCTTTTTTTCTCATTATTCTGGCATTTTAGAAAGTGTTGTCACTGTTACTTTTTTAATTCATGGAGTTACTTAAGAATATGTAAATATTTGCAAATTAATTATGCAGATCACCCTTTTGTTTATTTTGTATTTCATTGTGGAAATAGCATTGGTAACTTTCCAGAGAAAATGAACATTGAGTCGCTGCAATTCTCCTTCCATTGCAGAGGTTGTATTTAAATTTATCCCTCTGAAACAGGCTATTACTAGTTTTCAGTAAGGCAAAATAGTCTGAGCAAGGAATCACCTGAGTGATCGGCATCTCAGAAGCTCCTTGTTAACTATGTTAAGCAAGAAAATCTGTTTTTTTGTAGAGACTTTCATCGTCTCTGCTTTAATCCACAATAATAGGAAAGGCTTTACAGTATAAGTAGTGCATTGTAATAAAATGATAGGACAACTTTTGAGTTTGGGGACAAAATGTTGAAACAGTTGTATTTTTTTTAAAATAACGTTGCATATTTGTAAGTCAGCTGTTCTTCATGTTTTCTGACAACTCTGGTTTTAGTTTCCTATGGCATTCTCAAAAATTATTCAGTGAATGAAAGAGCTTTGAAGTCGTGCACCAGATATCAAATTACCTAATTTCTTTTTGATCCAAATGTTTACTCTGACAACATCAAAGATTTAGTAGCTAGTGTTTGCTAAATAAATAATTGGCTGACTTCTGTCCAGATCAGAGGTTCGAACTTGGAACAAATTAGTGTTTTGTGATGCTGCTTTTTTCAGGACTGAAAGGAGAACGGTTGTGTATGGGATTTATTTTAAATAGGAAGTTTCAGTGTTGTTGTGTGAAGTCTGAGAAGAGTTCTTAATAACCCTCGTGGAGCATTATACATTGATACCCATTCCCAGAATTAGCAAGACACTCTGAATAGCTTTGTGGCTTTCAGGCTAGCTGTATTTTTTTGTGCATCCTGGGACAGCGATCTTTGTTTTCTTAATGTTACACAATGCAAAGGGTCCAATATTTATTGAAAAGAAATAATCTTTAATTGAATTTTATTTAAACTTCAAATGTATATGAATTTATTTTATCAGAGATTTTTATGTCTATCCTTTTTGCAGCCTGGATTTGTTCTGACAAGCAAGTGTTGCCCTCTTCCGGTGAACACAATTAACTCTTGGGAATATAAGGAAAGGCTGCTGAGAATGGTTATGTATGTATCTGATTTACTGTATCTGTTTACTAATCTGTGTTCCTGGTTTTTTTTCCTCTCTTTTTTTTTTTTTTTTTTCTGGCTTAAACAAAAACTGCACATTCAGAAGCATCAACTATAACAACCATTTCTGGTAAGAAAATCAAGACTTTACTGATTACTACAGTGTCTGTTATTTCCTATTAGATAAGTCTTTTTCTGCTTTTATCTGAGGTAATGCAGAAAAGTTGTAGTGCAAATGAATTCCAACAAGTGTTGGAACAAGTGTTTTTTGTTATTACCTTTTGTCTTTATTTGCTTCATTCCACTTTGTACTGAAGTAGGAGACCTTATTGGATTGCTCATGGTTTTTGTCAGTGATGATTGGGGTTGGGGTAGATGCAGGTTGCTTGATGAAAAGCCTTTTGTCCAGTGAACAGTTGCAGAAATGGCAGAGGGGGAACGCTGTAATGAGTAAAGCTCCCATATGTCTCTTCCCACTCTAGAAGACGTGTGTATGTCATTTAATTTTCAGGACCAGGGGTGATGAACGTCATCATGATAACATTTTTAAAAGGAAAATATTGTGGAATATAACAAAGACAATGCAGTCCATTACCTTCTTCCTTGAAGTACGCTGACATCTTGTGCTCTAGAGAAAAGAAACAATAGACACAAACACACATACTTTTGTTCTTTTACAGATACAATCGTTTTCCAGGAATGATTCATGTTTAACAACTACAGCCAATTCAGTATTTGTAGTATCAATCCAAACAATGCAGATGAAGTCAACATTTAGTTTTCACTTGGATTCCTCGTGTTTTGGCTGCTTTTTTACTTGCTGTTGAAAATAAGTTGTCTTCAGGGCTGTCACTTAAGAACTAAAGAACTTAGCTTTTATTCTGGTATGGAATTAACAGGGCACATCTGAAAAGCCTCAGAATGGCTAATCCTGTAGAAATAAATAAAAAGAAAAGCTTCCTTTCTCCTTCCAAGCAGATTGATTTTCTTGATGCACAGCTATCTCTATGCAGAGAGATAGTCGTATATTTTTTTTAAATTATACTTAAGATATTGGTTCTAGCAATGGCAGTGATGCTTTTAGCAAAGAAGTTGGAAAGCATAATTTTCAGCTGTTACGAAACAACTCTGTTTTTAAGAAGTCACTCAGTTGTCTTTTTGGAGTGATCAAAGTGATCCTTGAACCACTTTACATTCCTGCACTGACACTTAAAATCTGCTTTCTAAGCACATCCTGTGCAATCATTAAATTTTCTTCTATTCTCTTAATTTCCTTCCTTCTCCCTCCTTTCCCTTTTCCCCTTCACTTAAAAATATCTGTCACCTCACTCACATTGTATTTATATACGGTTTCTGCAAAAATAGCTTCCTTGGAGACGGTTTTCCCAGTGTGTCATCCCTGCTTCTGAGTGTTGTGAGTTCATGCAGGAAAAGCGCCTTTGGGCTGAGGAATTAGATACACAGAACTGATGTGTCTCTTCCAAAAGAATGAAGCCGATAAAAGGAAGTTATCCCAAGGAACTCTGTTACCAGCTTTTTGCATTCATATACTTACTCAGATGGTCAAATTAATGTTAGCAGTTTGTAACAGGCACAAAAGTTGTTCCTAAAAGGCAATTTAGATCTTTAAAATTCAGTTCCTGGTGGAAGTGTTGCATGCTGCTTCTTTCTCCAAAATACACAGAAGTAAAATGCTATGTTAATATCTTTTTTCTTTTCTTTTTTTCCAGAATCCTCTATTGTTACTTTTATCACCTATCCTATTAGTCCCTCAGGCAAGATTTTATTAATGTTTCTCTTATTTAGATTTAATTAGATTTAGATTTCTTTTTAGATTTTTAGTTGTTTAGATTTTTATTTGATTGTTTTTAATGCCACTGACTTTTCTTCTTCAGAGATGACTTCAGATGATACTGCAGAAAGCACAGGTGAGAATTAGCACAAGAGCAGTCACATCTGAAGGGAAATGTGTTGCATTCATGAAAGTTTGCTTTTTAATATTTTTTTTAACTGACACTTGTTTAGTCCAAATTCTTTTCTTAAACTGTCTTAAAATGCATTTGTCTCCCGTCTGCATTTTAAGTCTCCACGAGTGGTAGGGTTTCAAAATGCATTGGACTAACAGAAAGCTGTTCAACTTTTTTACGCGGAACGTTGCATTGTGTACAGAAGCCCATATTGGGCATATTTATTTTAAGCAGGTATAGAATTTTTTGGTACATCCATAGATGGAATGTTTTTGATGCTTCATGGTAGTATTTAAAGTATTTTACAAAACCCAAATCTCTACAGGATTCCTTAAAAACACTTAAGTTATATATGTTCTTGCAGTGAGTTGCCAAATAGCATCAGTAAGTTTCCATCAGGAGAATTTGCTGCACCTTGTTTCCTGATCTGTCCATTTGAAGACAAGTAGATTCATCCTTTATCAGCACAGGTGCCTGCGTGTCTGTATGTGAGCAAGATAGCCTGCTATTTATCATAGTTGATGGAAAGAAAGATATTTTTCGAACACGAACACTGAAGTACTCACGTAGAACAGGCCAAATGGAAATCATGCCTTGAAAGCACCACTTTCTCAACTGGAAGTAATATGGAGGCTAGAGTACATGGTTCAGATGGGGACATAAACATCTGATTGGGTGGATCTCACTCAGTGCTGTTTTTTCATGTCCCATGCAGAAAATAACCGAATTCCCTTATAAATAGTCATGTATTTACACTTCTGGGAAGACAGACTAAAGTAGAAACTGGGAATCATTTTTATCACTCGTATTTCATGGTCTTTTTAAATAAAAATGTGAAAACTTAATTTTATTTTTATTTTAAACAGAAACTCCTGACATCACTGACTATTACTCCACTGTAACAACAGGTAGGATTCATACATCACCACTGACACTCCTCTATGCTTTTTAGAATTACTTGTGCTTGCCTAGACAGCCACACACAGAAAGGTTTGGTTATTCTGTCAGAACAGCGATGTGAAGAGTCACAAAGATACAAGAAAGTTTCAGGACCTGTGTGTTAAGTAGATTGGAGCAATCTGAACCCAGACATGATGTTCTCAGGGCAGATCCAGACTGTGGGGTCATGCTGAGATAAGCTGGAATGTATGTACACTGAGACAGAGTAAGTGGTTGAATAGTTGACTTGGAGCCATACTAGCTAGTATAATTTGACTGTATGAAGATGGCCTGCAAGAAGTTTGCAGCTATGTTATCCAGTGATCTTTGGGGCTGGAAGCAGTAGCAACTTTTGATTGCTCTTTTACCTCCAGGTACCTTAATTATTTTGTGCATTTTGGTGGCTTGTAGAGATCCTAAGCAAGACTAGGTTGCACGCAAATAAGTGGTTATAAACAAAATCGAGTTGACCTTGCTGCTTATTTTTTGTGGTGCTTGTTTTGTGTGTTCGATTTTTATAAATGTTACTGTCCTTCATGTAATTAATTTTGACAAATTTAGTTATTTGTGAATATTTTATTTCTTTATGGATTTTTTAATAGAAGTGTTGATACAGTTTTCATTACTGCTTCACTGACAGCTCCCAGCACAAAATGGAAGGCAAATTTATATTGTTAATATTTTTTTCTAAAGTTTTGAATATTGCGTGCTGCTCACAATCCATACCTTCTGATGACTGTTGATGGTGATAAAACTGATGAATATTAAGTTGTAATAAGCAAATATTTGGGCTACAGAATCACTAAAGTGAAAAGGGAAAGAAAATTTTTTCATCTCATTTGCAACGAGGTAATGATAACAGCAGAGAAAACAGCGTCTGTTTTCTGTCCATGGAGCCAATCTATATTCTTAGTCTAGAATATGGTACTTGCACCTGGAAAGTTGTGATGAGAGTTCAGAACTTGACTATCTTGGTTGTATTCATTAGAGGTAATTGCTAATATTAATTTTGGAAAATAACCACACAACACAGAATTATTAAAAAGCAGATGTGCATTCCTACTAGAGTACAGTCTTACCTATATATTAATAACTTAAGTATGTTGCATATTGTCATAGATAGAACTGTGTATGGTCACCGAACTGACTTTAAAAAAACAAACGAATAAACAAACAAAAAAAAATAACCAGAGACCAGTTGTACATAGATCTGTGGAAACAGTTACAAAAAATTATTCAGAATTAATTAATGAAAGCCAGCTTGTCTCACTTTGAATACTGGGTCTTCGATAATGACATGTAGGTAAGTGCCCTAGAGATGTGTAGCCTAGGTAGTGTGTGAAATGTAAAGAATATTACAATCATTTCCTTGTTTTAAATATAAATGTCTTTGTCAGTACTGGGTTTAAGTGCAACTCTTTTACTCACTAGATTTTTTTTCCCTCCAAAATGAAGCTGGAGAAACCATTTTATGCAACGTATCATCTGTTTGTAATTACTCAGGTCAGTGATTTTCCTTTCTTACAAAAGTCATGCCAAACTGTTCTCTGTGTAATGAGGCAACCTTTAGTTGCCATGTAAAAGCTACCTCTGCAATAAATTGTCTTGCTAATTTAGAGACATTGTGTGCAGCTTAAAAAAAAAAAAAATTAAAATGTGCTCTTTAATTTAAAAGTATTGTTCAATTTATAGTATTTTTTGATCCTTGATTTCTTATCAAACTCTGTGCAACTGATGATAAGAATTACAGAGCTGAGAAAACAACAAAATAGTATGTTATTAGTGTCTGTCTTACTGAATGTAATTCTGTGTCAGGAACAGACGTTGAAATATTGTTTAGAGGTATTACTGTAAAAACTCAAAAAATACAGAGAACAATGAAGTTACGAGACTGGTGTAAGCCTAGTTTATTTGCGGAAACAGTGAGAGAAGAGATGGTAGAACAATTGCAAAAACAGTTCAGAAAAGCAATTTTAAGTGTTCTTATTTCCCTTGCATTCTAACACAAGGCTGTGTTGTTGTTTTTTTAATTCTCAAATTATTTTACATCACAGAGTTACACCGTGTTAAGTTTTTATTTTCTTACAGATTTTTTCATTTTGGTTTTAGTGTTCTATGTGGGCGAGGTAGAACTTCATCCAAGAGAAGAAAGTAACACATCACTAAATATAGAAGTAGTAAGTGTTCTCTCTTGTAAAACTTATTTAAAAGGAAAATTTAAATCAGTTTCTTTGTCTGTGCTTAAAACGCGTAAGGTGCTTAAAACCCTGACGTGATTCTTATGGTATTTATGGTTTAATTTACTTACAGTAATACTCTCTCTTAAAATTTAGACACACAACACTTACAAGTGTAAGAAAATAAACTTACTGTAGCAAGGGCCGTTATTCTCTATTTAACCACTGAAAAGAGGGAGGTAACCGTGGGAAGTACGGAGAGAGGTCTGAACTGCCTTAGCTACAAGTCTAAATTCTTTGGAGATGAATTTAGGCACTTGAGGAAGCTAGTGTCATTAGATATTGACAGTTTGAGCATAAATTAGGTTAGATTAAACCCTGAAACTAATCCGTGTTGAGACACTGAAATAGGGCATCATTCTGTGTGGCAGGTTAAGAATATTTGATTCCTGTCTCTGGAAACTGTTTTACTTTTTAGCAGAATATTTCTGTGGTAATGTAAATACCATAAATGTTAGATGATGTTTTCGTCAAGATGCTCACTGCTTTAAATGTAGAAATAACAGATAATGGTGGAAAACAGTGTGTAAGAATGCAGGTCTATAAAGGACTTTTAGATCAACCTTTGTAATCTCTCCAGCCTAGAGGCACTCATTTAACACGTGTTTCACCTCAGTTCTTGACTCTAACTCCCAGGATTCTACTGGGATACTATTTCTGTTACTTACAGCATTTATGTAGCTTGTCCAATTGCTGCACTATCACTGCAGTTGAAAGTTTGTTCAGTTTCTGGTCTAAGATCGCTGTTGCAGACTAAGCCAACTTCCTATTTTTCCAGCGTGATGTGTGGGGAGGTCACTATCCTCTTTCCTTTATCTTTCACAAGTTAAATCCTTAAATTTGGTATATTCTAGATGAAGCAATTCCTTAAGTTGTGACAACACAGGCATGATAAATATCAGTTGCAGTGTATTCATGAGAAAGTGTACTGATTTTCTTTGGGCTTTCCAAACAGTGTTTCTGTTGAAATGCATGAGGTGAATGTAAGTTTCTTCTTATGCTAAAGTTCAGTTGTTTTATTTAGCATTGGTATCTTTCTTTCTAACAGATTAATAACAAAACTGTTGACAATCAAGTTTCAAGCTTTCTTCCAATTCCAGCCTCAACCCTACAAGAGCTGAAGTAAGCTTGAATAAAGATTGAAATCTTTGCCATATTTCAAAAACATTAGGACCTTTCATGTAATTAGTAGACTCCTCACTTTGCATTATTCCCGTACTTGATAATTTAAAAATGTCAGGAAATGTGAACTATTTTTCTTTAATATGAAGCTTCTATTAATTAGAATAGTCTTTGTTTTGTTTTATGTACCACTAGAGTTTGTTTAAAGAAATGGTGCATTTGCTGATTACGTTTCAGGTCCTTCAGTTTCATTGGGGTTTAACAAGGCCTGAACACCTTGTTGTTTATATGCTGAATGATCTTAATAATAGTAATGATAATAATGATGATGATTAAGACAATAGTAACAATACCTGAGAACACGAACTGTGGATTATTGAGAATGTCAGTTTGACTGTTGCTCTTCAGGAATAAATGGTTGTCATAATTTCAGAGCTTTAGTTTGTCTCTTTAGGAAATTTTACTAAGAGAACTTCTATGGCTCTAGGCTTTTCTGATTCATGGAGTCATATCGATATTTATTTTGGTATAACTTCTTCTTTCACAGTCTTTCTAAGATGGACACTTTCCTCTTTTCAGAGGCATCTAAGTCTTTGTCTAGGTTGTGTCCCATAGCTGTGATTCTACTTACCTTTCTGCATGCTTAATATTCATAGTGCTTTCCAGAGAGTGTCTTTTTTGCTATTCCAAAAACTCCCTTTGAAAATCAAAAAGAACAGACCTTGTTGTGGTTTTTTTTGTTTGTTTTTTTAGAAAGCCATAACTCCTACTGATTTGCTTTCAGTGTGAGTTCAGAATTTTGTTCTAAATGCTTGCTTGCCAAAAGGCAATTTTAAGATCTATCTTTTGCTCTTTTAAATATGTTGTAAGTATGTGGATTGATGTTAAAATCTGTGGTGCCAGTTTTAAATCTAGTTTGCAAAGTGACTAATAAAAAGCAATTTTTTACATGTTCAATCCTTTTAAAGTGTTTGTACAATATTGGAACTGTTGTAGTTTAAAAAAAAAACAAAAAACGGGGGGGGTTTCTTGGTAATTGTTTGTTGCTTTCATAATACTGCTGTAATTGTCTTTAGAAACATAATTAGAAATCCTCCATGATTGTAACTTTTTATGTTACAGAATATCAGAGCTCAACAAAACCTTGCAAGAAATGAGTGAGGTAAGATTACTAATTTTTTACTGTTTGGAATACTTTTTTCAATTTATTTATGATAGTGTCATAAGTCCTGTTTTCTCCTGACAAAACAATTTTATTCTATTTTTCCTTGTTGTTATAGTCATCCGTTATGGAATGCAGTTCAGAAAACCAGAGGTTTGTTATTTTTTTTTAAATTTCATATATTTAATAGCTAATACATATTTAAGAGCCTGTGATGTATCAAATGTGAATGGCTGTGTAACAAGAGAAAAATTATCTAGGAAGTCACGTCTGAGAAACAGGCTGGAGAAATATAAGCAGGCTAACGAGGAAAGAAATTCTGATCCCATTAGTCTTACTAATGATTTATTTTATTTGTTTACCAAACTGCCTTGCTTTTCATTAATCTTCTGTTGAAACCTGCCATGTTTCTCCTTCATCTTCAAATTAGCTGAGTCGCACAGCTTCTTAGTCACTAAGTCTTTCTGAGGAAATTACTCCAAACATCCTGAGTATCCTGGAATCATTAAGTTTGGAAAAGATCTCTATAGTCACCTAGTTGAACTGTCCGCTTAACACCAATATTACCTGCTAATCCATGACCATTCCCTAAGTACCACATCTGTATGTTTCTTGTAAGCTTCCATGCGCAGTGACTCCACCACCTCCCTGGACAGCCTGTGCCACTACCGCACCACTCTTTCTGTGAATAAATTCTTCCTAGTACCCATCCTGATCTTCCCCTGGCACAACTTGAGGCCATCACCTCTTGTCCAATAGCTGTTGCCTGGGAGAAGAGGCTGACCTCCACTTTGGCTCAGCCTCCTTTCAGGTAGTAGTTCTTCTCCCAAGCTGTTCTTCAGCTTGGGAAGCCAGTCATGCTCAGGACAGGGCAAGCCTGAGAAGATATTTCAATCTGGAGGCCATGGAGTTATCAGAATGGCAAGGCTGCTCTATACAGATGATCCTGGAAACCTTGAAATGTAGATAATGTCTGTCAACTTAATTGCTACTCACAGCTAAACTGGTGATGCTTTAAACAGATCGGCTTGAAAACAGTATATTCTGAAACAAAATTTGGAACTTCCAATATACTTGAACTTGAGGGTTTATTTTACTGGTTTTGGCTCAAACAAAAATCCAAATCCCCTAATGATAATGGACAGAAAGTCAAATCACACTTTTGTGTCATACACTGACGATAGTTAGGTACTCAATGTTCTTGTTAGTTGGAAAGAAGTTTTGCTTCATCTTTGTGTTCCCTTTTTGTTCACCTATGTGCTTGAGCAGCAGAGGAAGAATTCTGATTGTATGTTTGCTAGTTTAGATAGGGATTCATGTAATTGAAGTGTAAATGTAAAAAGTGTAGTTCTCTGCTTGAGTCATATAAGCTCATTTTTTAAAATGTTGAGAGAGAACACTAGGTTTCCCTAGGCAAGGATACACTAGCAGCCATCTAGGATATTTGCTAGTTCTTCTCTGGAGTTTCTCTACAGCAACAAGGGAGGTTGTTGTCTTTACAAAATTACTTACTCTTTAGTGGCTAACATTGACTAGAGAGGATCACATTTAAGAATTGACAGACTCTGTAGAGGAATAAGGAAATAAGCTGCTACAAATGGGTGTATTGCTCTTTGTTTTAACCTGACATTGTGTTCTATGTGCTTTGGAAACATCTCCAGGTTTGAAAAAGACTAGGAAAAAAATGCTTTTTCTGATTTTATTATTTGTCATTAGATTCATGTATTGCAATGACATAATTATTTCTTGAATCTAAGGCTTTTTCTTCTCATTATAGTACACACTGCAATTTCATAATAAAGCTGGATAAGAAAGAGAATATAAGCAGTTTAGAAGAGAAAGAAGAAATAGGCAAAATTCGTAAGTTATGCTTTAAACACAATCTTATCAGATTAACTGTCATGTCTTTACGTTGACTTCCAAGTACCTAAAAAAAAAAACCCTCTTAATTTTAAATAAAAAGAATTGTTTTTTGAATAACATAAATGCATAAAAAATGCAGACTTTCTGATTTTTTGGGGGCAGGGAGGGGGAGATATGTATATATATAAAAAAAAACTTTCATATAAAGTTGCTGAGTACATTAATAAAGCATTTTTGATCTTGAAAGTATTATCTGTAACATTACTTGAGAACACAAATGCTTTTCTCAAAGTTTATAATGTAGCTCAGTTTTCTTAGTTGTATTTTGATAGTATGGAGTGGCTCATGCTATTTTTCTCTCTGTTTCAAAGCATATAGCTTTGCATTCTGGTTTCTCTAAAAAGAGAAGTCTGAACTTCTGAGGCATTGAGAAAAAACTCAAAACTAATTATGCAAAATGCGCTATTGTTAAAAAACTGTAAAACATACCCTTGTTTGAATAACCTGTTTAATGGTATAAGCAATTTTTATGCTTCAGGGCAAAATATGTTAATACTTCTTTGTCATTTCAGAACAGTGCTGTTGTTCATCACTGAAGTATTGTTCCTTGACTGCTGAAGAATTAAAGATGTAGTAAGTATAAATATAAACAGATTGGCATGCTTATTTCCTAATCTTTGTAATGGATAAATAGAATGAACTTTCATTTTGCAACATAATAGCTAGGAAGAATTTCACAAGCACAAGCTGACAGACGTCTTCCTGTATAGTTCTGTTCTCTTTCCTTCCTGTCCCTCCTTCTCTTCTCTTTCTTTTTTCTTTTTTTTTCCTGTGGTGCAGGCAGCTTTTGAGTTCAGAATCATGTCACCTCCAAAGCAGACAGAAAGAAGTGGTATTATATGTGGACTTAATAGTTAACAACTATAGCAAAATAGAATGCATGAAGCCTCAAAATGTTACAGAAGTACTATTTGTCACTAGGGCATGAGACATCTGACCTGATGAATTTCAAAATATGCACTACTACTAATATGCCCACATCATTCATATATATGTGTGTATAAATATACATAATAGCTAATTTTCTTTAAAATATAAATAACGTTAAATTTAACGTGTGTTTATGTGTTTTTTTTTAACAGTACTATAGAATTGCCGCCTCATCCCATATGGGTTCCATCCTCTCGTTCTCCTCCTCCCCATAAAAGGACTGCTATCTCTTCCCTCAAATCTAGTGCTTTTCTTTCCCCCACTGTGGTTTCTGCAAAACGAACACCCACAGTTAGACCACTGATCCCCCCATTCACAGAAAATTCATTTTCTGAAACTCTCTCCACATCTTCCACTGCAAATCCTCTCTCTGAAACTTCTACCACTGCAACTTCTTTGTCTTCCACTACTGATACCACTACGTATTCCTCTACTGAGTCTCTTGCTCAGCAAATCATGGCAACTTTTCCCTCCATAGCTTTTAATAAATCTGTCACTACAATTCTCTCTTCCACACCTGCAACAAAATCTATTTCTAATGTTGCTCTCTCAATTAAATCTGATGCTACATATATTAGCAAGCCTATCACAATCATTTCTCCTGCTGTAAATTTCACTAAACCTACTGCAGTTTCCCCTTCTGAGCTTCCTCCCAAACCTCCAATAGCAATTCCACCTTTTGAAACTACCACCAGCTCTGTTGCACAAATTCTTCTTGCTACAGATTTAACCCAACATATTTCTGATAACAAGAACGTTACTACAGCACCTATTCTTCCCCTTACTCCTTTCTCAGTAACCCCTACTGTTAGTCCTGTCAAACATTCTGTCTCAGCTTCTCATCCTCGTTCTACTGCTGATGGCCATGGTAGCCTGCCTAGCAGAAGCACAGGTAAACATGACAAATAAAAAATATCTTTTAATTTCAATTCCGTATACTGAATTTGCTTTCAATTTTTTTAAACAAGATTTTGGTTATGTGTCTTAGCTATCATCGTCCAATCACCATGACAAGCCTGACACAGCTTTCAAAATCTCTATACTCATTTTAGAACATGTTCTAATGCCTCTGTCTGTGTTGGGTGGTACCTCACGCTACAATATTTTGTTAACTGTGGTAGTTAGGTTTTCTGTTTTTCTCCTGATTTCCTTCTTCTTGCAGGCACCCAGTAGCTAAAAATTCTAAATAATAGATTATTTAGCATCACTTACGGCGATTTTATAATCAATATAAAGTATAGTCAATGCTGACTATTTGAAACCTTGCTCTATATTTTCCTAAGACTCTAAGTATTGCTATCTGCAAAGTAGCTGATAGGGAGAAAAAAGACTCTGTTTCATGTAACATGCTTGTGTTTGTGGTAAGCTTTTTCATTCAAGAGAACTGTTTAATTTTTCTGCTTACTTCATTTCTTAAGCACAGTACTTATAAAAATGTACAACTTTTCTGTTGTCACAGGAAAGATACTGTCAGCTACCACATACACAACTTCCATATATACCACCATTAATGTTACCACAGCTGAGCAAATCGTATCCAAAATAGAAAAAGATTTAGCAGCTGGAAAAGTAGAGTCAAAAGATGTAGAACGGATGGTGAATGAGGTTAGCGGAGTCCTGACAGCTTCTCAACAATTACCACCCCAAATTTCTAACAGGTAGGTCCATCTGACAATAGATTAAAGGTGTGTTGTATTGACTGTCTTGATAAATTACCATCAGCATGTTTCATTTTTTAATAATCTTAATCCAAAAGAATGTTTCTTGTTCTTTAACTTACTTACACGGGAAAGGACTATTATTATAGTGTTACTTGCTGTACTGTAATATAATGCTATGAAAAAACATTTTTGTGTTCAAACCACAGTAAGTGAGAAGAGTAAGCTGTATTTTACATTGTGTTTGGATTGCCGCTCCATAACCATGACTTAGTGCTTGGTAATACTAAGCATCTCTTTTTCTTAACAGAATTATAAAAGTAGTGGATTATATTGGCTTAAAACTGAACTTTTCAGCAACGTCTGCTGATTTTTCCTCCCCATCCTTGGCTCTGGCAGTTGTCAAAACTGATAGCATCCGCTCCAACCAAATGTCTTTTGCTGTCCAGGATTCATCTGATCTTCAGGTAGGACACTGATAATTCTAAATTTTATGAAATTTCATAACTTCATGTTTAAAGTGTTTATGTTTTAATATTTATCTTATTTATATTTATAACATGACTTTTATTTTACATTCATGTCACAAGTTCAGGATCTTTTATTCAAGTTATTTTCAGAGAAAAAAAGACCTTGTTTTTTGAAATCTTTTAGAATTTTTTCTTAAGTTTCTGTTACGGGCTAAATGAGCAACTGAGTTAGCAGAAACTGGCATTTGGCTAATAAGCTGTTAGAGGGCACAGTGAGAGCACCAGAGTGCTTGGCTGCATAATTTTGCCACAAGAACCCAGAATCGTGAGTCATTTAATCACCTACCCTGACTGTGCTAAAATTTGTTGAGGAGTGTTGTCACACGGCTTCATATGTTAGAAGATTAACTGCAGGAAATTGTCAGTGCCAGGAAAGAACTTACTACATTGCTTGAGTAATGACATTCATACAGTTGTCACTTGTGAGTAGTTGGTCTTGCCAAGAAAAAAGTGCTTAGAAAGTTTGGATATGCTTTCTCTCACTCAAAACCTTCTCTCCAGGTCAAGGAAGTTCTGATTTGGACAGTACAACCCTTGGAGGCTTAAGTGAGGAAAGATGGAAAGTTGTGGACAAATATTGGCACACTGTGTCCTCTCAGAGAATGAGATAGCTTAATTTAGCTTAAGCCATTAGTAGTACTGGAGCTGTTCTGTGGTACTGAAGTTGCGCTACTTTCAGGCATGCAGATGCTTTTTATTCCTTTGAGCAGAAGAGATTTGAGAGATGCGTATTTCAGAGTTCTAAACTGGATATAAGGCGTAATTTAATTTTTCTTTAGTGACAAAAATGAGCCATAATTCTTGCATTTATTTTTCAGATCTCTCTTGGCCCTAATGCACTTCATGACATAAATAATCTTGGATCAATTACACTTCCTTCATCATTGCTCACAAACTTACCTCCTGAAGAGCTGGACTTGGCTTCTCGAATTATTTTCAATTTCTTTAAAAAGACCACTGTGTTCCAGGTACCTTTTTGATCCTCTGTTCATAAGAGTTTAAATTCAACGCTAGAGCAAAAATAAAATCTGAACTGACTTGTTTTTTGGCCATAAAACATATTTTAAAATTTCCTTATTTAAAAAGAAATTATTTTTGTCCAATGCTCACTTCGCATAATACCTGAACTTGGATAAACTGTACTCTACTGTTGTTTTCTTTGATTTTAAAATCTGATTATTTTTTGTTGTTCTAGGATCTGTCCTTGAAGAATGCATCTTTAATCAGCAGTGTTATATCATCAAGTGTTGCTAATCTCACAATTAGCAACCTAAAGGCAAATGTGACTGTTACTTTACAGAATATCAGACCTAATCAGGTATGAATTGTTTTGGCTGACAGAATTTGCTTTTGTTGCTTCCGTTGGAGTTGTTGTAGAAGAAATACTGTACTAGGAATACAGATCAGTTGGTTCTGGTTTACTAGCGTGGATGTTACATTTCCAGCTAGACTTCCAAAATCTCTCATCTTTGCTTATTTATTGTTTATATTAATTTTTGTTCTCAAATGATTTGATGTAATTTTACTCTGCCAATCAGCTATGAAGTTTTGATCCTTTCTACCTGCCCTTCTTGTTTTATTCTCCAAAGAATAAGATCTCTTATGTGAAAGCCTGACAGTGGGGTTTGCTAGGGAGGTATTGCAGTCATGACATTCTTAGGTGCTACGTGGCCAGAAAGCAAAGTAAGTCTTTTTTCTTAGGAGGAATACTGATTCTTAAGCTGAAACACAGGACTGGGTCATCAGGAAATATTAGGACTCTTACACAGCATCTCTTTTGTAAATGAGCACCAAGGATTAAAATATCTCTATCCCATATTTTAATGGAATTTCAAAATTTGATGTTGAAAATGCTAAAATATAGTAAACTGTTGGGATTATACTAGTTTTGAGATATAATGGCAGAATTATTACTATTTGGAGAACTATAATGTACTACTCCTACAATTTAAAGGATTTTCATGGGAGGGAGCCATATATAAGCCTTTAACATGCTGTTAATATAAAGTGATCAGATACTTGCTAAAGAAGATGAGTTTTTCCTTGTCAGTGTGGTAAATTTCTTGATACATACAAAATCAGGAAGGATGAAAAATTCAAAGGATTTGTGTAATGTAGAAAGGCAGCGAAACACCGTTCATAGTGTTCTACCAGGAATTGAGTATTGGCATAGGTGGGAGACCTACCTCCTGTGTAGTCACTTCAAATTTGTTCCTCATATTTTCACCTGCATATTGTGATTAATCTCTTCTATGCATATAACTTTATGTAGTATTCATGTAGAACAGGCATACCTGATGTATGTAGTATTTATTCTTCCCTGTATTCTGTACATAATAGAAATTTCTTGATCATAAAGTTAAGTAAAATATCTTTTTTTTTTAATTATTATTTTTATTTTTACCTCCCAACAGGATAATTCAACTGTTAGATGTGTTTTTTGGGACTTTAATAAAAATGGTAAGTACTTGATATCACCCAAGATATCATGTTAGGTATGCTAACTCACATTAATAGTAGAAAGCCATGCTTTAATCAATTACAATGCTGTTTTCTTTAACAGGTGGACATGGAGGCTGGTCATATGAAGGTTGCATTGTTAAAGAAAGCAGAGTAAATGAAACAGTTTGTTCATGCAACCACCTCACAAGCTTTGCAGTTCTGATGGTAAGTATTTCAAAAATAACATATCTCGATTCAAGAAAATGTTAAAACATGCCTCATATTCAGCAAATGAGGATTCAGAAAATACATGCAACTTATTAAATACTAATTCAGTTCTGTTCACTTCGTGCTTAGTACACAGAGCTGTAAAATTAATTATGTCCTTGAGCTGCTTGTTGAACGGAGGCCGTGAGTTCCATTAAAGTAAAAATTGCTTAAGTGCTTATTAAACTGTAGCTCATACATTTAGGCCATTGTATATTCTGTACAAAAAAAAGTTAGGATAAATCCAATTTAAAATTATTTTAATCAGACTTCCACAGTTGTATTGACACTTCTGTTTTCCAACAAACCTTTTACAAGATCCATGAAGAAAAGTTTGCTTTTTTTTTTTTGTTTTGTGCATTTTAAGGTGTTGGGTTTTTTGGTTTTTTTTTGTATGTGTTTTTCCATTTCATAAGTACGCTCTCTGAAATCAACTTCTCTTTTTCTTTTAGAATTTGTATGGAAATACTCCTTTAGGTCCCACGCAAGAATTGGTACTGACTTTTATATCCTATGTAGGCTGTGGCCTGTCTGCAATTTTTCTTTCTATTACTCTTGTGACTTACATAGCTTTTGAGTAAGTATCTATTCAACTCAGCTTCCATTATTCTTCAATTACAATCGTCTGTAGTCTTCACAGCAAAGTCTTTTCCAGTAGTTATGGATTCTGTCTCTATTAGTAATGCACAAATTTGTCTTTGTTGGAACATTTTGTTAAGATGTTTGAGGTTTAACTGTTAAGTCCTCCACAGTGTGTTTTGGAAATCCTCCTAGAATTTATTTGGCACCCATTTACTCTCTCATTATTCCATCAGTAATAAATATTTGGCTCTATCACGGTTTTAGAAGCCTAGTCAAAAACCTAATCTAGGTTAGCACTGAAGAACACTCATTTTGTGTTTTAAAGGTAGTATAGCAAGAAGCCACCTAACATACAGTGTTAAAAAAAAAAAAAAAAAGAAAAAAGAGGTACTGATATCTAGGAATCAAAGCTATTGTTTAAATCTGCGTAGTCTTTCTATAACAAACTTTATTCATATAGACTGTTAATTTGGAAGTGTGTTACAAAACATTGTCTCATGTATAAATTCAATGTAAGAATCATTATATATAAATGAAAATATATACATTTTTTTCTTGGCATTTATGAACTAAAGAATACAAGAGAGAAAGTAAGGCAGGGATACAAGAACAGTTGATGTCATCTCACTAATTTGCTTTTTAGGAAAATCCGGAGAGACTATCCGTCCAAAATATTAATCCAGCTGTGTGCTGCATTACTTCTACTCAACCTGGTTTTCCTCCTTGACTCATGGATTGCATTGTATAACACACGAGGCCTATGCATTGCAGTTGCTGTATTTCTTCACTATTTTCTCTTGGTTTCCTTTACCTGGATGGGCCTAGAAGCTTTCCACATGTATCTTGCACTTGTGAAAGTCTTCAATACCTATGTACGGAAATACATTCTTAAGTTTTGCATTGTTGGTTGGGGTACGTATTGGATTTACTTTTTGGATTCTAGATATATGTATCAACTCACCAAATATTTCTGCAAAGGTGACACAGTTTGGAAATGAGAAAGAAGCAGTTGCTAAATATTACTACTGTCAATTACAAAGTATTCATTATCAGTAAATCTGATTGTATGAATTCCAACTTTGAGGCAGTGAACTCCTCCCTAAGTGCAGGTGTTCTCAGATTGCAATGTGGAAAACTGAGGCTGTTCCAATGTAAGTGAATAATGGATTTTCCTTTTGTAATTATAACAGAACCAAATTTGAATCATAGAATGGTTTGAGTTGGAAGGGGCCTTTAAAGATCATCTATTCCAACTCACCTGCAATGAACAGGGGCACCTACAGCTTGATCAGGGTGCACAGAGCCACGTTCCAGCCTGACCCTGAATGTCTCCAGGGGCAGGGCATCTACCATCCACCCTTATCATTAAAAAAAAAAAAACAACCTTATATCCAGTCTAAATCTCCCCTCTTTTAGTTTGAAATGATTTCCCCTTGTCCTGTTGCAATAGATCTTGGTAAAGAGTCTGTCCCCTTCAAAATGGCTTATTTCCATTAGCTAGACAGATGGCATCAGTTCTGTTTTGAAAATAAATTATATATATTCCATTTCTGAATGGCAGTTACTAACAAAAAGTGGCAAAGCAGATGTAACTGGTTCAAGGATGAAGAGATTTGGGCCCTTGTTATCATGTTTGGCCACTTGAGTTAAACGCTAGTAAAGGCACTAAAATCAATAGAATTGTTTTCTTCAAATGGATATAAGAAATAAAATTGAGTGTGCTTTATTAAATGTTTTAAATCAGTGTGACGTGTAACAGTATTTGTTGCCTAAGTGAGAAAGTTTGTAGCTAGCTGCAGAGAGGATATCTGGTTTCTTTCCAAGTTGTGTTCTTGAGCACAGCTTGAATGCCCCGCTTAGTTTCAAGTTATAATATTGTATTTGTCAAGATTTTCACTTATGTATTTGGTCTAATCTTTTAGGGTTACCAGCAGTAGTTGTGGCTATTGTGTTGGCAGTATCGCCAGATAATTATGGACTTATATCCACTGGGAGGGTTTCAAAAACCAGACCTGATGAATTGTAAGTTAAATAAAGGGAGGTGCTTGCTTTCTTTTTTTGGGGGAAGGGAGGGGTAGTATCCTACTAAATTGCTTTTCTTTAAAGGTGGGGGAGGGAAAGAAGTAGTGAGAGAGCTTTGCAATAGTGTAGCTCTATAGTATGTTATGTGCTTTGTGGTAACTGCCTACATCAATGCACTTAGCTTTTGGTAAAAAAAACAAAACAAACAAAAACAAACAAAGCCCACACTTTTTACTAATGAAGCAAAAATGATTTGTAATTAAAACAAAATACAGATTTATCTTGTATTTATTTCAATTTCTTTTTCTGTTGATGGTTGACAGACTTTATTCTTGTGTTTCAGCTGCTGGATTAAAAATAGAATTGTCTTCTATATTACTGCTGTGGGATACTTCTGTGTGATATTCCTGATCAATATCAGCATGTTCATTGTTGTGCTGATCCAGCTGTGTCGAATAAAAAAGAAAAAACAACTTGGTGCTCAGAGAAAAACAAGTATTCAAGACCTTCGGAGTGTTGCTGGCCTCACATTTTTGTTGGGAATTACTTGGGGATTTGCTTTCTTCACAGTAAATGAGGTTTTTACCTACCTCTTTACCATCTTCAACACTTTGCAAGGTAAGTTTATGCTTTTATGTGTCAGCTTACTGCCAACACTATAATGAACAAAACATTTGAAACATTTGAAAATGGCACTTTCATAATTCAGAAACAAAGTTGTAATTTTGGTAAGTTCTTTAACAAGTTAATTAAATTAGATATTATACTGCTTTACTGTAATTTTATGTTACAGTAAGATATGGAAAGGCTATCTACTCATTACATGTATAATATATTTATATCCATATTATAATTTAAATATATGCAAACCAGATACCGTGGAAAATGACAGTATGTCAAGAGATAATTGTAAATACTCAGTTACTGTCAGTGTTTAAAAAATAACACAATTAATGTAGTGAAAAGTGGTATTATTTCCCAACTTACAACTAAGTCATGAGGGTGAGGTGTGACATTCATCAAAGGGCCATTGAGACAGGCAAGGCTGTGGTATCTAAAATATCTCCTCATAAGCATAGCCTTTAATAGATACGAAAGCATGCAGCTCTGCAGAGGCTGGGATACTACTGGACATATCCAAAAGCAGATTTCAGAGGCTTCAAAAGCTTTTGTATAAATATGAGGTACCGTAGCTGCATGCTGTTATCTGAATGTACCTAAATTTTCCTATAGTATTTTGAATCCAAATTTCTCTTTGAATGTACTTTAGATTACTGGTGGAATAATTTCCCAGGGAGGCTAAAGCAATTCACATTGCAGCTCTGTGTATACTAGTCCCCTACTTGGTATGTGTCACAACCTAAATGGTTTCCTGGACATAGAACAGAAATCATGACAGTAGGTTTGCAGGATTCCATAGTACATAAAGAAATAGAGGTATTATTTCAAACATTTGTTTACTTTAATACAGGGTACTGTAAATGACCACTAGGAAGCATGCTTATGATTAATAAAACAAATATATATAAAGCTATTGCAAAATTATTACCAGAAAGGCATGCGTATGTGTATATACAAGTCGGTTGCTCCAAAAGTAATGCCTCTTATTTCCATGGAAACAACACAAGAAATGGAATAGAAAATTTAATAGAGAAAATTCTCACCTGCAAAACACTGTTTTTTCAACACAGTCACCACCGTTAGCTATGCATTTTCGTCAGCGATGAACAAGAGCAATGGAATGTGGCTTGTCTTTCATTTCACTCTTGCTGCTGCGGAAAGGCACCACCCACCACCTCACTGTGCTGACAGCCATTGTTTGGTCTCCATAAACGTTCAGCAAACATGTCAGTCGGTGCCATTTTTTCTGCATGGAGGAATTCAGTGACACACCTGCTTCATCAACACTTCCATATGCCGTTGTGTCAGAGTGCCCCTGTGCTGCCATCTGTCACACAGCAGCAAAATGTAATGGGGTACTGGCGGGAAAGTTCAACCTCTATTGCTGTAGCACCAGCGTCCACTTCTGATGTTGTGGGCCAACATGATAAAATAGGAGGTATTACTTTCAGAGCAGCACTCAGATGCTCACTCCACCATTTATAAGGGCTGCTACAATACACTACAATATATATATTCGATAGCACCAGCAAGTGTACTGAGAAAGATTTCTACTATAGGTTACTGCAAAACTATCACTGGTAAAATAGCAAATATGTATGTGTTTGTATATGTATGCATGCATATAAATGCACACATACATGTACCCAGAGAAGTTCAATTTCGGATAGAAAACAAGTAACACTGTGTGGTCAAACTAATTTGTTACATGAGGCTAAGCTCCCCTTTTATTCAGCTTTAACTTACATGCTAAACAAATCCTGGTATTAGAAGTTAAAAAAAAAAAAAAAAAAAAAGAAAAGAAGAAAAAAAGAAAAAAAAAAGCATAAATTACATTAAGTTTATACCAGTGTTTCAGAACTGTATTTGGAAATGGTATAGAACCGTCTGAGTATAGAAACATGTCATTATATCCAAATATTCATTCTGAAAGCCAAAGATAAGATATTTAAGCTATCAAAGATGTGAGTGGTCTCTTCTAATGAGATTTTACATGCTTAATTGGCTTTAGAAACAGCATGAACATAACATACGTGCAACTCTGTGCTAGTCTAAGTAGTTAGTTTTCTTTCATGTTCTTTTTCATTCATTATAAGCTTAACACTTACGTTCTTACGGACACACTGCAGCTGGAAAATCATGCAAAGACCAAGTTCCATTCTTAAAATAGGGGGGAGGGATTCTTATAAGCAGAGAGATATGTGTTCCACAGTGTGTCAGTAAATGTGAATATATAGCAGGTAAAGTCTGTCATGTGATAGTGGCAAGAGACAGAGGTGAGCCCCATCCCTTCTAGAAAATATTAGGCTTTAAAGTTGTCGTAAAGGGGAAACCATTTATCTAACATTTTAGGTACACCTTATTTTCTTTGTAGGAATACTCTAAATGACATATCAATGGTTTTGTGACCTATTAATAGCTCCTTTAATTTTTGGAAAGTTCAGTAATGATGCTTCAGGAGCTGGCATTCCAAATAATAAATCCATAAGCATTACTGGTTTGATTATGGTTGGTAACTGGTTAACAGATGGAACAGTGTCATGCCAGGTACTGAGAACTGCATAGCTTCCCAGTGTCATACCACACTCTCTGTTTGAAATTGCTTTGAACTCTTTTCCAGAAGTGCAAAGTAAACTTCAGGATCCACAGAACTTTTCCTTTCATATTTGAAAGGAGAAACTTTATTCACTTTGTGGATTTGGTTATATTTGTTCTTCTTGCATTTGTGTACATCATTCCTTCCATCTGTGTTCAGTGGAATAGTACTCAGTGTTCAGAGTTGTGAACTTTTTCACCAAAGAAAACTTTTTATTAGAAATTAAAAACAAACGAATGAAAACAAAATGTTGTTTATCATTAATGTCATTGTTTTGCAGGATTCTTCATTTTCATCTTCTACTGCATAACAAAGGAGAATGTCCGTAAGCAGTGGAGAAGATATCTGTGCTGTGGAAAATTCAGGCTAGCTGAAAACTCTGGTAAGCATGAAAATGTCTTTGTTGTACTTTTTTTTCCTTCTTCCAAAAAATTTATGCACAAAGTTCCTAGCATTTCATAATATGATTTTTTATTAAATTCAATAAATTATGTTGTTCTAGTTGCAGGCATAATTTATTTCCCAAAGTATAATAAACCTCTGAAATTATACTCTTTAAAGATAGCAGTTAATGCAGTTCTTGCGTTATTAACTGCAGCCTGGCCTCTTCTGCTGCAGTATATGGGCATGTCTTTGAAGAAGACTTTTGGTCACGATTAGAAGTTTTAAGATTTGTTCCAGTTTGAGTCAGTTATAGTTTTGCCAGCAACTTTAGAAAAACACAAGGTAAAGAAAACTTTAAACCAAAAAAAAAAGTAGAATTAGGTTTGATTATTTTGTTATTCAGTAGTTGACTTCTCATAAACCTGTATGCTTTTCAGTCATTTCTTTAGTTGCTGGAAAATTCTGATCTGGTACACAGTCATAAAACTAAGCCTGTTGCTTTAAGAAGAGGTTAAAGAGAGAAAACAAACTAGATACAAATAATTGCAAACATCAAGAGTTATGATATTCTCTGCAGAATATTGTTCTGTTTAGAAAACTACATAAATGCTTCTATGAGTTGCACCATTTTCATAATATCTATCTGTTCTAGACTGGAGCAGAACTGCTACTAATGGTTTAAAGAAGCAGACTGTAAACCAAGGGGTATCCAGTTCTTCCAATTCCTTGCAATCAAACAGTAACTCCACTAATTCTACAACAGTGCTAATGAATAATGATTATTCAGTGCATGCAAATGGAAATGGTATGTATCATTGCAATGCTATGCTCTTTCCTGCTAATTTAAAGTGAATTGCTGACCAAGTTTTGGATGTCAGGGGGAAGTTCTTTACAGTGAGAGTGGTGAGGTGCTGAAACAGGCTGCCCAGAGAGACTGTGGATGCCCAATCCCTGGAGGTGTTCATGGCCAGGTTGGATGGAGCCATGGGCAGCCTGGTCTAATACCATCAGATCTGGAGGTTGGTGGCTCTGCCTGTGGTAGGGGGGTTGGAACTTGATCTTTGGGGTCCCTTCCAACCCAAGCCATTCTGTGATTCTAGGAATTATTATTCATATTAATAATATAGGGTCAATAGGAATATAAGGTCAAAATATTTCAGATATCCTCACAAATAATACCACACATCTGGTTTAGGAGATGGTACTCAAAAGTTTAAAGTATCCATATTATACTTAGTGGGGTCTGTTGATTTACATATCAGATGGTAGGTAATATTCATTAGTAAGGCTGTTATTTACCAAAAGCTGCTGTAAGTGCCTTTCTTGTCAGATGTACCAGGGAAGATCAGATTTTTGGTTCCCGTAATAAACTCATCTTTCACTGCCTTGATGTTTCTCACTGGTGTTTTTCTCTTCCCAAAACCATAAATGGAAATTAGAATTAGAAAAGACTCCTGTCTTTTCAGTAGATTTCAGTAGTCAGTCATGGCGATGTTTGTGAAGTGATACAAATGGTAACATAAATAACACTATTAAACGTGTGTTTTGATTAATTCTGTTATAATAGCAGGTTTGCATTTGTGTTTGTGAACTCAATTTTCATGTTTAAAATGATGCTCTCCCACAAGAAATACTAGTTCTGTTTGGGGTTTTCCCATCTTAATATTTTATTCCATCTTGTGATAGATGTGGTATCAGGATGGTGGCACATCTCTTAAACTTACCTACTCTCTGAGAAAGAAAAAGAATAGAAAAAGGAAAAAGAAAAAGAAGAAAGACCAACTGAAAGCATTTGTGCAAATATTTATAATAAAACATCCTATTTCCTAGAAGAATTTTCTAGAGTGTGGTGCATAGATGTAGGAAATTCTGTCCAGTGAATTGAGCGTTTGTGGAGCTGGTGTTCCAGTCCATTAAGAGGCTTCAGAGGGCAGTGATATTATGTATGTTCACTGTAGGGACACGGAAATGTTTTAAGTTTTTCAATCTAAATATGGCTTGCAAAAGTATTTGGACCAAGGTCATATTCTGATTGTTCTCCAGAAATAAATGTTGCAAGTTGAGTATATTTCAAAGGAAAAAAAACTGCCATGTTTACTCCGAGTTTATTTCATATCCGTGGCAAAACTGAGAAACTTGAACTTAACTATAGTTAATGCAAAACTGGAGTTAGAAGTGTTTTGCATCTTATCTAGTGATACTGATTCCAAGTCTAAGTCTACATTCTTAGAATTGTGACCTTCGTGGTTGAAAATGAGATCTTTTTGTGTGTACAATATATTAAGTTCTCCCAGATCTTGTTTCACGCAGAATAAATACATATAGAATGCGTATGGAGAAATCCTCATCTTGAAGTTATTGCAGCGATAAAATGGGATAGCATGAACTCCCTTCACTCACTGCAAAAGTATGCGAGACTTCTGATTCTGACCTTCTCTGAAAGGGGATGCACTTTTTGTTTCTACAGGCCACCTTTCCGGTGAGAAGAATGGTGTTTCTTTCAGTCTTCAGAATGGTGATGTGTGTCTTCAGGACTTTTCAGGCAAACAACTTGTATTTCAAGAAAAGGATGACACTGGCAGCCAAAATAGCCGTATCTCACTTAGAAGGACTTCAAAGAGGGGAAGCCTACCTTCCACTGAGAAAATGTGATTTCCTTTTGAACAGAGCACTGTTTTCCAGTATGAAGTAGAGATTTACTTCAACAGTTTTACATAATGTGAGAAGACCAAAGACTGATTTTATTTAATATATTGTCCTGAAACTTCCAGGCGGCCACGTAATGGCTTGACAAAGACAGTTATTAATTGGAAAAAAAAAATGGGGAGGAAGCTCCTGTTCTGACAAGGTATTTCGGATGTCGAATTACAGCTGGCACATTTCTATTTTGATTCTTCAATAGAGATTCTTGAGGATTTTTACGCTTAAAGGAAAGTTTTGTTTAGACCTTTTTCAGTACAACTAAGTATCTGGATATAATGCATAGTAGTGTTGTATAAATGTAGGAAATTACAACTTCTGTGTTATCTTTAAAACGTTAGCTATACTGTCTTCAACTTTTTGTATGTTAGAGTTGCAGATTAGCGCTGTACATAAGGAGGAGAATGTCAGCCTTTAAATATGTTAGTGATAGTTTTATATTTATTTCTTGTAATATAAATATTCTTTTGTATAGAAAAACAATTGATATTTTGTTTTAACTTTTATTGTACTTTGCGTTTGTCTTTAATTGAAATAATTAACAGAACGATACAGAAGTTAATGTGTTCAGTAAGTGAAATCACTTACTGTGGTTTGCCAGAGACAGAACGGTATATGTGAACACCATTATTTTTTAACCCTTAGTGCCCTCTCTCACTGCAGCACAGAGAGGTAGAGAAACTGGGTGTCATCAAAGTAGAGTGCTAGGAATGAGGGAGTGATAAATAAAGTCACTTGTAAGTTATTAAATGTAGCTAAGTTATCTTAGTGGCAGGACTAAGTCAGTGGGAGCTTTTGCCATTGATTTCACCAGGTTCAATGTTTCATCTTGAGTTCCAGATATTAAACACACTGCCATTTCTCATCTGCAGTGATTAAAGAAAAAAAAAAGTGTTATTTTTTTGAATAAAAAAATACAGAAAATAATGCTAGCTGTTACATTTAGTAGCCTAGTAAATTGTTTGTTTTGTGGCTGTTTTTAAGGGGCAGCGCTTGAGCGGTTACAATCTATTTCTGCTTGCATTTTGGTCCTTCCTTGGCAAACCAAATTCTGAGGCCCCACCTCAGTTAATTCCTGAATCATCATCTAATTCCCTCTGTGATATTTCTCTGAAAAAGGTGCATTTTTGGCTCCTCATACACAACAGTTGAAAGAAAATAGAGCCCATACAACACTGTGAAGATTTCTGAACAGTGTGAGCACAGGTTGTGCATGCTTCTTAGACAAGTGTGCAGCTGTGAGTGTTTCTTTTGCTCCATGGGTTCTTGCAGAAAGGTTGGATACTTCCAGAACAAAAGCCAGTGCCACACTGCAGAGTGCCGACCCTTAGAAAGGGGCTTTTTGAGGCAGATGCACACTGGAGGGGAGAAAGGGTTCTGCTTTCCCAGAGGACGCAGTAGGGATCTCTGGAAACACTTCTCAACAAAATACATTGTTGAAACACCTTTCTGGGGCTCTGGCATGGTTGTTGAATCTCCAAATTACTAAACACTTATGAGGTTCTAAATGCAATGCCTGGATTCTTCTGGTCACCTATGTCTGAGACTATGCAGAATATGCCTTTAAAGTGAGAGTTCAAAGCATTTGTTGTGTTTATCCACAAGGTTTTAACTGCATGTTAATAAAAGAAGGTACTGGAATGCTAGTAGCTAGAATGCTTTTCTGTGAATGCTTTAACTGTTGGCAAATTGCCTTTGCACTGTTTCTTGTAAATTTATTTAATGTTCTTGTATTTATATTTTCAAATGTAAAAAAAACCAATAAATTTACAGCAAGTAAACACAAAATACATAAATTTTGTCTTTTAGCTAAATGTGTCATTATACTGGATTGTGTTACAGTTCTTCAAATGATGTGAGCTGGAGTATGTCACCTCATGAAGAAAGCGCTGGCAGGCCCTTGTTTTTTTTGTGTCCATATCATATTTCACCTTTCATGACTCAAGCAGATCTGTCTTTAGCAGAGAAAAGGTCTGACATAAGTCTGTCCAGTCAGTGCCCCTCCAGTCTGCTGAAACTTGCATAAGAATGCCATGAGTAAAAGAATCATAGAATCATTAAGGTGGGAAAAGACCTCTAAGATCATGTAGTCCAACCCATCCCCATTATACCCACTAACCATGTTCTCTCAGTGCCACATCCACACAGTTCTTGAACACCTCCAGGGATGGTGACTCCACCACCTCCCTGGGCAGCCTGTGCCACTGCCTCACCACTCTTTCTGAGAAGAAATCTGTATTAATATCCAACCTGAACTGCCCCTGGCACAATTTGAGGCTATTTCCTCTCATCCTATTGCTGTCACCTGGGAGAAGAGGCTGACCCCCACCTCACCACAACCTCCTTTCAGGTAGTTGTAGAGAGCAATAAGGTCTCCCCTGCGCATCCTCCGGGACACAGCTGAGTTTGGCTTCAGCAATTCCATACTAAAAAGTACATTCCACAGTAACAGCTTGGGGTCTTAATTTGTTTCTATTTTTGCACCGTAGCTTATGCTGGGATTATTTTAATCATTCGATTTATTCCTTGGCATGGGAATTCCATCTTACTTTGCCATACACGTATTGTTTTTTTTGCACTCACAGTAGCCTGTTTATGTAGCCCAGCGATTACCATCAATAAAGGCGTTGAAAAAGCATTCGCACACCAGGGGGCGTGGGGACCGAGCAGCTGCCTAAGCAAATTTGGGTTAGCTCAACCTCCTTCTTAGGTCATTAAAAAAAAAAAAAAAAAAAAGTGATTAAATAAGTTCCCATATTGTGCTTTGCACAACTCTGTGGTTGTTCTGCTTCCAGTTCCTGGTACTTCATAGAAAACTTTGCAACTCTAAGCTGTATTATGCTCTCCAGAATACTTATCCCGCCGGTACTCGTACTTTTATGCCCTGTCAGCAGCGTAGCCATAGCAACCCTTTATCTGGGAGAAAGTGGCACCGCTCCCTGCCCCCTCCGCCCCGCCCAGCCGCCGCTGTGCCGCCGAGACCGCTCCGCTCCGCCCGGTAGCAGTGAGACCGCGGGCGCTGAGGGGAAGCGGTGTAGGGCCCCGCCCGGCCGCCGGCAGGGGGGAGGGCCGCGGGCTGGGAGGGCTGGCGCGCCGCCCGACGCTCATACAGGGAAGCGGCCGCCGCCATCTCCGGCTGCCGGCGCGCCCATCGCGGCCGGGCGGTGAGGCGAGGCGATGAGGAGCCGCAGTAACTCGGGGGTGCGCCTAGACGGCTACGCCCGCCTGGTGCAGCGGACCATCCTCTGCCACCAGGTGAGGGCAGCGTCGCTGGGGGAGCAGCTGGGGGCCGGGGACGGGCTCGGCGCCGGGGTCGGGGCGAGCGGTTGGAGGCGGCTGTCCGCCCTTCCCGGGCTGCAGCAGCCGGGCCCGCACCTGCAGCACTACGGGCTCCCGGGTGCGGCCTGCCCGCGTTGTGAGCGCTGAGTGCAGGTGTCAGCGCTGCTGGGCTGAAACTGTCACTGACTCCCCGTGCTTTGGCCCGTACAGCGTGTGCAGCGTCGTGCGGTCTGCTTGATGCGCCTGCTTCAGGTGTGCGTGCTGAGGGTGGGGAGCGCGTACAGCGTTGTCATGCTTCTCTTAAAGTGATTCCTTGTGTAGAGAGAAGGGTGGTGGGGCTTCTTGTGTGAATCAAGTCCCAAATGCACTTCATTGCCGTGACTTAGAAGAAACTGCAAAGCAATGATAAGTAAAAGTTCTTTTACAGTGAGTGTGGTGAGGCACTGGCATAGGTTGCCCAGAGATGTGGTGGATGGCCCATCCCCGGAGACTTACAAGTCGAGGCTGGATCAGGCACTGGGCAACCTGATCAGGCAGTGGTGTCTCTGTTCATTGCAGGGGATTTGGACTAGATGGCCAAGATTTATACCATCGACTGTTTCAGTGGGCACAAGCTCCAGACACCTGTGAACTGTTATCTTTACATGAACTACTGCAAACCTACCAGCAACAAAAAGCAAGGATGTGGTGTGAGCAGTGTGAGACAGCGCTGCCAGGCTCTCACCATGGTGGGCTGTGGGAGCTGCCCCATACTGCTCTTCTGGCCTTGCGGGATGACCTTGGGCTCCTTCAGCAGCTGCCGGGGAGCTGGGCCTGAGCTGAGCCACCTGCATCCTGTGAGCAGCCAGGAAGAAGAGCAGCACGCAGCAGAGGTGCTGCTGAGACAGGACTCTACAGCCCTGGTGTGGAGGTGACCTTGTGCCCAGCATCCAGCAGCACACAAAACATGCAGATTAGGCACGCTTGCTGCTGTGCTCTGACGGAGCTCATGTTCTCTGAGACGTGGCTTGGAGAACGTGAAGTGTGTTTGGGAACATTGCGTTTTGATAAAGATGTGTCTGACAGGGCAGGGGTCAGATGTCCCTGTCACAGCAATTGATCTGGCATTCATAACTGTTGCTCTGTTTGAACACACAGCTGAGAAACAAGTGAAAAGTTAATGGCAACGAGTCAGTGGGAATTAATGATTAAGTGAAAAGTGTTGTGAAGTATTTGAGATGCAAGAGACTATGCAGTATTCTGGTTTTCAAATGGTGTTGCTACTGAACGCTATCAGAATCTGCCATTCTCTGCATTGGAACATAAAGAGGCTTTGCATGCATTCATGCTTTAGCTTCCATAAACCAAGTGAGTTGATAGACAGAAACACTTTGCTCACTTCCTAGAAGAGAAGCAATTATTTATTTATTTTTTAACTTCCTCAGGACCATACCACAGCACGGTCACACAGACAAGGGCAGATCCCAGCTCGGTTTCAAATGTTAATTCAGTACCCTGTTTTCCTTCCAAATACGCACAGTTTAGATTTGTATTTCTTCATCGTGTTTCAGCTGTCACTGAGTGACATAGCTCATCATCCTGGGTGGGTGAGGGTGCCCTGCTGGATTCTACAAGCTTTGTGTCCTTGAGTGTTCAAATAAATAAATTTTGCACTTCACATGTGTGAGTTCAGGAAAGGGCTGGGTGTCTCTGTTGCAAAACTGTGAGAAGCCGTATTGTGCAACCAGTATGAAATCTTGAAATCCTTTCTCCCCCCCCCCGCCTCCCCCCCACCTTTTGATATGGGAAGAAGTGGTTTGTCTTAATATATGGGACTTCAGGTAATAGTGTTTGGTTTTTTATCTTTTCTGCCATGTTCAGAACCCTGTTACAGGGCTGCTTTCAGCTGGTACGGACCATAAGGATGCTTGGGTACGGGACAATGTCTATAGCATCCTGGCAGTGTGGGGGCTTGGCATGGCCTACCGAAAGAACGCAGACCGGGACGAGGACAAGGCCAAAGCCTATGAGCTTGAGCAGGTATGTTGAAGTTCAGTGCAAAGCAACTATGCTATGTTTTGCCTTTTTTTCATATGGTCATGGTTTTGGTGTGCTTGCATTGCTGCTATGTCTAGGATGTGGTGCTGTTTTCCCGGCATGGAATACATGTTTTGTTCTTGTGGCAGCAGTTGTCTGTGTAACACAGAGCGGTCTGTGTTCCTAGCTGTCCCCCAGGAGGTGAGATGTGGAGAACTGAGCAACAGAGAGGCTAACATCTGAATTGATACATATCGGTAGGAGTAAAACTCCCATTGTTTGGCAGATTGTTGTAAACTGTGCTTCTGAGAGATTTTATGCCCTCATTTAGAAGCCTCTCCGATTAAACTGTGAGATCCTTCATGAGGTGTGTTGTGGGGCAGAAATTCAAACCTAGGTTGCTTGTATCGTAGAATAGCAGTTTATTATTTTTCCCCTTAAGGAGAAACACACCCTTTAAAGCATCTGCCTTTGGAATGTGAACAAGTGTAGTCTCATGGAAATCGTATGTGGCGTATAGATATGCTTGGTCAGAGCCAAAAAAGGCGAAGTGTGATTGTATTTTTAGGCCTTAATAATCTTCTGGAATTTAAGACGAAATCCTGTCTTCATGCTTATTCTATGCTTCTCTTTGTACACGCTGAAGTCTCTTCACATTAGTCATCTGCTTGCTGTATAAAGGGATAAAGAGACTCCACAGGTTTTCCAGCTGTGTCTGCGTCTTGCAGTTATTTACCGGTGTTGCCTGGATCCGTCAGTCTAATAATCCATATGACTATTCTTATAATGAGTAACATTCCTCTTACTTCCTTAGCCAGATTGAAAGAGCACAGGTTATTCTGCATGCTAGAGAGGGCCTTTGTGAAAAGATCAGTTCTCCTAAATAGAAGCATGAGAACAAAAAACAATTAATTTTTTTTTTTTTAAAAGGGCATTTAAAACATTTCAGATTAATACAATTTTTTGCCTTTGGGAGGGCAATAACATGGGATGTGAACTTGTGACTTTTGCCTGTTGTTTTTAACAAGTGATAGGGCTGGTAGTACAGGAGCGTCACTGGTGTGCTTTATTCCTGCAGAATGTTGTGAAGCTGATGCGGGGGCTCTTACAGTGCATGATGAGACAGGTAAGTATGCATGGTACAACTCAGCGCATACACTGCTGTTAGCCTGAGCCGCACTCTGATCATGCTTGTACCTTTTTGAAATCAGGTTTGCAGCAAATCACAGTGTTGCCTTTGCAAACTGATTTTCACAAAGGCGCATGCCTGTTACTGAGATCTGAACTCAGCAAGGTATTTTAAGCTTACTCTTTCCCAGAGAGATGTGGATTTAGGCAGAGTCTAAAGTTCATGCACTCTGATCAATCAAAACATGCTGAAGTGAGGTAACAAAAATTAGGACCTCAAGTTTCTCCCCGCCTAAGGCAGGGTGTTGTGAAATTGTTTGGAGAATTTCTTCTGAAGTGTTTCACATTTGAAATCTGTGGTGCTTTTCAGGTAGATAAGGTAGAGAAGTTCAAACGCACACAGAGTACCAAGGACTGCCTGCACGCCAAGTACAACTCTGCTACTTGTGCCACGGTGGTTGGAGATGATCAGTGGGGACACCTGCAAGTCGATGCCACTTCACTTTACCTGCTCTTCTTGGCACAGATGACTGCATCAGGTAAGCGGAAGGTATTTTAGCCTTGACTGTTGTTACAGTCTTCATGTTCAACTTTCAATTAAAAAGGAGAAAAAAAAATGTCACTAGCTTCAAAGATCTTTGTGTAGTTATTGCACAGAAAATAGTATTCCTATGGAAAGAGATGTTTGTTAGTTAGGATTTCACACGTACAGTAACTGCCCAGGAAGTGTCCATTCCCTTAAAGTTTGTTGGCGTACAAATTCTATTCAGAGCTGTTCAGAGCCATGTCAAAGAAAAGCTGTGTGTCTGATGGACAAACTGGTTTATTCAGAGTGACTCCATCAAGCTAGGTGCCACTGTCCTGTCTGTGTTCCTCTTCTTGCTGGCATTGTTTGGCTTTCTGCTTATAGCAACCATGCTCTTCTTGTGTGAGGATAAGGCCCTTCTCCTGATGGTCTCCTGGCAGAGCACGAAGCAGATGGTGCAGCTGCTGCTGGAGCTGGTTCAGATCTCTCTGCTCTGTAGCCATGGTGTATGAATGCTGTGTTTCTACTGAGGGCATTTTTTGGCTGGTCTTTGAAACAGATGATGTGTATTGGTGGCGTTTGAAGTAGTTTATCAGCAGCAAATGTTGAGGCTTGTTGCTGCTCCTGAAATCAACCTGAGTCTTTCATTGATTTCTGTGAATAGTAGCTGGTAGTTGGTAACAAATATACAAAAGCTTGAAATTTTTTGAAGAGGAAATAGAAATTATCCTGTATTAGAACTTTCTTCTCTTGTTTTCAGGGTTACGTATCATCTTCACCCTTGATGAAGTTACCTTTATTCAGAATCTTGTTTTTTACATAGAAGCTGCCTACAAAGTTGCTGTAAGTAGTTATTTATGTGTAAGACATCTGAACACAGCTTAGATGTGGGTGGGAAATTACTTCTTGATGGTGGCTGAAAATATGATCTTCCTTTTCCATCAGAGGATGTCAGAATTTGTCATTACTTTACATTGTGAGCAACATTTAGAGGTGGCGGACAGCTGTGGGGGGATTTGCTGTTTTCTGGATGAAGTATAGTTGTTCTATCATCATAGTAGTAATTAATAACAATTCCTGATGTCTCATGGGCCTTTCTGAAAACAGCAGAGTGTTATCAAACTCCTTTTTGGAAAGCGATGAGTTGCAGAGGCACAGGGATAAGCATGCAGGTTAGAGGTCTTTGTGTGTTCTATGGAGAAGGTGATTTATGACTGCAGATGTGATCCTGCTGGGATGTATCTTTATGTTCTGCTCTTTAAACATGCAGAGGAGCTCTTTGGACATCACTTGTTATTTTATTTTTAAGGCTGATAAACAAGTTTCCTACGAGGTTCTGGTTTTGTGGTGAGCCTGTGCGTGTGGAGGCGAGGTAGGGAAATACTGGTTGTGTATGTAACCGTGCCAGTTTTTTTTCTTGATGTTGTTATTCTTGCAGGATTATGGAATTTGGGAACGTGGTGATAAGACAAACCAGGGCATCCCTGAACTGAACGCAAGCTCCGTAGGGATGGCCAAAGTGAGCATGTCTTTCTGACTCCTCTTTTGTGGCTGTTCTCTCACTCTGAATAGCTCTAATGAACCCAATGGCTTCCTTTGCATAGCCTTCTTGGCAACAGTTAGCTAATTGTATTAAGAATTTTTGTTTCGGTATGAATTGAGTACTCAGCATAAAATCCTTGCAATAATGGCTTACTTTGAAGGACCTTAGTACAGTTGTTCTGGGGACTGCAAAATGTGCAGCAGAATCATTGAGGCACGAACGTGATGGATACAGTGAACAGGACTTTTAAAAGGAAAGCTCCTTGCTCTCTTCCTGACCCCATACCCTGTGTGGCACAGCAAGCCCTGCATCAGCAAAGCCAGGACACTTCCAGGTTAATGTAAGGGTGCACAGAGACGAATGGGTGGGTTATTAATATCTTCCTAAGGCATACACGTTATAGCTGAGACATGTGAGATGTACTGATTCGCCCGTAAAGACAGGGCGTGATGCGTCTCTGTTGGCTGGTTGGCCATTAGGCACTCAGAGAGCAGACATCTCATCTCTCTTTCCCTTGGGAAATGATGGTATCAGAAAGAGAGGTAGGTGGCAATATGCTCTTCCCTGCACCAGCAGAGGCTGGTTCCCAGAGCATGTTGAGCAAGCCTTCCTCTTTGAATAGCCCTGCAACTAGGAGCCGCAAATTGCCACTGAAATGGAGGGTTTATTTTGGAATGTGGAACAGGAGAAGCATTTATGGCTAAATAATATTCAGGTATTATTCAGCAGAAGTAACTGTTTCCTGTTGCTTTGCATTGGGTTTTAATTGTAAGAACGGTCAACAGCACATCAGTCCTGGGTCCTACAAGTGGAAATGCAAAAATACTGTTTACTTTTTCTAAAGTATCGACATGCTTCCCATTGAAGTTGGAAACAATATCTGCAGAGCAAACTTCTGTCTTGCCTAATAACCTTCAGAGGAAGAGTACAGATGCTGGGGTGTACACTTGGCTTAAAAGATATCTAATGGTATTTTTGCGTGTGTGGGTGTTGTTCGTTTGTTTTGAAGGCTGCTTTGGAAGCAATTGATGAATTAGATCTTTTTGGAGCTCACGGAGGGCACAAATCAGTGATTCATGTTCTTCCTGATGAAGTAGAACACTGTCAGGTAAAAAGCAGTCTTCTGTTTCTGGTGCTAGAAGAAAATCCATCTCCTTTTCCCTTCTGTTCTTAATTGAGATGCTGATTAACTGAATTGTAAACTTAGTAAGGGTGACTTCAGGCTGTGCTGTTCACCCTGTTTATAGTAAATCACATGAAAGTGTCTGGTTTGAAACATTCTCATGTTAACTCAGTTAAAATAGTTATGCAGTGAGTTCTCTCCGTTTGCAGATTGTGTATTCTATTTGCATGTTACATAATCTTTTGAACAAAGTAAATTATTTCATATCCCTCTCTTCTGTGTTTTGCTCAGTCTATACTATACTCCATGTTGCCAAGGGCATCCACGTCAAAGGAAATAGATGCTGGCCTTCTCTCTATAATTTCGTACCCAGCTTTTGCAGTGGAGGATATAAACCTTGTTAATGTAACCAAGAGTGAAATTATATCCAAACTGCAGGTAAGGATTTCCTTTATTTTTATTTTTCAGAAGGGAAGAGAAGCAGAACCTTTTTCCTTAATTGAAAATCCTAATTAATCTAGGATTGCCAGACATGGTGGGTCCGTGCATGGAACAGAGGGAGGCAAATCTCTAAGTGGCACCGGAAACTCACAACTTAGATGTCGGTGTCAGTCTGTGAGGAAAAACGGTATGTGAAGATTTCTGTAATTCTGTCTGTTTTTGTAGGGCCGTTACGGCTGCTGTCGCTTTCTCCGAGATGGCTACAAGACACCCAGAGAGGTACTTCTGATGTATGTTCTCAGTAGGTGTTAGGAAGAACACTGTCTGTTTTTAATTGGCATTATTTTGTCTTGTTTACGTCAGGGGCAAAATTCCGTATCGTTATTGAGACATTTGGTAGTAAACCAGTTAATCTTGGGAATGACTCATGTCTGAAGGAGGCTAGTGGTTTTAAGACCACCAGTTATTAATGAGATAAATTAATTCATGATTCTGCAAGGTATTAACCCTTAGACGTACTTGTGGTGCCTAAGGAAAAGAATTGCCTTTGAGATGCTCTAAGGTATCAACGAAGTGGGGCAGAGGCAAGATTATTTGGGTGACATCTAGGTTCTGAGTCTGAGAAGGTCTAGTTTTTCCGGAGACCAATTAAACATGCCTGGGACTGAATGTGAAAAAAGAAATCAAGAGGCTATGTGGAAAACTTTTGCTGTATTTTTATCGCTTCCTTGGTTTTAATTATTTGTATAAAATAGGCTTTCATTGTGTCTGGAGTTTGAGTGACTAATTTAGCGCTGTGACTAAAAGAACACGATTGAATTTCCAGGATCCAAGCAGACTGCACTATGATCCTGCTGAGCTCAAGCTCTTTGAGAATATTGAATGCGAGTGGCCGGTGTTCTGGACATACTTCTTAATTGATGGAGTATTTAATGAGGACAGAATTCAGGTGAGGAGAGAAGAAATGGCTTAGAATGGAAATGCAAAGCTGTTATACCCCATAATTGGTAGCTTTTCTCTATGTTTATTTTAATTATCAGTTACCACCTTAAAAAGTCCCCGTGACCCTTTTTTCTTGGCAGAACCCTTTACTATTTGCATACATGCAAATTATGTATTTGTGTAGATGAATTACGTTTGACAGGTAGCAGCAGCTGAGTGAGGAGTGTGATAAGCATTATTATTTGAATGTCTTGCAATGTTGATTATATTTTGGCATCAGACAGTATTGGGAATGAGTTTCACAGGAACTCAATGGGGTTTCACACAACGGGATGGAAGCAGTCGCCAACCACTCTGACCTTACTGGGAAGTTCATGTCACAGGAAAGGCTGCAGTGTTGCCCACACTGGGACAGGGAAGGGTTGCCCTTTCTCTGTCAGGTTGAGCGGCACTGTTGACTGGTGGGTTTGAGCTGATCTGGATGTGGTTTATTTGTCTGGTTCTGTTTTATCACCAACCTTGATGTCTCACCAAATTATTATGAGATGAGGCTAGCTTCTGTCTTCCCTGATCTCTGTGGCTTGGCTGCTGAGAACAAGGTTAATAGCTCTTTCAGTCCTTTGGTACATTTAGGGAGGTTTGGGATGGGTTAGACCCTTATCAGGAGCCGTTTCATTTTAACTGATTTTGCAGGTTAATTGATGATTCATTAATGTATTTCATGCCTTTGCTGTGTCAAGCATTCAATGGTCAGGGGATCTAGATTGAATGTAACCTTTCAAAGGTTGTAGTGGTTCCTGGAGAACGTTGATAAATTAAAAGAGCAGCAAGTAATGAGGATTAAATGTATTCAGATCAAGAGCTCTATAGCTTGATGGCTTGAAGGAAGTAACAATTACATGTGATTTAAAGTTGCCCAGTATGCAGAGGGACTACGATTACTAAATAAAACCTCTTAAAAATAAAATGCCATCAGAAATGAAGCAAGGAATTTCAGACCAAAAATACCTTTCTGTAACAGATGTAGATACAGTGAAGTATTTACTAACATTAGAAATATGGGTTGCTTTGCCGAACACGGTAGAAATAGTCCGGTGGAGAGAGAAGTAACGTTGTTTCATAAGGAGAAAAATCAGAATTTACTGAAACTTCAGTCACATTGATCAAACAGTTTTTACAGAAGCAGTCTCTAGAGTGTAGTTGGGTGATCTGGGACATTACGTACCTGATCTCTTTTATGGTATGCCGATGGTCTGTCATAGGGCATGCTCAGAACAGACAATTGACCCCAGTTCCCACACTTTAAACATAGTTGCTTGTGATGCTCTGGTGGCGGTGTCTAGTCTTCCACAGTTACTGCTTCGTAAGCCTAATTGCAGTAGCAGCAATCATTCAGAAAAAAAGCACCCTGATCACTCAACAAGAGTGGATAAGGATAGGATACTGACAATAATAGCGTACCATGACATGAATGTGGGGGTACTTTAGCTTATGCATTAGGCTAGAGATTATTCCTCAGAAAGGTGTAGGCAGGAATAGAATTTCAGAGCCAGGTGCTGGTAGTGCTAGAAAACAGCTTCCCTGTGAGTTAAAACTTTGAATGGGAGTGTTAAGAAATGGGACAAAATAAGAAATCTGGTTTTAAAAAAAATAAATGAAAATTGTTGGATTTTGGGCCGTTTACATGTCCTGGTGATTACCGTGGCTAACTCCACGTTGGTTGTCTTACTCTGCTTGCTCTTCTCAGAGTTCTACCAGGACAGAATTGCTCAGGTGTAGGAGTTGTCTGCCCAGGGAGGTGGTGGAGTCACTGTCCTTAGAGGTGCTCATGAACTGTGTACATGTAGCACTGAGGGACATAATGGGTGACGTGGGGATGGGTTGGTGGTTGAACTGGATAATCTTGGTCTTTTATGACCTTAATGATTCTGTAGATCTGTGATAATGTTGTCTAGCAATACAAGAACAAGAGGAGTTTATGTTCATTTAACTTAGGTATTTTTATTTGATTTACGTCTATTTAAAGCCTTCCTTAGGGCAGAGTTTTAAGAGAAACTGAATTCCAGGTCCTGCAAGGTTGGATTCAGAATATCATACACAAATGTGCTTGGTAGAAAGCTAACAATTCTTAAATCTTACGCTTCTAATGGATATTGCTAGTCCTGACATCTTCCATGTGACTTCATTATCATGATCAAATTTCATGCAGGGTTTCTAGTGACTTCTCGATTGCAAGAATTTTTGTACTTCAGTGGTTTGTTTTTGATTAAAGACGTGTGCTTATGCTTTGGACAGTGATAATACTGAGATCTTGGAACAGTGTCTGACAATTTGAAGCCTCTTCTTCCATCAGCAAGCTGTGATCCACTTTCCCCTCTCCCCCTTCTTGTTTACTTTTTGTGAATTTTCAACAGAGAAGTGGTAAAATTATAACTTTATTGTTTCTGTTTTGCTGAGTGTATTGTCCACTTTCTTTTATAAATATCTCCAGGTAGAAGAGTACAGAGAGGCTTTGGAAGGAATACTCATTAGAGAAAAGAATGGAATAGTTCTAATGCCTGAACTATACGCAGTCCCTTCAGAAAAGGTATTGTGAAAATGCAGCATCCACTTCAGTATGTGAAGTACAGATATGAAGATCAGTGTACCGCTTTTCTGTAGCTCATAAATCTAAGTCAGTAATAAAAAAAACCCAACAATCCACGGCACTGATAAACTTCTCATGGTTTCTCAACTGAGAAATAGTAACTTTAGGCTTCTAAATGATCAAATCCTGGAGATAGGAATCCAACAGTCTACAGAAGCTGTGGAGCAGGTTTAAAATTTGTAAGTCCTTATAATAAGGTGTATTTAAGAAGTGCTGCTGATGATTTAGAAATTGAATCTCAAAGAAGAAGTAAAGCATAGACTGTTCTGCCTGTTTATTCTACCAGTGGTTTGTGCTCACTCTTTCTCAGAGCTTGTATTTGAGATGGAAACAGGTTTCAGATGAATCAGGATTTATGTTAGATTTTTAGTGTGGTTTTTATCTGTTGTTTTTTGTTTGTTTGTTTTTCCCATCTTTTCTGTCACTCTTTTACCCGTTTCTCTCATTGTGACAGAGAAAGTCAGATAACGTTGTATCCCCTTCCATGCTGCTTGCTTTTATATCTCTCCCTGCCAACTTCTCCCACTCCAGACTTCTCAGCCCCAGCTGGGGGTGTGGAGCCTTCTGGACTGGTCTGAGTTTAGGGAGGGAGTATCAACAGCTGATGTCTTACTCGCAGGTCTAAGGCTGAAGCTCTGAGTTACCATTCCTATTGGGTGCAAGTGTGTAACAGTACAGAGCCTTTTTGTGAATTCTGATATGATTATGATTGGAATAATATGCCAAATAAATGGTGTAATTTTTGCCTGCCACTTATAAATTCTAAAATGGCTCTGATAAAGATGTTATCTAGGAGGTTGTATGCTCCCCCCTCAATAGATCTGTATACTGCAAGATCAAGTCAGGAGTTTTGTTTTACTTTTTGCCAAAATGAAGAGACTCTACTCTTTATTTTTCCATAGAGCATTCTTGCTAACATAAGAAGGGTAGAATAGGGTTTGTTTTTGGAAAGCACTTCCAGGAGCATCTTCAGAAAGCTAGGTAGGCAGCAGTGAAGTTCAAGAATCATCTTGCAAGGAGCTGGAAAGCTGACACAATTCAGCTTCCCAAAGGGAAGGCAGCAAAGGGATGACTAGAAGAGAGGGGAGGTCCTGACACCAAAGCTATACTTATGTGCAGAGTTCTCATCCAACCTCCAGCTTCCATAGTTTGAGTGGTGTATGAAAAGGAAGCATAGTTCTTGTCCCAGGTAGCATGCAGCCTGAAAAGTGAAATCAAGAGATGTCAATAATAGTGGGTTAGAAAGGGTAGATGATAGACCATATTTTTAGAAATACTTCTATGTTATTGGTTGTTCTTCAGAACTTTAAGTAAAGTTTCTTTGTGTTTTTGTTGTCAGGTTGATGAGGAGTATGAAAATCCTCACTCAGTGGATCGTGTCCCAGTGGGAAAGCTGCCTCATCTTTGGGGCCAGTCATTGTACATCCTTAGCTGCTTATTAGCAGAGGTAATTATTTCTTGTATAGCAGATCAGTTTGTGTTTCATTTTGTTCTGAGTTGGTTTAGCCTTTAAGCACAATTTGATAGTCAGGTAGGGGTCAATGTGTTTTCCAATAAAAACTGTGGAGGAGTGACTCTGAGCTTTCAGGAGCTTATTTGTGTATTATGTACATTATGGATAACATACCATCTGTATATTATATTATGCTAAATTGTCTATTTCTCATCAAGGTCAGTAAGTTGCCAGATGGACTAGATATGTTCAAGAAATACAAAGTCCAGACTGACTTGACTGTTCCAGAGATAGGATTCTGCAATTCCAGCTCCACTGGGTTGCACCTTATTCTGCAGCATAAGATGCCTGCAGAATTGTCCAGTATCAGCTATGGTCTTGGAAATGAACAACTGAGTATCCCTGAGGAACTGCAGAAAAATCACTGGCCTGGCGACGTTGCATCACTTGCTGCAACTCTAAAATAGAAAACATGGATATGCAGATTGTGTCAGTCATAACCATTTTCTCGTTGTTCCAAGACTATTACAGCCACCGTAATACAGCATTTATTGAATGTACTTAGTGGGTGGGATGGAGAAACCAGACTTTAATCCGGCTTTCCTGATAGAATATGAAAATTGGTTAAGAAATCTTCGAGAAATCTTCATCAAAAGCCTTTTACTTAATTTTTGTTTGTCTCCTTTCTCTTTTATTTCTTTTGTATTTTTTTTCTAGGGATTTCTGGCTGCAGGTGAAATCGATCCCTTAAACAGAAGATTTTCCACTGGATTTAAACCTGATGTTGTGGTACAAGGTTAGGGATTTTTTCTTTTAACATTCTGAGTAAACTGGATTATGTGAAGGTGAAGTCCCTATTCAAGGGAATGAAGAAGGACACGTTTTAAAATGATACTGATCTTTGCATGGCACGTGGATGCTTTGGTGATACTGTGAGAAAGTGGTTGTTTGTCAAGCTGCTTTTCTTCTAGGAGGAAAGATCAGCTTTAACAAACCTTTTAAAATAACACTCGTTATGATCTTAAGACTGGTCAGAGACTGGAAAGTGACAGACTTAATCTTTTATTGAAAAGGAAGGTCATGACGGGTCATAGCTGAAAGAGGAGGGCTGACAGGAAACCATTCAGTTCAGTTAGGATTTTGTGCAGCCTCTTTTCAGAGGACCCAAGAAAGCAAGGGGTGGGGCAGATCTCTGTTCACAGGTGTGAGAAGTGAGCTAGAGAGCAGAGGGCAGCCAGACTTACAGCTGTCTTTTGGCTGCTTCAGGGTGCGTCTGCTGCTTTCGACAATGCAGGAGCAGCCAAAACTACATACTTCAGTTGAGGGCAAACACCAACTAATTGGGCATAAAAGCTTTCCTACTGCCTGTGTCGTTCTGGAAAAGCAGTCAGCTCATTTAGCAGGAGCAGCCTTCATCAGTGGTATTGCAAGCTGAGCAAAAGCTTGTTTATCTCCTGTTGTTGTCGTAGTGGTGACATTTTGCTACTCTAAAATGCGTGATTTCCCTTAGATGCATAAATGCATGCTTATTTTTAGCATTCTTTGACTGCTGTTTATAATGCAGAGAGTATGAATTATCAGTCCCAAACCAACAAGCCAGCTCACAATGGGCAAAACCTCATATAGGACAAGTTGTAAAATCAGGCCTTGGATTGTAAATTCCTCCAATCTGGGGACTTTTTTTTTTTTCCCTACCTCTTCCATTTTATGGCCTTCGGAACATTTATTGTCGTAATCCTAACATACTTGTTCACCATTGACCTAGCTGTAATAATTTGATGTGCTGTATTAAAACAAAGATTTTCAAGTAGGGTTTCCCCTTGCTTTGTGGGGGCAAAGCCCCATCTCCTGAAAGTGACTGCACAATCCAAACTGCATGAAATTAGAGAGAAATGATATCTAACCTCCTGACTAGCTCTGCTTTGAGCGGGAGGTTGGACTTAGAGACCTTGTGAGGTCCCTTCCAACTTGAGCTACCATACAATCCAGAATGGAAAAGAATGACAGTATGTATGGAGAAGTAGAGAGCCAAAAGCTCTCCGACATCCTGTTAAATCTCGCAGAGACATAAATTAAGAAAGAAGTAAAGCCTTTGTGCATCTTTAGACAGCTACACAGTAGCTGGGAGGTGACAGTAAAGGCAGTCAGTTATAAAGAACAACTTTGGCTCTTACTAGTGTTTTTGTTTTCTGTTACGCAGTCACTGTTCTGGCAGAAACTAATCAAATTAAGAATCTTTTGCAAGACCATGGAATCAATGTTCAGAGCATTGCTGATATCCATCCACTCAGAGTGCAGCCAGCTCGCATCCTAAGTAATCTCTACACCATGCTAGGTAGGTATTTAAACATCTCTATTGCCATACTGGGTATTTTTGTATTTCTTACACACTGCCTCAGTTTCTTTGATTTAAAAACAAACCAAGAAGAAATAAAACCCCACATTCGTGTAAAAAAGGTTAACAAAATTAGAACAACTGTCTTAAAAACTGACATCTTATTCTGCAGGAGCTACTTCCAAAGAGAAAAAAATCTTTAGGCTGTCAGGTTCTTGTCATTGTTTCTTCCAACCCTGAGCTGAATGGAGCTGACAGAAGCTCTCTGTCTGCAAATCCAGAAGCCTTTAAGGCTTTTATAGCCACAGGACTTGAAATAAAGTTCCAGTTTCTCAGCAGTGGCCCTAGAGGCCTGTGGTCCCTCTGAGCCTGCCAATTTGATTAACTAAATGCACAAAAACTCAAACTTGTTTTAGTTAAGTTGAAAATCTGATAAACCTTCAGCCACCACTGGCTCTTCTGGTAATACTTGTTGGAATGAAAGGGGTCTTGGTGAAAATTTGTTGCCTGTATTCCTAGTTGAACTTACTTTTACAACTTCAAGCAGGCCAAAAATTCATGACTCAAATCTATTGCTGTTACTAGAAAGTAAAATTGAGATGGAGTGGATCAGCATTGGTAGATTCCTTTGCAGTATGGACAGAGAAGGCTAGCTGTATCATGCTTCTCTGTCAGTCTTGAGCATGTTTCTGTGGTAATGTACTTTATGGATAACATGCAAGAAGACAGTTTACGTTTTTGTTTGTTTTTCAGTGTTATGTAGTTGTTGTTTTTTTAACAGAAAGTAAGAGGGCCTTCAAGTAAGTGTTAGAAATTGAGCCTTATATGTGAAGAAGGGAACTTGCATATACTGTTTTGGGAAAATAATTTGTTTTCATATTACAAGGAACTTCTAGTAAGTTTAACATTTACAGGGCTTTGCTGATGTTTGCAGTTATTCTGTAGAAGTTTGAAATAGCTTTCTTTCACTAATGGGGGCGAGTAGGATAACTTGACACAAAGATGTACTGTTTTCAACAGTGACGTCTTTGGTAATGTTCACAAGGATTTCTTTTCAGGCATTTAGTTGCTGGGCTTGTGTTCCTTGTCAGATGGATTCAGGTCAGCTCCCTGATGTTGGAGCGAAAGCTGCAGCGCAGAACACTAGCTAATAAGCCCCAGTGAGAAGAGTGGGGGTGATTAGCCCCATGGAAGGAATCAAAATTTGTTCTTCAGCCTTTTACAGTCAAGAATTTTAAGGTTCTATAATGATAGCACTGCAGTTTGTTACTTGTTGATGGTCTGTTTTTTGAAAAGACGTACTTCTTGTAATTTTCGGTGGTGAAGCTTTGGGTGCTGAGCAATGAATGTGATTAGAATACTTAATTCCACGGTCAGTGAAGCCAAACTTTTAATTTTTAATCAGGCTTTTGAAGTATCCTGGCTGCTATATTGATGACTGCTACAAAACACACCACTCTGTAGCATCTCACGCTTATCTATCTATTGCCTTGCTGAAACAAATGAAGTAGGTCTCCATGTTGAAGGTGGTTGTTGCAGAAAACAAGAGAGGAAGTGTTAGATGATGATTTTTTCCTCCTGTCAGGTCGGAATGAGAACATGAAATTAAGCGGACGGCCCCACCGACACATTGGAGTGCTGGGTACATCCAAGCTGTATGTGATAAGAAACCAAATATTTGCTTTTACCCCTCAGGTGAGCATCTAAATCTGGCAGGGAAATCCCTGTGTACTTAATGGCTAATCATTAGGGAAGCACTTTGCTTTCATGTGCTATCGTTCCACTTTAGATAGAGCAGGGCTGATAAAGCAGATGTACATTGCTTTGTGTTTTTATTTTTTTTAAGAGCTTTGGATGATCAGAGTATTAGGACTACTGATAAATCTTTCTTCCATCATACAGCATCTAGCTTCTCTGGCTTTTGGCTTAGATTTGTTACTGATCCCTGCCTGAAACAACATTCTAATGGAATAGTTCAAAAATAGGTCACTCAACATTTTTTTTCTACTGATCTCTTAGATGAAAGATGTACATTCACTTAAGTATGCCAAGTACTATAATCCCCAGGACACTAAGATGTAATCTTTCCGTTGTTGAAAGGATCACTGATGCTGAGAAAAGGACATTCTATCTTTGTTTTCTGCTTAGTGTGTTTTTCATTGTAGCTGGAAGTTTGGATCCTCCCAGAATTAGTGGCTCTTTTCATACATATAATGAAATACAATGCGCTTCTTGTAGCCTTACTGTAGTAGTTGTTACTAGAAGGCCAATGGGTCGTCTACTCCTGCCATGTGCATCTGGAACAGGATAAAGAATGCTCACGCCCTCCTAAAGTGATGTTTGATTGATGAAGTCTTCAAATTCCAGTGAAAGAGATTCAGTGGATTCCATGGACGTGGCTTCTATACTGTCCAAATTTAATCACATTTTCCAAATATGTCCAAATTTAATCATATTTTCTGCAAGTAATGTTCCTTCTTGTTCTTCCTCCAGTCAGTTGACTGCAGCAGCCTTTATAAGATATTTTATATGTAGGAAGATTGGCTGTTGTGTTGTGTTGTTCCACCACACCAGTATCCACTTAGCAAATTAGGAAAAAGTTCCTCAGAGATGCCATTTAAAAACAAAAACAAAAAAGCCAAACATATCTTCATCTAGATCTTGTTAAATATATATTTGAAAATGGCATTTATCTTTGAATCAGGAACGTGTTTATTCCATATTAGACTAAAACCTCCTTAAGGTTTTCTGTTGTACTTTTCAGTCAGACATTCCATCCTCCCCCTTTTTCTCTTTTTGATGGAGTGGAATTTATGTTTAATTTCACTTTACTGAAGTTAGTAATTAACTCATCTCTGTTGAAGTTGAGTAATGTCCACAGATTCTGTGGTTTTGTAATTTGTACTTCATCCAATTCTCTAATGAAAACATCAGTTAGGAAAGGAGCAGAGGCTGCTGCTATTTAGATACCCTCTCAGCCTGAGAAAATGGTTAATAACTACCATTGGAGAGCAGTTTTTGAGGCAGTTCAGCCTTTTCAGATGCTTTTCTTCAGCTCGCCAGTGTGAAAAGCTTTGCAGAAGTCAAGATATGTCTGCCACTTCCTTGTGCATGCTATCTAGTTGGTCTGAAAGAATGAAGTTAGACTGGTTTGCTGAGATTGGTTTTGATCTGACTATTTGGCCAACTTTCTTTATCATTTGCAATTCTCTTGGCAATGGGATTGTCTGGTCCACATTATTCTGGCCTTTCTAAACACAGGCACTATATTTGCTTCTCTCTTGACTTCTAGACTTGTTCTCTCTGAGTTCTTAAACCTAACTACTAGTGGTTCAGAAATTATTTTGGCTGCTTCCTTAAGTTGTTTTAATTAGTTTCTTTATACTTCACCAGCTTGAATTTACATGATATTTAACATTTTCTTCCCAACCTCGGGTTGAACTCCTGTCACTGTTTTAAAAGTAGTATTACAGATCATAATTTACTACTTTTCATCTGTCAGTAAAGGGGGGCACTGAATGATTCAGCTTATCTGTGTCCTCTCTTCCTATCCTCTTCCTCTCTTCATTGAAAGATCTACAGGTTCTGTGTTTTCCAGTTACTTCTGATGTGTTTACAGAGTGTTTTCTCCTTGACCATAATGCATCTTACCAGTCAGTGTTTATTTTACATTCCAGCCTTTTCCGTCTTCCACCCCTCACTAATGCTTGTGTGCTTTTAACATTGATTGTGGCTGATTTGACATACTCTTCATTGTTTTTCCAGCTTTTTAAAATTTCCATTTTGATGATATAATAGTCTCTCCTTGTGGCTCTTGGCCTTCCTTTGTAGTGAGAATGCCACCATTTACCTCTGTACATCGAATGGACCTTTTTTTTTTTCACACCATCTGTCAGATGTTCCTTTTCTGCTTGTCTTTCAGAGTGTTTCTAAGAGACATACTCGCTAGTTCCTGGTCCTTAGCATGCACTTAAGCCTGTTTATTGTTGTATTGATGCTGTTGTTTTTTCCTTCCACAGTCAGGCTACTTTAGTCTTTCAGATAATAGACTGCTGTAACTCATCACTGGGAAAATTCTCCCTCATGGGGATTATCATCTACTTTCTGTTTGTACAGCTTACTTTTTTTCACTGTAAGCCTATAAATGTAAGAAAATACACTTTTTGCAGACACATGAATCTCTTTTTTTCCTAGTGACATGCTTTGTTAGGTTAACTCACATAATCTGTGCTGTGGTCTAGAATAGTTCATGTGGCTTATGTGAATGGTTTAAGAGGGACACATGGGAAAAATTAAAGAGAGTACTGACAACCACTTATATGCTGTATTCCTCTATTCTCTAGTTTACTGACCAGCATCACTTCTATCTGGCTCTAGACAATCAGATGATTGTGGAGATGCTCAAGATAGAGCTGGCTTACCTCACTTCTTGTTGGAGGATGACAGGGAGACCAACTCTGACGTTTCCCATCACCCACACAATGCTTGGTAAAGTTGATTTTCTCTATTTCAAGCATAGTAGATTGTTGTGGGGGAGTAGGATGTGGGTAGGTATGAGAGGAGACAGATGGTGTGACTGTTTTAAAGTCTGAGTTTTAACATCAGAAGTACAGTTTAACTTTTTCAAGTGTGCTTTAACTTTGATGACAGTGTTATACTTCATTTTGTTTTATTCCTCCTTGATATCCCTGCATCTTCTCATTATCTCCATACTGATTCTGTCCAAATAAATGTGATAGTAGTCCTTTTGGCACTTGTCACGAGTGGAAGGGCTTGGAGTTGATTTGATTTTGTTCTGAGTTTTTTTTTTGAATAAACCAGTATTGGTAACGCTTGCAGGGTCTGTTTTAAATTTGGTATTTGATGAGATGATTTAAGAATGTGGTGGTAAGATTCAAGCTCTTCCATTGTTCTTTTTCAGTTGATGATGGTACTGACATTCATCCAGCAGTTCTTGCCACCATACGAAAATTAGAGGATGGTTATTTTGGTGGTGCAAGGTAATGCTGTAACCCTTAAGTGGTCCTATGATTTTTTTTTTTTAATGAAATCATACACAAGTGTCACATTTTAACTTGTAATAGTGATAGATCTTGTGCTGGAGCTTTACAGAGAGAGCAATTTCAGCTTTAATTGTTATGTGGCAGTCAGATGATAGCCAGACCTTAGATACAATGGGAAGGATCAGTCTCTGGGGAGATGTAACACCTCTGACTGCCATTAATAGATGGTGAAAAGGCAAAGGCATTTAATGCCTTTTTTTTTTTTTTTTGCCTCAGTTTTCAATATTAATTGAAGGCCTTGAGTTGCCCTGCCCTGCAAGTTGGAGGACCGTGACTTGGAGAGCAGACGCTTTCCATTTGTTGGCACCAAAGTTTAAGGAACTAATTGTATGAGTTGAGCGTTTATAAGTCTGCGGGGTCTGGTGGGACTCGTGTCTGAGTACAGAGGGAGTTAGTGGATGTTATAGCAGGACCTCTCTCAATTCTCTACCAAAGTTCATGGGAGTCTGGGAAGAACCCCGGTGACTGGAAACTGGCCAAGATTATGTAAATTTATAAGAAGATAGGAGACCATGGAAATTATAGACCTGTTAGTTTAACTTCAGTACCTGGAAAAATTATGGAGAAGACTAGCCTAGGTGCCACTGAAAGGCAATTAGAGGATAGCAGCAGCCATCAGACCCGCTATCATTGATTCAGGGGGAAAGTCCTGTCTCACTAACTTGGTATCCTTCTGTGGTAAGATGGCATGCTATCCATGCTAGTGGGTGAAGGGAAGGCAGTGGGTATTGTTTTTTTGGGTTTTAGCAAGACATCTAATACTGTTCCTCTCAGTATCCTTCTCAACAGATTGTCTAACTGTGAGATGAGCAGGTTCACATCGTGCTGGGTGATAAACTGGCTGAGTGGCAGAGCTCAAAAGGCTGTAGTGAATAGGGCTGTGTCTGGATGGTGGCCAGTCTCTAATAGTGTTCCCCAGGGCTCTAGTCTATGGACAATCCTGTCAATCCTGTTTTTATTGGCGATCTGGATGCAGGAGTTGGATGCATCCGTAGCAAATTTGCTGGTAATACATAACTGGGAGATTCTTTTGACTCTCTGGAGGCATCAAAATGCTCTAATCAATGCTCTGATCTATCTAGACTCTCTGTGAGGGGTTTAGATAGATAAGAGCATTGGGTGATCAACAGCAGCTTGAAATTTAATGTGAAAAAAAAGATTCTTCTGTTGAGGCAGAGTAATGCCAGATAGTTACAGACTGGGAGCTGAGTGTCTGGAGAACATTTCTGCAGAGAGGAATCTGAGGGTGTTGTGGGCGTTACCATAACACAGTTAAGTGCAGTTAGTAGGTAGAGCAGTACTCAGCAGGATCTGCAACTATTTTTTTGCATTTATTTTCTCCACATTGGTTATTTACTTCTTCATAGTTACTAAAGGTAGATTTGACTGCTGGATCTCATAGATTTTGGAGCTGTTGAAAGCTCGGTGAGCATAGCCAGTATCAAAATGGTGTATGTTAGCTCCCTCCTTCTGGCATACTTTCCTGTTTGCAGGGTGAAGATAGGCAAGCTGTCAGAATTTCTTACCACGTCTTTTCATACGCATCTGAGCTTCCTGGATCCAGACTGTGATATAAAACTATTTGATGACTTTCATGAAGGCCATTGTAGCCCTGACAGTGAATATGGAGGCTATCCAGCAGATTTCTGTGAAAAAGGTAGTAGTTTTTTTCGCTTTATTTTTTTTTCTCTGTCATTCTGTCAGTAGAGTCTGGGGTTACCTACAGTACAAAATCTAATGTATGCACAGTTGATAGTTATTCAGGTTTCTCATACATCAGCCTGAGGATGGTACATGCATGATTTAGTTTGGAGGAGTTTTTGTGAATTCTTCCTACATTCTTGGTGTGGCATTGACCAGTAAATGCTGTGGTAAAGCTGAGTCTGAGAATCAGCAGGTGGGAGGTGTGTAGAAGATGCTGGAGGTGTGTAGAAGATGCTAGAGGGAGTAGAGAGTGCAAGGAGTCATAGACAAATCCACGCACAAGAGCTGATCTTTGGACTACCAAAAAGAGAAAAATTCTTTTGATCTCTTTCAAAGGGAAAAACAGTTTCTAAGCTTAACTGCTTAAAAACTATCAAAAATTATTTACATTTTTCTTTCCAATTTCAGCTTAAACGTCTTTAAAAAAAAAAAAAAAAGCTTAAAATTTTTGTGTGCTCTTCTATATAAACAAGAATAGAGTGATGTGTGTGAAAAAAGAAAGCACTGGTATTTTATAGGTTTTCTTACAGTTTATACTCCTTTTATGTGTGTCTCACTAGAAAGCCAGGATGAGCTGGATCAGTATATAAATGATATCCTGCAGAGCACAGCGCTGAAGTCATATCTGCCTCCGACTTCAAAGTCTGCTCATCAACCACTTGTGTTCAGTGCAAACCATTCCACACAAGAGATACTGTCAATAATGGCCAAGGCAAAGGGTTTGGAGATTCCAGGTATTTCTCTCTATTATTTGCCATGCGTGCTCAGAGGGATAAGTCCTATCATTTCCAAATTCTATTATTTGAAGAAAGTTAGTAACGCAAGTGTGTTGTAGCTGTCAAGAAGTGAGTCTAAAGTTGTTGCTGTAGTCCCCACAGTATCCCATATCATGGTGTATGTGTAAATAACCTGCAGTGAATCAAAGTTAATGTTTTGGAAACTAGCTGATTGGACAGAATTTTAGAACATGAGTCAGTTAATGCTTTTTTTTTTTTTTTTTGTCTTTGTACAAAGGCAGACAAATAACATACTTTCTTAATCCAATGAAGTCGTGGTGAAATGAAGTGTTTCAGTGGCATGAAACATCACTATGCACATGTATGCTCTAAATCTATAAGAATAAATGGAGTTGAGAGGGAAGGTAGTATTCCTAGTAATGCTGCATTAAAGTGGGGGAGGACTTTCACCCAAAAAATGCTTTGACTGAATTTGTAAGTAGATTCCGACATCTACAGTGTTTTACATGTAGATATGTAGTATCCAGTATCCTGGTTAAGAGAAGGCTTCTCTTAACTTCAGTGGATATTAATAAATCTTCAAACTTTAGTCTTTTATCCTATCTTTCATATGCTGCAGAATCATGTGATCTTCTGTTAAATTTGACATACGAAGATAACAGCATGAGCCTGCATTCACATTTATCACTTTAATTACAGCATTTTTTCAATTAGACCATTTTCTCCATATGCTGAACATGCTTCAGCATGTTTACTGCAAAAACATTTGAAATACTCGTCAGGATCAGGTCATTCATTTGTAGGACACCCGAAGCATGGACCATAAGAGGTATCAGTTCAGCGTGTTGTGCCTCAGCCTTTGATGTGCTAATATCAAAAGCTCTTGGAGCAAGTCTGCAGGAAGGAAAAATTCAAAGTGTGAGCTTGTCTGTTGAGTTCCACACACAATATCTTGGAAGCGTTGCCTAAGTTAACTTGAGTCTCAGAGGTATTTCTGTTGTTTTTCGTGGTACAGTTGCTTCATATTGGTGGTTTTGCTTTTCTGCATTACTGCAACAGGCGTTTTTTAAGTGTTGTCGTTGGCTTTGATTTCCAGCAGTTTCTATGTCTCTTCCAACTAAAGTTCTGAACACGCACCGGAAGTCTTTGAATCTTGTTGATATTCCCCTTTCCCTTGAGACAAAGGTAAACCGTGGGATTTTTTCTGCTGTTTGTGTTTTTAGGACTAAGTATTTTGAGTACCTCTGGCTTCTAGCCAAACTGTATGCTAGTTCTCATTTTGTTACCTTGACAGCAAAGCCATCTGCTTGGGGCACTGGGTAGGGGGTGGTTGTTGTTATTTTTTCTGGGAGTTTTTTTTTGTTGTTGTTGTTAAACAACAATATATATATAAACTGAATGTGTGCAAGAAAAAATAATATGCTTATTTTTAATGGCCAAGGGCTACATCGTTGTGTTTGGTCTTAATGCACAAAGGGAAAGATGGGATGTTCGTGGCCTTTAAACTATTGTCCAATAAACAGTACTTGTATTAATTTCTGGCTGGGAGAGTAGCATATGAAAGGACAGATGTCATACAGCACCAGCTAATCCTACTATAAAGCACGAAGGGCAAGGCTGGGCTGGGTATTCTGTCCTAGTGTGTGTGTGACTGGCTGCTGAGGGTGGTGACGTGAGGTTGTATCCAACCTGCTAGAAGATTCTGTTCTATAAGCTTTGTCCATGGAGGCGGTATTTCGGAACCATACAAATAGCTGAATAGCTTGTTAAATAAAACTTCTTCTCATCTAAGAACTCACTGCAGTGTTGTACCACCTGACTAGTTAACATGCTCGTTCCAAAGCACTGGAAAATTTATGATGGCAATATCTGTATAACTAAAGCATCACAATTATACAGATTGGAGACAGGACTGAAAAAAAACCCACCTCTAAATGTTTTTAACAAAAAAGTGATATCTTTCTGCTTTATTTCATTGCAAGTAGCAGCATATGACAGGAAAAGTATGCAAATAATTTTGTTTACTTCTATGAGAATTTTTTTTGTCCCAAAAATAGCTTCCCTGGTCAATTGAACCAAATCTAGAGCCAGAAAGTCCATTCTGGGTGTTGTGTTTCTGGGGATCAGACTTCTTTTCATGTCTGCAGTAGTCTAAGAAAAGCTACGAGATATGTCTATATTTCAGGCGCAGAGTTGAGTTGCATGTCTGTTGTGTTCTTTAATGGGGAGCTACAAATTTAATCTGCTGCTTTTTTCAGGGTCTATTACTGATTTTTCATCCCTCTTTGTTATCAGGACCATGAAAAGGTTTTGAACTTAGCTAAAGATGCTCATGGTGATTTGGATTGCAAGAAGCTTGTTGAGCAGCTGAAGGAATGCCCAACGCTCCATGATCAAGCAGATATCTTATATATCTTGCATATACTAAAGTGAGTTATCTGAGTATAGACTTCAGCCCCTTAAGTTTGGTCACAGCTATTTGATTATTGTTGTGCAAAAGGTTGTCACTGTTCAGGATTGTGTTTTCAGGGGAGAGGTTAAAATGTTTTGTGCTTTAACAGAAACATTTTCAGTTAGCTTGACTACATAAATAGTTTGCATTCAAAATACATCTGTGCAGATTTTGAGTCGATTGACACACAATTTTGCCAAAGTGGTAGTGAAGAGGTACTTAATTTTGTCATTTTCTAACTAGAGCACAGATGCAGTTTTAATGAGTACTCACTGTTTTTTCCTCTAATCCTTCCATGCTTAAGTGCATAGTTGACTAAAACTTGGTGTTCTTCAGAATGTTTCCAGCAACTGAAGCTGCTGGAGTTAGTAAAAAACTGCTCATTAAATGGATTTGAGCAAAATTCAAACACAGATCAACAGAATCATCTTCTAGAGTGTGCTAACTGGCATTTTTTCCTTATACTGTTGGAATCTGGTAAAAAGTTGGTTTAGGTTGCAAAGACATGCATTTATTGATCACAGGTGGTCTTCTTTAATGCTACAGAGATTGTGTTATTGTTTATCTTAGTCTTTCCCCTGTGAGGGCCTCTTCTTTGATCTTTTTATTTTCCTAAGCAAAATGTTTAGTAGCCTCTCTTAAAAAGTAAAGGAGATTCTGAAAAATTACCTTTATTTGTTTGTTTGTTTGACTGCATGAACCACCCTTAGTTTACTTTCTGGAACTGTTTCACCACTGGTGTCCCTGTTGGGCCTTAGTGAAGTCTGTCCCTCTAACAGGAGCTGAAGGATCATCATGTGGTGCTTGGAGCCACTCTCAACTAGAAGCACCTTTTTGCCATAATACAGTGAATTTCAAAACTGGAAGAGGAATGGAAAACTCCATTGATTCATCAGTAATGACACAAGCAGTGTGGAAGTCTAGTTAGTAGCTAAGAATGAGGCAGGGTGAAAAACTCATAGAAGTCCCTGAAGTGTCTGAAAAAATGGGTACCGTCTTTGTCAGTACTGAAAAAAAGTGCTGAATTTCACTCCTAAAGAGCAACATATGGAGCATTCTTCTGTTCTTCCAGTCTCCTTCCTAGTGCTCAACTTAAAGCCAAATGGGAAATCCCCTGGATGGTTGCTTTGTAGTCACAGGCTTATGGCCAAGTGGGTGCTCAAGTTAATATGAGAGTTGCCGTTACCAAGAGGTTTTTGCCCATGTATAGCTGATCTCTGGTGAAGGGCCCCCGTGTCCTATTCACTTCACCCAAATGACTGTCACACAAATGAGCAATTCAGTCAAAGTCTGGTTGGTCATTGTGTGTTAAGACTAAGCAGTGTAGCGTTGTTTTCTGCTTTCTCTTTCTGTTTCTTCTTAGAAATCTGCTTGTTTGATCTAATGGAAATGATCTTCTGTTTTCCCACAGAGGCCCTGATTGGGATACACAGCTGAATGGACAATATGGAGTCACTGTTCATTGTCTGCTCAATGAGCTCTACAGAAAGGCAGGCCTCAATCAAGAGTGGGGCTTAATCCGTTATATTTCTGGTATACTTAAAAAGAGAGTGGAAGTCCTGGCAGAGGTATGAGATAGAAATAGTGCTGGTTCAGATTCCTGCCTGAAAACAGGGCTACCAGTGTGAGGCACAAGTGCCGGTGAGGCTTGTGTTTGCCCTCTTCTGGTCTTACTTCACAACAAACCTAGTGCAGCGTTAGTCAGTAAACATTGTTTGCTTGCTTGATCTAAAATCTTGCTACAACCTCTTTCATGTGTACTGAGAAGTGTGCTAAGGTTAGAGCGGAATGAGAATGTCAATCTGTAAGTGATTGTGAAGGCCTCATTTAATCTCTGTTTATCCGAGCAGCTTAATTATGTGTGTTGAAAGCTGTAGTGGTCACTGTTAATTGCTTATTGCTATTGTGGTAACATGAACACTCGGAGCACCAGTATATCTTAGTGCTAGAGATTATGCAAAATCATGTTGCAGTGATTTCTGTCCCATTAGGCAGGCAGTCTGTAGTGTGTGTGGCAGTGGATCTACAGAGGCATTATGATACCTGGCCCTAATGAAGGTTAACAAGAAAGATGCATTGTAAGGGTACAGATTTCATTTGGAACATTACAAAACTATTTACTCTGCTATTTTAAGGACTTTTTTTCTTTAAGTACTTAACCCTGCGTATTTCCAAAGAACTCTTTCTCTAACTTCTGGCCATTTTCAAAGTGTTGATAGTCATACCTAGAATGGCCTGTTTTACTGACAGTCGTATTTGCAGGGAGCAATTTGCAATAGTCACTCTGCGTGATACCTCATTAAGTACCTTTTCCATCCTCAAGACATGGAAAAGCAGTACATGCTCACAAAAAACCGTGTACATTAAATTGCAAAGATACTGACTAAGAACTGGAGAGGATGAGAATAGAGGTGATATGTAGTTTTGTTGCACATCAAAAGAAGGAAAACAGGCTCATAGAAAAATATGAAGAACATTGCTCAGTGAGGCCTTGATTCAGAATAATGAATCAGGTAAATTAAGCACTCACTTTTGTAGGAAGTACATATAAAAGATTAAAATGTTGGTACTGGAGGAATACTGGTATACAGGTTTATTTTTTTTGCTAATACTGCCAAGTTTTCCATTAATAATTTTTTTTTGTCTTAAGTAAAAATGAAATACTTATCTTATGATATAGTCCTTTATTGATCTGCCAGTCCCACTGGAGAGCATAATAATTCTGCTGATTTCAGTGTGAGGAAGCAGGCTTTCAGCCTGGGCAATCTCTTGTAGTCCTGTTAACCTCAGGGGATATTTGGCAACTGGTTAACAGCATTCTGCTGGATCTGCATATCTAGTAGTTAATAGAAATGCACTTAGAAATTGCTAAATAAATACTTCATTTTCTGGAGTTAAAAGCTGTGTCACTTTTGCACGTCTCAGAAGAAGATCTCTTGCTTTCTGTTGTGTTGCAATAGGCATGCACAGACCTCCTGTCGCACCACAAGCAGCTTACAGTGGGGCTGCCACCAGAACCCCGCGAGAAAATCATTACCACGTAAGTTGGAGCTTCATCTCAGTTGTAGAAGCAGGCTGCTTTTCAGCTTCCTGCTGGTACCGTTCTGCTGCTCTCACTTTGTTTTATTTTTCAACTTCAGAAAGAATTGCAGACACCAAGGCAGAAAAGCCTGCGGTGCAAAGATGTTTCCGGGTGACGTTTCTAGCGCATGTTCAAGAAGTTGACAGCAAGTGCTGGACTTACTGCTAACTGTAGTTTGCCCTCTTACAGCCCTCTGCCACCTGAGGAGCTCACAGATCTTATTTATGAAGCCAGTGGCCAAGACATCAGTATTGCTGTCCTGACGCAGGTACAGAGCATGTGGAAAGAAATGGTTCTTTTTTTCCCAGTGCCCAGTGTAATGCCAGTGTTCTTCTGAGCCTGGGAAAGGTGGGATGACCCATGCTGAATGGGAGCTCTTCTGAATTTGTCCTTACAGGAAATAATTATGTACCTGGCAATGTATGTCCGATCGCAGCCTAGTCTTTTCATAGAGATGCTCAGGCTCCGCATTGGTCTGATAATTCAGGTGATGGCCACTGAGCTGGCTCGGAGTCTGAAATGCTCAGGTAAGAATAGTTTTGTTGTGGGAGATACTTCTGGCTTTATTTCTGCTTCACCTCAGTCACTGATTTTTCATTTGTGTTAAATTCTTTTGTAAACTTCTTCGTTTACATACACAGTTAAAAACTGAAAATAATTTCTCTGTTTGGCTTAATGAAAGATTCTTGCTTCCCTGCACTCTGTCAGTCTGAAGTAGGTGTTAAGTACTTAAACACCCTGACTTTCAGTGCTTGAGGTGCAGATCATGAAACTGCATGTGTTTGCATTTAGGGACTAATTTCAGTGAGAATTAGGACACTAGGTATCTTCAGAATATTTGAGCCTTGGTTATTCAGCATTCTTGTAGGTTTTATTCAGCATAAGTTCTGTCCTGTAGGTCATCCTTCTCACTTGGAATGTATGTGGTTGAAAAATATTTGCTATTTAGATTTTGGCTAGTGTTGCGTTATCTTTACTTATACCAGGAGATCAGTAAAAATACGTACCTTATAAGACCTCCACATGTTGCATATGCACTGCAAAAAAGCAAAATTAAGAAACTAACAAGTTGTACAGGATGAAAATACTTTATGTAGAGAGGAGAAGTCATGACTGAGGTGATATCTGAAAAACCATTGAAGAATTTTCCACATCAGAGGGAGGAATTCAAGTTGGTCAGAGGTGAAGAAGAAACAGTCATCAGAAGTGATCAAGTTAATGTGGTGAATGTATAGTCTCAAATGCTGATACTTAGGAGCATGATCTGGATCATATTTTTGTGGCTCAGCTCATTGTTGTTCCTAATGTATTAGCACACCCCAAGGGGGAATACTCAATGGAAGCTTATTTTAGGCAGGCCTCACTACGGGCACCGCTGATGTCCTTGACCAAACTCAATGGCTGCCTACCTGTGGGGAAGCGTTTGTCCTTTAGGAGAAGTTGGTAAATGGAGCCAAGTAATTTTCTGGGATAATTCTGTTTCTCCATGAGGAACGTTCAGACAGCCCTGTTTCCCCCAGAGCTGAAGCTGAGTACCAGAAGCTGCTATGTTGACAGTTCAAATGGGCACATTGACTCTTTTTCCCATGATCCCTTTTTTATTTCTTTGTACGCCGCCCTCAGCTTCACTGCTGCCTTTTCCATGTTCTCCTATGGGAAACTTGTCTGTGCACTCCTGTGCTCATGTGTAGGTATGTGCTTTTACTCACACTTCGAAGCATCGTCCTTGAATTAGCCTGCTATTTGCATGCAGTTCTTTATGGAATAACTCTGGCTCTGTAATTTAGATCCAAGTGAGATCTGCTTGTGGGAGATGGCTGTAGTGCCTTTTCAAGTGATCTGCTCTGTGAAGGAGCACCTGCTTTCTCATCATCACCTTTGGTGAGATTTCACACAAGCTGTGATGGGCTGCTCAGTAACGCAAACACCATCATCTCCATTTGGTGTTTAGTCTTGAAATGTATTTTCTTTGAAGTGACTCTATGTATTAATTTTTTTTTCTAAGGAAAGCATTTTCTACAGAAGTAAATGTGATGGAATTTCATTCAGTCAACAGTTTAGTTAGGAAAGCCATCCATAAAGCGTCCTATAGTTGTGTTTGATTTTTATTTTTGTGTGTGTGGCTTTGTTTTGTTTTTGTGTTTTTATTTGTTTGTTTTGTTATTTAAACTAGGTGAAGAAGCTTCAGAGAGTTTGATGAATCTAAGCCCTTTTGATATGAAAAATCTCCTACACCATATTCTCAGTGGAAAAGAGTTTGGTGTGGAAAGAAGCAGTAAGTTATCCATTTGGGTATACGTTAAATTGGAACTGTAAATACAGAGTCAGAGTGTCTAGTAAGTAGGAACCTACCATCTATGCATGTAAATGGAAGTACAGGTAATGTACTGAAGAGATATATTGCATATATCTGCTGCGGGATAAAAAACCACATATGATGGAAACTGCCCTACACAGGAGTAAGGTTGTATCAAGGCAAACTTTTTAAATGAAGAAATTTAATGTGACCAGAAGGAAGACCATGAAAAGGACATGTCCATTCTGCCTCCAGGAGTGTGTCTGTGATCCCAATATTTCCAGCTGACACTTCAGCTGTGTCTTAAGTCCTCACAGACTTAGTTCAACTTCGATGTCTTTTGAAGCTGTGATTGTTCCGTGTCTTGAAAGGTCAAGCCCAAACATCCAATTGTGGCTCTCTACCTTTGAATTGATGCAATCAGGTTTAAATTACTGAAGTAATTTGAAAGCATGCTGTCAAAAAAAGCACTGAACACTTGTGAAAGGATATGCTTTTATCTGTAGCTTCTAGACACAGTTTTGTCTCTTCCTACCAGTGCAATTCTTAAAATGTCCATTTGCTTCTTTTAGTGCGACCTATGGATTCTTCTTCATCTAGCCCTGCAATTTCTATTCATGAAATGGGGCATTCTGGAGCAACGAAAACAGAAAGAAGTGGTATTACTAAATTGAAGAGCGAAATGAAGCAGGTGAGGGTTTTCTGTCAGTGCTCATCAGCAAATGTAGCTGTTCTGGAATGGTGTTTTATCAGAGTTTTGTTTTCCTTTCAGGAAGTTGTTTTTAATGCCAAATAAATACATTCTTGGTAAATCACAGAAATTTCCGGTCACCCTTTGGTTTAAAGCTAATAGAAGGCAGGAAGGAGATGCTTCTTCCAAAAACGTAGACCCTTCTTTGTTCTTGTTTCATGTACTGAATATTGGAACTTGAGCCAAGTCTAGTGCATTCATGGCATCAACTTTAAAACAATTTTCTATCATCTTTAGCTAAAGAAAAGTCAGCTGCACAAAGATTTCACACTGGTGGTTTTCATTCCTGTACTCTGCACAAGTTTTTAACATAATCTGTGTGCCTTCTGGAAAAGTACACCTGGAAAAGAAATCTTAGTGGCTTTTTTTTTTCCTGTTCTGTTTCCTCAAGAATGGGGAACTGTACTTCATATTCTAGCAGTAATCTAAGTTCAGTATTCTCAATTACACAGCAACTGACCATAATGAGAGAAATGATAGAGGACACGAAGTGTTCTGGATGAGTGTGACTGATGGTTTTGTTGCAGCTGATTTTCATTTCTCTTTCTGTGTGTGTTTGTATTAGTAATTTTCTTTTGCTCTGGGTAAACCATAGAATCACAGAACTGCTCCAGTTGGAAAAGACCTTAAAGATCATCGAAGGGTGATCCTTACACACCACCTTGTCCAACCACAACCTAACCATACTACCCTAAATTTAACAGCCCTCTGCTAAATCATATCCCTGAGCACCACATCCAAATGGTTTTTAAACACATTCAGGGATGGTGACTCAACCACCTCCCTGGGGAGCCTATTGCAGTGCTTAACAACCCTTTCAGTAAAGAAGTTTTTCCTGATATCCAACCTAAACTTACCCTGGTGCAACTTGAGGCCATTTCCCCTCATCCTGTCACCTGTCACCAGTGAGAAGAGACCAGCCCTGCTCTCTCTGTAAGCACCTTTCAGATATTGCAAGAGAGCAATAAGGTCTCCCCTCAGCCTCCTTTTCCCCAGACTAAACAGCCCCAGTTCCTTCAGTCTCTCTTTATAGGGCATATTCTCCAAGCCCTTCACAAGCCTTGTTGCCCTTCTTTGGACCTGCTCCAGCACCTCAATGTCCTTTCTGTACTGAGGTGCCCAAAACTGAACACAGTACTACACAGTAGGAGGGTGGTGAGGGGAAAAAACATTGACGGGAAATTATATTAAAAGCATATTTCAAAAACGCACTTTCTGCTGAGAGCTTAATAAGCGAGAGCATTTACTCTGAGGCCATTTGTGTAAGTTTCTAGGAAAGTATGTGGTGTTCTCCTTTGTATGAGACAAATATGCTGAATGAGCTTTTGGGGAGGAGGGGCATTTCTATATGATCCTTGACACAGAGCATTTTATGCTGATGTAAAGACCATTTCATAATTCTTTCTGTGATATGATCAATCAGGGAAGGCAAGGTGTGGGTGAAATGTGTGTTTTGTGCCTTGTGAGATCTGGTCACTGTGTTTGAGCCACTCTGGTGCCTTAGTGTTACTGCGGCCAAGCCTGCCTTGTCCCCTCCTGTGGTGCAACAGTGCCTGTGAAGCTGCTGTGGGGTGCTAACTGAAGACTCTGGGTGACCTTGGTAGCTCCATTTGGGCATGGCTGTTAGTCCAGCAGCCTACTGGGGATGTCCAACATCACTGCCTTTCCCAGAATGAACAGGGACCGGGCACTAGGAGGCAGTGTTAAATCTTAAATACAGGCATGCACCTGAGCTGAAACCCTGTGAAGTTTGTCAAGGCTTTTGCATTGGACGGATGCATTTTTTTGCACAGCAGAAGAGTTGGCTGTTCTTGCTTTTATTTCCCCTCACCGGTCCATGCTTGTTGCTTCACACCACATCTCACTGCACTCTCTAAATAATTAGTGAAATACCATCTTAATGTCATAGTGGTTGGAGGGAGGACAACCAACTTTGTGTCAGGAGGAACATTTTGAGCTCTCGCACCAGACAGAGCTCATGCGTTGAGCATCTGCAGCTCTGTCATTTGCTGCAGATGCTTCTGGAATCTGTAAACCCAGCCTTTGCCTGTGTCTGAGCACATAACCAGAGGGCTGTCATGGCTTTCCTCTGAGTACCTGAGTTTATTCCATGCTCCTTGCCTTTGTGCGGATGGGTTACATAACCTTGTTCGTGTCTTGTTGTGTCATGACTGTCTGACCTGCTGGTGTCTGTTTTTGTTTTGTAGTTCTTTCATGAGGGCCACTCCATGTCCAGCAGCATGTTCGCTTCCAGGGTAAAAGAACATCTGCAGTTCTGTACCTGCTCTTCACCCTGTGTGTGTCTGTGTACGTCTGCGTACACGCGTGCAAGGACCTTAGCTCTAAACACCTCCTGCTGCTTCTCCTCTGTGAAAGCTTCTTTCAAACCCTCTTTGTTTAGTTCATCTTCGCTGGGAGCCTGTTCTCATTAGTAATCTTTTAGTAGCTCAGTCTCACATTTAGATCTGCTTAGCTCTTCCTAATAGTAAACAGCTGTAGCAGATAAAGCGCTGTCACAGATTTAGCTACCTGATTATATATTACGGGTGTCATCAGTATTTAAAGGTAACATAGCATTTTTGCTGGTGATCTCTGGCTGATGATGACCGGCACAGTTTCAGAGTGCTGAGGCAGGGATTTTATAGGCTCGGGCATCTCCTCAAGTAGTCATTCTCTTTCGAGGCAGAAAATTGTAGCTCTTAAGCTCTTGCTGTTAAGAAGGAATATAATTGTTTAAATATTTTACCAGTAGAAACCTTAGCGATTTAAATTCTGAGACTCCAAATCTGTCACCAGGAGACAGAATGTTTGCAGCTACATGTGTGCTCTGAACTGGTGGTTGTGATGAGTGCACCTCTGCACTCCCCTCAGTGGCACAGCCCTCAGGTGCCCTAAATACAATTACAGAGCACCCCTGAGCACGTTGCTGCAGCCTCTCTCTTCCCACGTAGCAGTGCAGAAAGAGAAGATTCAGCTGCATTTGATAAAAGTGCACAGAAGTTTTTGAATGAGATCTCTGCCTGAGTAGTCAAATTAATTACTGTTTGTGGATGGATTTCTGCTTTGCCACTGACCCTCCTGTGTCCTCTGGTGCTGCAAAATGAAATGGAGGAGATTCTGATTATCTCAGTCAGTGTGTAATAGTAAGGAATAGAGGGCATCAAGGGAACGCTACCTACCTCTCACTGATACCAGTAGAAGTGAAAAATGGGCTTTGTTTTCACTTACTGATCTTTTTGTGGAGCTTGGCTCTGTGGAGTCACTGAGCATATCCCTTGCAAACATGCACTTTTTGGTCTTATTTCCCACTTTCTCCAGTATTCTGCTCAGGCAGTTCTGTACTCAGAGGATGGGATTTCAGAAAGGACCATCAGTGAAGTCCTTCCTGGGCTGAAAATAATGGATGTGCAAAGAGGTACAAGGGAAGCAACAGAATAGCACAGGGCCTGGAGAGTGAAGATGGACAGCCTGCACGTATCCTGGTGTGGCAGTAACAGTGAGGATGTGGTGGCAGTGCCACATCTTTGAAGATGATTTCCTGCCTAACTTGGTCTTCAAGTCTGGTAGAGTTAAAATAGAAAAAAAGTCATAGAATCATTAAGATTGGAAGAGAGCACTAAGATCATCTTGTCCAACTATCAATCATGATAATAAAGGAAAACGAGGCTGATGTTTACAGAGAGTTGGGCATGGTAACTGTATGACCACATAAAGTTGGTCTTTAATCAGTATATATTAATGGATTGGTTTCTATGGAGGACCTCTCTATGCTGGAATTGTGGACCCACTGACTCTTACAACACTGAGCCTGAAGTCTGAGTCAGACCTATCAGTAAATCCTGCCATTGAGTGCAGCAGTAATGCTGCCATGCCAGCCAGCTTGTACCTGTTAAAACAGCCATGCCTCGTGTTGAACCGAGCAGTTATGCCTTGTGGCAATGCTGGCTTATTTTGTTGAGAAGTGACTGAAGTATGGGAGAAGTTTGTCGTGAAAGGGGGAGAGCGGGATGAGTCCTGCTCCATCACCTTGTATGATGCCGTGGCCTGTGGTTTTTCTCCTGGCCCTGAGCTAGTACTGTAGCAGTACAGTATCTTCACAAGTAGTAGCACCTGTGATGGCAGAAAGCAACTAACTGAGGCTTTAATGTTTCTTACAGAGGAGCAGTACTCCACCATCTCCTTCCAGTACTTCTCCCACCAGCTCCAGCGGAGACATTAGTTGGGGTGACCGCAAAGGGCAGTGGCTGCGCAGAAGGCGGCTCGATGGTGCCATTAACAGAGTTCCTGTTGGCTTTTATGAGAAAGTATGGAAGATTCTTCAGAAGGTAGGTTGACAATTATAAAAGTAAGGAAACAAAGCAGCTGTTGGTAACATGGGAAGATGGTGTTTCAGATGCATTGCTCGTTAAAGTTGGTCTTCAACTGGAAGACTAATGGAAACCAGAGTTACTAGTTGCACCATGTCTGTAGGAGATATAAGGGCTTCATTAATGCAACTTCACATGTTTGCTTGAAAGCATTTTTTTTCTCTGAAAACAGCAGTGCACAGTTTTTGCTGGTCAGTTGTGTTTTACCACTATTTTGCATCACTCCTGGCCTAATGCAGGCTGTTCTCACTGCCACTGAGGGGCACTGTAATGCAGTGCAATTCCCATGCTCCTGCTGGAAAAGGCTGCAAAGAATTGGCTTGGAAGCTTCACTGACTCTTCCAAAATGATGAAGACTCTTCCAAAATGATGAAAACTCTTCCTGGCTCTTCTGAGCTGCATGACTCTCTTAATGTTGCTTGCTTGTTATTAAATGAAAAGTAATCCCTGGTAGCACCTTGGAGATCTGGGGTATGGAAATGTATTGAAGCAGATCTCCAGGAGGGAGAAGAGGGGAATTAAGAATTTCTGTTTATTTCGAAGTGATGCACCTGTTCTTCTGCTTTGCTGGGTGTCAGTCGGTATTTGGCAGCCTGCAAAACTGAACTGTTCAAGCCTACATCATTGTGGAGATGTTGAGCACCTGCTTTAGTTGTCCTAAAATCAGTTGTACTGGAAGCTGTTAGTGTTGATGTCAGCCAAGATGAATCATATGTGACCACTAGATTTACTGATGAGATCTTTCAATACAGTGAACATCACTTATGTACACGAAGTATTGTCCTCCTCTTGGTGCTTTTTTGTGCCTGAGGTACCCAGATGTGCCATTCTTTAGCCTGCCACCACTTAGGTCTTGTCATCCTTTTCTTGTGTGTCGCACTCAGTATTGCTGACGCCATCTCCGTGATGGTTTGTGGCCCGTTTCCAGCAACCAAAAAGTGTTGACATCCTTGAGTTGTGGTACCTTGCATCTCAAACACTTAGCTAAATGTTGTGTCAGTGAAAAATGAGAAATAAAGGTTCTCAATTCCATGGTTTCTTGCCATGCTTTTGCATTACGTGCCCCACAGAAGGTTCTCATTGATTTGTTTTCGTCTTCTGTCTGCTCCTTGCTCTGGTGGCTCTCCTAAGGAATTTCCTCCCATTCAGTAGCTAGAAGGGAATACAGAGCACTGTGCAAGTGTTGTGTAAGGCTATTTCTGACAGTTGTCAGGCTACATAATAAACTCTTGAGCAAAGGTGAGTTAGTAGTTTTAACAGGTTTTGTTGTTGTTGTTTTACTGAAATTTACTACACGTTGGCTTGGATCATTCAGATTTACTTGCAAGAACTATAATTTCTGTTCATTGTCAAACTGCTTTTGTTTCAGTGCCATGGTCTGTCCATCGATGGGTACGTCCTTCCTTCTTCAACCACCAGAGAGGTACAGTAAAATGCCAAGGATGTTTCAGCTGTATGACGGAATGTTTGATTTGGCACTACAAGATGCAGAGCAGGGCTGATGCTGCAGGGTCCTTGTAAGAACAGCCACTCTGGGAGGGGGCTGTGGTGCTGATCTTTCCTCCAGCATCCCCCTAGCTTCACCGGAGGCTGTAAAGAACAATTTTTCCTCTAGTCAGGCCTGGCAGTGGGTTTGTGGAGGGTTTGCCCCTTTGCTGTGTCTGCTCCCTGGCAGCACTTGGCTTCCTTTGTTTCGGAGGGTGGTGGTAACAGCTGAAGAGAAGGGCTGGAATTTTCTGCCAAATTTAAACCTTATTTTACAGAATGGAGGGCTTTATTTATTCCTATTGTATAAATAAATAGGCTTATATTTTTGGCATGTCAGACTTAGACAGTATCTAATTTTGCTGTTTAAAGGAATCAGACCTCCTAAGGCAACAGCATTTCACACAACATCCATACAGCTGTGCCAGTGAGAGTTAGGCTGCTCTGCAAGCAATAGAGCTGTGTTGGTGTTAAAGCACATCCAGTCTCTACAGTAAGTTCGGTTTTGCAGCTGAACAGAGTGGTGCCTGGAAGGCAGAATACATGAGACTGTCACATTAAGAGCAAAGAGATGACCTTGATGGCAAGCTGACCTATAGTGGCTTGTCAATATCTAACGCAAAGCTACAGGAAAGAAATGGACAGACTCTTTAGCAGGGTCGGTGGGCAGGGAAATGGTTTCAAGTTTAAAGAGGGTAGATTTAGGTTAGATATAAGGAAAAAGTCTTTTATAATGATGGTGGTGAGGCACTGGAACAGGTTGCCTAGAGAAGTGGTGGATGCCCCATCCCTGGAGACTTTCAAGGCAAGGCTGGATCAGGCCCTGGGCAACCTGATCTGGCTGTGGTGTCCCTGTTCATTGCAGGGAAGTTGGACTAGATGGCCTTTAGAGGTCCCTTCCAACTCTAAGGATTCTATGATAATTTGCTAGCTAAGCATCAGCAGTCCCATATGCAAATAAAATAGGTATGTGTGATGGGTCACAGGGCTGGAAGCTGCACAGCTGTTTGCAGGATCAGGTCCCGGTGACAGAAAGTTTCTGTAAGTGCTGAAGCTGTACAAATGTTTTGTTTACTTCAATCAGTGCCCCCACATGAAGAGGGGAGCTTATGGTTCAGTGCTTGGGGAGTGTGTGGGGAGCTGCTCTTTTGGATTTGTCAGTTTTTTCTTTCTATTTCCACTCTAACTTGCCAGATGACCCCATGTGAAATCAAGTTTGCTGTGCATGTGGAGTCGGTGCTGAACCACGTCCCCCAGCCTGAGTACCGGCAGCTCCTGGTGGAAGCCATTCTCGTCCTCACGTTCCTGTCGGACATCGAGGTGAACAGCATCGGGGGGATCATCCATGTGGACCGAATAGTGCACGTGGCCAACGACCTCTTCCTGCAGGAACTGGTGAGTCCAGAGTGCAAAGGAGGGAAGCCTTCGCATCTGAAATTTGTCCCCTGTTCCTTTTTTGTGTGGGTGATGAATTTGACCAAATTCATGCCCTGGTCAGCTGCATGCAGCTCCACCTAATTACAGAAGAAATATTGAGAAAGCTAAGCATGAAGCATTCAAATTATCGGTATTTGAGTAATCAAAAAGGAAAAAAAAAGACAAAATTTGTGAAGCTAGATGTTCCTTATATACGTGGGCTTATCAAAATAAATAGACAGGGGTGTTGAGGCACTGGTACAGGTTGCCCAGAGAGGTGGTCGGTGCCCCATCTGTAGAGACATTCAAGGTCAGGCTGGATGGGGCTGTGAGCGCCCTGATCGAGCTGTAGGTGTCCCTGTTCATTGCAGGGCAGTTGGACCAGCTGGTCTTTAAAGGACCCTTCCCTCTCAAACCGTTCTATGCTTCTGTGTGTGTATACTGTAATGAATGTTTCAGTGAGGGAAGGGAGGATTGCTTTCTGTATTCAGCACAAATGCAAAATCATCATGGGGTCTTTTTTAATTCCAACAAATAAGCATAAATACCTAACTTTCCCTATATCTTTTCTTTGTATCTTTTCAGAAATCATACGGAGCTACGGGTGGTATCTTGGAGAAGGATGTGGCCACGGGAATTTGCCACTTCTTTTATGACAGTGCCCCAAGTGGGGCCTATGGGACCATGACATACCTGACAAAAGCCATAATTATTTATTTACAGGATTTCCTGCCTAGCACAGGCTGTGTGATGCAATAAGCGATGTCTCACTAGGGAAGAGAGGCCAGGAAGCTTCTCCTTGTTTTGCTGCCATGAGCTGCCTGTTTGCTGCATGTGTGTCAGCAGGTACCCCAGTCACAGTGTTATGTTACCTGCACACCTGCCCGAGGGGGACGGGTGGGTGGAATGTGGCCTCATTTTAAGGGAGGGTGTGAGAAAGAGCAAATAACGAAGCTTATTCTGCCTAAAGTGCATAAATGTAATTCGTATTAAATTAGCAAGAATTAGTTCTGCCAAGGGGGAAACAGATTACTCTGTGGAGATCAAAAGGCATAATAAAACGAGGGAGCTGAATCTCAGGCACAGAGTCTCCCAAATAAGGGAAATAATGGAATTCATTAGTTTTTCTCCTGCCAATCTGTAAATGTACATTGCTGTGAATCACTGATGTGCGGTGTGAAACATCCAGGGGAATGTAAATGAAAGGAATTGGGAGAACTGGAAATAACCAGGTGGTATTTATAATACACGTTCATCCTGATTCTCATCTCGTTTGCACCTCGTTAGTGCAGGGCTAGCACCGGTAGAGACAAATGTCTTACAATAGCCACTAATTTGAGATGATAGCAGCTCTCAGGGAGCTGCCTCTCTCTTTAATCTGAACAAAGCTGCTTCCTTCCCTCCGCAGGCACCGTCTCAAGACTCCAACTGCTCCGAGGTGACAGGGAGTTTTACGCTGTATTCCTTTTCTCTGAGGGAAGGATAGACCTCAGCCACTCAAGCACCCTTCCAGCTCTCCTGATCCTTTCCCTTGCAAATAGCCAAGGAGCTGAGAATGGTGTAATTGCCACCCTTCCAGTGCAGGGAGAGTTTATGGAAAGCTTTGATGTTTTCCTCTCTCGTTTTTTTTTCCCCTTTTTTTCTTTTATTTATTATTCTTTTTCCTTGAAGGCACACTTGTCACTCTTAGCGAGGGCTGGGCTCTCTGGAAGTCTCCCTCCAGCAGTCTCCCAGCTTTGTGCCCGTTATCATCATGAGTTGGTCCACTGAAAGCAGCTGCGATGGCTGCTTTGAGGTGCTGTGACTCCTGCAGGGAAATGGCTCCACAGACACTTAAACTGAAAGCAGAGAGAGGCTGGAATGAAAGGATGAAAGGAGGACAGCAAGCCCCTGTCTCGCCTACCAGTTGCCAGCACTGTGGTGCCAGGGAAGACGAGCTTCAGGTGGCAGAGCCACCCCACAGGTGCTGCTGCCACATCTGGGCTCTTGCTTGGGAGAGAGAAGGCAGGTGGGTGTGGGAAGCCTGAGGAGGTGATGCAGAAGTAACAGGAGAACTTGGCAGTCTGCGGACCCTGAAGCTTCTCCTAGGATGCTCTGGGAGAGGCAGGGTCTGTGCTAGATGTGGATAGCTTAGGATAAAGGGGTGGTTTAGACTGAAATCTAAAACAAGGGTTTGGAACCTACAGCAAAACATTAACACCCCTTAACACTCTCTATTTTTTTTTTTTTTTCTTTTAATGGGAGTAACAGTGAGTGTCTTTCATTTATAATTCCTGCTGTGATCTAACTTGCTATTCATGTTTGATAGTCATGATTAGTTATCACATGGAAGCTAGGCACTGACAGAAGACTTATAAGGTGCTTTGAAGAATTCAGATAGCTGCTGGTAAACAGTGGGATGCTGAAACACAGCACGAGTAGATGGAGATCTCATTTAACTTGCAGGTCAGGTCCTGCTGCCACTGCTGAGCTGTGGTGGCAGGGTGGTGTCAATCGGAGTCCCATTTAGTGCAAACCCAATTAAGCAAACAAGCTTTTGCAGAGAAAACTCCCACACCTGGCAGAGGATGCACCTGTGTGCTATTAAGCTGTTACAAAACAAAAGCAGTGCTGCTGGGGGTGAGCCTGTGCTCCCCAGGTGAAAACTGTCACAGCTCTACCACTAATTGGCAGTGACAGGTTTGGCAGTTGGGCTTCCCAGGGGACTGAGAGGAGAATGACATGGCCAAGTTCCAGGCCTCATTTACAGAAGGGAGGTGAAGGTAGGCTGACATGTCCTCTCTCAGAAACGAGGACTTCCAGCAGCTGAGGTGGTCCCCTGGGCCTTGCTCTTTCAGCCCGGCAGGTGCAGCTGCAGCAAGTGCTTTGTGGTTGGCAGTGTGACAGCTGCCAGGACCTGCAGGGCTGGACTGTGGCTTGCGCAGAGGAATGTCACTGCTGTGTTATGTACCAGCCCCTGCAGAACACAATGGGACATGAAAAATTTGGGATGAGAGTGATGGAAGATGAGCTTTATCTCGATCTGTTTGGATATAAGCACACGTAGCTGGGCTGTGTGTGGCTCCCCGTTTTGCACTCTGGTGGCTTTTCTTCGTGGCATGGCATGTTTTGCAGTTATCTTCCCTCCTGTACCCTCCCCTTCTGCTGAGGGTGCCCCAGGCTGCCTGCAGCAGCTGCTGGGTGTTGCTTTTGGTTGGATGACTCAGCTCCTCTCATGCTGCAGCTCTGCAGCCCTAAAAGCTCTTCTCAGTGCATGTTAAGTGCTGCATTGCGACCTTCACTCGGCTCTCAAGGCAAGCATCCTTCAGCTGAATCCTGCACTCTTCAAACCGTTGCACTCTGTTCCATGTAGGTTATCAGAATACAGGCAAGAAATACACCACAACTTACAACTTTGAAAGCTCAAGCTTTATTTTGTGATCTATTGTGTGTCACATGAACAGGCTTTGGATTTAGCCCTAATTAAGGTGACAAGTTAGGACTGCTCGTTAACCCCCAAACCTAACAACTGCAGCAAAAGTAACCAGTGGTAAGTACAAATCTACGGCAGGCATAGACACCTTTCCTTTAAGTTGGGTCTGTAAACTAGTAATGTGGAATGCTTTAATTACATCATGCAAAGAGCAAGATTAAATATGCAGAACTGCTTATTTTAATGAGATGGTTCTTCCCTGTCCTGTCCAGTCCCTGGACTGGATGGTCCACAGAAACCCTGTTTTCCCTGTTACATCCTCAGGGAAAGACTGCTATGCTCCCTGTGATCATCGGTGCTATTTCTTAGCTCTCTCTAAGGGCTGCTGGGAGAAACCTACCAAAGCATCTCATGGCACTGTAGGTGCTACCTTGGTAGCATTCACAGACTAGGGTGGTGGAGGAGATGATGACACCAAGGGTGAGGATAAGACGTGGCAGTGACACAGCAATACTGTATGCGGTAGTGGTCATCCCTTCTGGTTTCCTCTCTAGCAGGTATGCATCATCCCAAAGGGATTAAATGCAGGCTTACACAATGACCGCAATGCTTACCATTTATTGTTTATCAGTCTGGAAATTGTGTTTCCAGGCTGTTGTGACTATGGCAGGAAGGTGAGCTCCCGTGACACCCCCAAGAAGTTCTGCCCTTTCCCTAGGCTGCCTTGTTCTCTAGTTTGTGAACCACGTGAAAGGCCTCTAAAAATTCATTGAAGTCAATGTAGCCATCTTTGTTGTAGTCTATGCTCTGGGCTAACTTGTCAATGGCTTCATCGTGTGAATGAATTCCCAGGTAAGAACCGAAGATTTTCCACATCTTGCGAAACTCATCAGGGGAAATCAGACCTACAGGAGACAGAAGACAGGTGGTTTTTTCCAGTGCTTTTCCCTTTCCTATATCCACACACATGTGCTCACTCCTCCACTTCCAGAAAGTCACCTGCCTACCAGGGCTTCTGTGGGGATTTTTTTGTTATTTCACAACTCAAATACAGTTCTAGTGCAGAAGGGAGAAAGCCATCAAAGTGACATCAGTACTGGAAACTGAAGATTTTTTTTCTTGAGTTAGACACCACCCCTTATATGGGTACTGCATAACTGCTTAAATTAGCCTTCACTAATTCAGAAAAATGACATCACCTCTGGTTCCTCTCTATATAGAAGCCTTAAAAGGAGGAGACACAGTGGGGAAAAATAACTAGTATAGGCTTCCTCGGGCCACTGCTTTGAGTTACTGAGCCTTACCTGACTGATCTTCGTCCACAATGTTAAAGATCGTCTGCAGATCTCTTCTGTATTTGCACAGCGTTTCTACCAATGTTGGCTGAACCTGGTTTTGAAATCATATACAGGAAACCATTTAGACCTTGGGTTTGGGTTAGCTTAACTGACAGAACGTGTACTATCCAAATCTGTTTTACCAGTTTAACTTGCCAGATGTTGGGAAAAAATCCTTATGCATGAGTTTGAAGGAATGATGATTTCTGTCTTGCCCCAAATCAGCCAAAACCTGTCACATATGGCAGGGTGGGGGGTGGTGCAGGAGCCCTTCACGCCTCCTGCCTTCAGTCATTATTTGTGGAAAAAGATAATCTGGGGAAAGCACTGTACGTCACACACATGGAACTTTTGTTACAGGTACATGAATGGGTCCTGCTGTGTAGGAAAAATGGTGTCGAGAGCACTGTGCAGTCATGCAGTAACAACTGGACTCTGTAGAGGAGACCTCATCTATCATGAGACATCTAAAAGCTCGTCTCCAACTGTGACTTCACCTTACAGGTGCCAGAAGCGGCTCTGAGCACATCTGAAAAAGCTCATCTCAAAAAGAGTGCTCACGGTAGGATTTGTCGCGTAGCTCCACAGCTACCTTACCGAAATGCCCTTAAGAGTCAATGGAAAGTACAAAGCAGTTCTAGCATGTGATTCATCCAGCCTATTTTAAGACTCTACCTTAGCAGGGAATGATGATTTGTGCCCTTAGAATTGCTTATTTCCATCCAGTGACTATAAAAGGAAGCTAGGTAACTAGTTCAGATGCAGATCTCTCCTGGATTGGCCAAACCACTGCCTTGTGCCTCAAGTTGCACCAAAAGCTGTTTCTCCAAGATTTGAAAGGATGTGTTTTCCTTCTCACCTGATGCGTAGGACGAGCTGTGTCCATATAGTAAAAACATGACATGTAGTCAACTTTTCCATCTGCATCTATCTTCACTAACCGAGACTTCAGTGTCCTCCAGGGCAGTTTGAGTTGCAGGACTGACTCCATCGCTGCTGCCCAGTCACTGATAGAAATCCTGCCTGCAGGAGGGGCACTTCATGGTTACAAGCAGTTTGTGATGCAGCACAGATGAGACCCAGCCACCCCAGCATACCTTCTGACATTGTTTTACAACAGTCACAAAACATAAATGTTTTTTCCTAAGCATGGTAATAAAAACAGTGAGGTCAGACCAGGCATTTCCAGAGGTCCCTTCCCACTGCAACAATTCCGTGATTCTATTATGACTATCAGCATGCTTTAATACCTTTAGAGAAAAACAAATTATGCTATGAAGAGTACTTCAGATATGAGCTGAGTCGCAGCAATAAAGACAGACATATGTGACTGAAATGCCAACAAGCCAGAAATATCTTCTTCAGTTGTTCAGCAGCCAAAGAAACAGTACCACCACCCTAGGGGCACGGATGACAAACCAGTCAGGTGAGAAGCCGTCAGGAGAAGAAGTATTTTTGCTAGACGTATTTTTGTTACAAGTCAATGACTTTCCTATACAAAAGGTTTATGTATCAATTTATCACTGAGCTTTCTTCAGCTGATGGGTGAGCCCGTCCCTTCTAGTGGACTAGCTGCTCAGCTTCACTGAAGACTGGTTCTCTGAGGCCCCAGTTCCCTGGCTGACATCTGAAAATGCCTCTAAGTGAAGGTGGTGAGCTTCTGGTGAGCCATATTTGCCAGCTCAAACTTTGCCTGGCAGCAAGCACTGTTTATTTGCTCATGTATTTCAGTTCTGTTGTTCCTCCTACTTTAAGCTCCCCAGATTGTTTTCTAGGGCTAAGTGTCCACTAACAGACATCCTGCCCTGGTCAGAGAGAACACACAACCGAGCAGGCTCTGCCTCCCTCCAGCCTTACACAAAAGCAGGCAGGACCCTTCTGCCACCACGAACATGTGGAAGCTGTTTTCCCCATGGTGGTGAGTGGACAGAGAGATGGTGTTACCTGTGCTGTTGCAGTCATACTTTACGAAGGTGTCCATGAGTTTACGCTTGTGAACAAAAATCCTCTCTTGTAAGGTTTGTAAAGCAGACTGTTCAATTGTTTTCACCCTAGAACAAAAAAGAAATCAAAGCAGATCATTAAAGGGTATTAATCCTCCAGCAATTTATGCTTTTCAATATTCATGATCCAATTCTTCTGTTCTTTAACAGGCGGTGTTGTCAGGGTCATCCTAAAAGACAACACGGAGGAAAAACAAAACAAAGCCCTAGAAGAATAATCTGAACTTAAGAGATAATCAAGTTTATGCAGGTAATTCTAAGCTGCTTTGCTCCAGTAAATCTGGCCACAGCGCTAGGCATGGCAAAGCTGCAATGATAAACTTTTTGGACTCCACTCATAACAGGATTTCTCCAGATTAACACTGCAGCCTTAAAGCAGACCTGACAGACAGGCGCAGGCTCTTTAGAGCCCCTGACAATAGTCCATTCTGAGCATTTACCACTTCTAATTGCCTTTGGAAATTTCTCACAAAACCTGGGGGTACTTAAAATGCATTTCTAAGTGTTGATTTTTAACACAGGAAAACAGAAACAAAAGGGAATATAGATTATGAGGTTGATGTGAACTGTGATGTGAACATTACTGTGAACATGCTGAAGGATGGGGCTGCATCAGGACGGGGGGTTAGGGACAGGGTCTGCACCAGAGGGCGGTGGGCATGGAACAGCCTGCCCAGGGCAGTGGGCACGGCCCCGAGTGCTGAGTTCAACACTCTCAGACATAGGGTTTGATTTTGGGTGGTGCTGTGCGGAGCCAGGGGTTGGACTCCATGATCCTTGGAGGTCCCTTACAACTTAGGATATGCTGTGACTCTACCAATTACAATGAAGCTACAGACCTGTGGCAGGTGCTCGTGCTCACCGTACACACAATGCATCTTTACCTCTCCCAATTTTTTCGCTTGTCTGTGCGCATGCAGACTTGGTACTGTATAAAATGAGGAACCAGATCAGGATTCATTCGGATGTATGCTCCTCGGTTGCTCCCCTCTTCATAATAGTTAGAAGCAGAAAATATAGTGATAACCTGCTCGTAGCAAAAAGAGAATTTGGATTGGCTAGAATAATACTTCTTGAGACTGACTGCTAAAAATGATCTTAGAAAAACCTGCAGGTTACAAAATGAAGCGTCTGTGTGTAAAACCTGAAACCAATACCGATGCCATTCGGTATACAAACTGCTTGTACTTTTCCAGTCGGAACTCCAGGCCTGTGCTTTTGGCCTGCCACAGCTCAGAGGGCAGCGTGATAGCATGCCGTAGTGAATACAGCCTTCTGAGACACAGCTGGTTTTCGGGATTTTTGCTGGCCTCCCAATACAGCATGTCAGCAAGCAGGGCCAGAAGAGAAATGATTAAGTTAAAGAGCTTCTAGAGCCTAGGAGCATCTCTGTGCTGTATACACACAATTGTCCCCAGGGATTTTGTTGATGTTGATGAGTAATGAGCCAGTCCCCACTCCCTAAAGTTCCAGAAGACTTCTGTGTTTGTCAGAACTCCATAATCTGTTCTAACATCTATTAATTTAGTGCACAATTCCCCCAAACCCATTTTGAAGAAGTCACTCATATTCTTAATTAACTCCACTGACAAGTCTACTGTGGATGTGCCTGTGAAATTCACATGCTTTCCATGGCAGCCCCTTACCTTCCCACCATGAGTGAGGTCGTAGCCGTCCGGCTTAAATTCATGAGACCTGATTAGCATCTTCAGATTATACTTTTTAAGCAGCTGGTCAGTAGTGTCAGGGCCAAAGTAACAACCTCCTCCTCTACGCCGGTTCAGAGTACAGCCACGTTGTTTATTTGGATCACTCCAGAGAATGTCCAGGACCTGGAAAAAGCAAACTCAAGAAGGACTGATAGTAGTTGAGGACTGATTGGGTACAGATGCCTGAACTAGTGGCCATACCAAAAACCTCAGAGGGAAAACACCTGAAAGAACAAGGTTTTCTTCCTTTCTTTCAGCTGTGGACTCCTTTGGGCTGAAACTTTTGTTCTTCTTAAATTACAAAACATATTTAGAGTATGCGTTAACCTTTTCAGATGCAATATCTTCTTTCACAGATGAAGTTCTCAGAGCGGTAGATGCATCAGGAATGGTGCACGAGCAAAGAGAGCAAAAGCTGCCTACACATGCAAGAGGCATTTCCTATTTCCCAGCACAGACTCAGTGGTCACCCATGTCAGTGCTTTTACCTAAACTAAGCTTGGGCATACCTGTTCTAAACATGGTAAGAGCTGCCCTCAGCTGTAGTGTTTTTGGTTAGCTTGTGTTTCAAAACAAGATTTTATATGTCGGCATTTTAGCAGAGTCAGAGACACGAGGATGAATTCTCAAGGTTTAAATGTAATAATTCTAGTCTGTAGCAAACACTGGGCAAAATGTTTCTGTTCAAATCTCCCTGGAAAGGGTTTATGGAGACGCATTCTATCTCCCATTTGCTGGAGAGTGTCAGATGAAGGGGGTTGTTCCAGCCCATTATGTTAGTTTCTAGGTCAGATGTGTATCTTGGGAAATCACATTTTTGGAGATTTGCTTCTCTAGAGGCAAAACGAAGCTGTCTGCTCCTTACAGCAGATGTCTGAAGGGAAGTTCAGAAAAATAAACATACACAACTCAATTTTGAGCTTCTAAATTACTATGCAAATTAAGCTTTCCGAATTGTCACAATTTATTAAATTACAGCATGACAAGCACTCCATAGTGCCTCTGATATTCAAGAGGAGACTACCAGCCAGAGGACAAAAATTTCCTGCTCTGGGTAATCGGCCTGTAGGTCTCTAGAATGGGGCTTTTTGGAGACTATCAGCACCCAGCTGCGAAAACCTCGGCCAAAATAAGGTGCATACTATCACAATTGATTGCCAAGTCTGACCTATTTTAACTGACAACTATGGATGTACTAACAGACCTACCACACGGGGGCATGCAGACACATCTCATACAGAGTTTCTTCCTCCTAACAGCTGAGAACCGAAACTACTGAGTAAATTCTATTTTCGAGGCATAAAATCACAAGCCTTTATTACCAGGTCTACAAAAAGCATCTAAATAACAACTAGCTGGCTACTATACTCCCCAGGGCAATGGGTTTCCTATTCAGAGACAGACCTCCCAGACTCAGACGTGCCCTCTGAACGCAGCCCCTACCACTGTCATGACTGGCTCTCGGCATCAGGCTGCCTTTGGTTTCACCTACTTGTTTCCGTTCCTTCTCGGCGAGCTCTGGATCTGAACTCGATTGGGAATGCTCAGGGAAGTCCAGTGAGATGCCTTGTATTTTCAATTGTTTCTTTCTGTCTGTCTCTGACTTTGGTAGCTTCATCAATGTTTTCAGCTTAAAAAAAAATAAACACAGAACATTGGAAGAGTTACCAGAAAATAAAGATGATCCATTCCATTTTCCCTTACCCAGTCTTTAACCCTCATAATGCCCCGAACTCTTAGGTTCAGTGGAAGCTGCAGGCGTTTGGCACCTGCAGGCATCGTGCTTTGCATGTGTCAGGCACCAACCTCTTTGGGTGTGCTCACACATCCCTATCATGAAACATCACCCATTCCAAGCCACATTCAGGCACGAGGTCTCTCTGCACAGCAAGGACAGCACTTGGGCTAAGGGCAGATCCCAAAGTGCCCAGCTTTGCTGGAAACTGAAAATGCATGTATAATTTTGAGGATTAAACTGCACCCACTGCTGCTCTGATACAGTAGCATGCTGCTAGGTTAATTCAGCTGAAATCAGCGGAGCATCAGGAAGCTAACTATAAAGTTCATGAAGCATTACATCAGTCCTTTAACTGTTAAATATGTTTAAGACGTATGGGCATCTGCTTTTTTGGAGTTGTGTGCTGTGGCTCCAACAAGGCCCCTTCGTGCAGACTGCTCCAGGGGGTATTTTCTAATTTGGTATTTCCTCAGACTATCTATCTCCTTTCAGAATACCACCAAAAACATTCAACTATTTAACAACAAAAACAACTGATGCAAAAAATTATTCCCTGGTGCACTGACCAGTAATTTGAAGACCTCTCAGCTGCCACTTGTACCAATTAAAAAACATCAGTCAGCCTAGAGTGATACTGCCCTGAGCTGCGGCCTGTGCATGTCTCATTAGCAACGCTCTCCCCTGGAAGCACCTTCAACCTGTTCATTCTGCATTTCACAGACAGCGCATCCAATACATCCAGCCGGGCCTGGGTGAAAGTATGACAAGAGCTTGTCCCAAAGCTGAGACACCTGCATCTATAGCTAGGCACCCAAACTCAGCGTGCAGTACAAGTCAGCAGAGCCTAGGCTCAGTTTCATTGCCCGTTTTCACATCTTTAAGAAACAAACTGAGCTACACTTGACTGACCAGTAAAATAGTTATTGCTGTGCTAGAAATTGTTAGGGTGAGATTCCACAGGCACAAGAGCTGAGGAACACAATGCAACTGTGTGGAGCCAGGAGTTGGACACGATGATCCTTATGGGTCCCTTCCAACTTGGGATATTCCATGGTTCTATGAATCCACGAATCGCTGAATACCAGTATCTTGGGCCATCTGGGATGCTCTGCATGCCTGTGAACCAGGCCTAATGGAGATCAGTGGAAGAGATCTGAGGACAACTTCCTCCAGAGGCAGCCAGAGGCCAATGGAAATCCCCTGAGGCTTTGGGACTGCTCCCATGGAGCGCTGGAGACCTATATCTGATCGATGGTAAAGCCCAGATCTCCAACTCATCTCCTGGGTCTATGTTAATCATAAGGAGCCTAAGCACCCAGCTTACAAGCATTCACCTCCATTTAGTTGTATAAATCTTCCAGACCAAAACCTACACCATTTTCCAACGATTTGAAAAGCTGCATTTGCTCATCATTTCAGAATAAAAGCCATATGACTCCATCTTCTAAATTCAGGAAAAGCAGTCGTTCCTGCTTCCTCAAGGCCAGGTTTCGAGGCCTGCTCCTGCTGGAAGGGCTCTCCCACATGTGCTGCCACGGGAGCACTGCAGAGTGCAAAGCTTCCTACTCAGAGCAGATGGCAACCACACAGCCCCGGGACAACAGGCAGTGCTAAAAAGATGCAGCTACATTGGTTTCTGAAGTGTTTAGAAATGCCTGTGAATTAAGAACTTTGCATACTTTCTGGCTCATGTGTCATCACTGCAGGATGGAGGTATCTGACATGTATTCAACTATTTTAAAGTCAGAAGACCCACGTCGTTTTACAGCAGCCAAACAATTAGCTCCCAACACCTACTGAAACCTCCCTTTCTAAACACTGATTCTGAAGAAAAACAAGACTCTTCTTTCCTTACTCGCTTTAGAAAGTAGCCATTTTCTTTCTTCACGCAATCAACTTGATTTTAGCATACTTACTGCTCCATTATTTAAAGAAAATAAAAGTACCATCACATGAAATGCTCGCTTACCTTATTTCTCTCAAGTAAATTCAGGAAATCCAAATCTGTGGTGTCTGAAATTCCTCCATGTACAATAAGCACTTTGTTATTAACTAAAGTGGCAAGGGGAAGCCAGCTGAAAACGTCTCGCAGGTGATACAAAATTGTCTTGCCGTGGTCCTGCAAAATGTACTCCTGGGTTAGATGCTACTGGGGGAAGATTCTGTTGCTTTTAAGCTCTAGATTTTTGTTGAGGTGTCTGCAAACACATGTATGAACAGCTCCACCCAAGGGACACACTGCACTGCAACACCAGCCAATAGGATCTGAAATTTATGCTAAGAGCCACTCAACTGTCCCTGCAGCATTTCATTTTCCTTTCACTTTTACCTCTTCTTGCGCTCCTGAGCGGCCTCACCAATGTTATTTATTTCATCCTGTGGATCGCTGAGCACAACAGGTTAACAGTTAAAAGTTATTTTGTCAGTTATTCCACTGAAAATCCAAAATAATTGTAACTACATCATTTAAGTCATTCTGTACTACGCCTAAACTGGTTGGAAGTTTTCTTCTTCAGACAGCTTTCATTCTACGTGTGCAATACTAAAAGAAAATACAGGGAAAATGGGAAGAATCTTACCTTATACTTCTTCAAAACTTCTTTAGTGAAGCCATATCTGAAAACAGGACAGCGTCATGAACTGGGTGTCAATACGCCCCTACTGCACTTTTTTTTTGCACTACAGTGACTGCCAGGAATTCTCCATCCCTCTTTTCCTCCTGTCTCACTTCAGTGTAAAAGTGCTTTCTTCTATTTTGTCTCAAGAATTGAGTTAAACCAATTTCTTAGGATCAAGAACAAAGTCCAGACCAATAATTCTTAAGCAGCCTTACTTCCCACTTAAAAGACATAGCTTAACAGCCTACCTTTTAGACATCAGAGAGAACTTTCAAGGAACTAGACTGATGTTGGGTAACATTTCCCACAACACCTCCACAGACAGCACCATATATCACATCTCTTTTCCTCCACAAGGGACAAGGAGCCAAATACCTCATTCTTTTAACATCAAATGACCCTTGCTGCAGGGGGCATTTCCACAACACCCTAATTTTCATCATGTTTAAAATACAGTCCTTCCGTCTATCCCCCTCCCCCAGGTTTGGTACTCTGAAAGTCTCAGTGAACCCACTGAATTCAATGGACTATTATTAGAAATGCCTATTCAAGTGTCTGTACATAACGAGAACGTTCTTCACTTAAGCATCTTGAGGATGCAAAGCTCCTCCAGAATACCCAGTAAAACACTACTTCTGGTTTAGAGGTCAGACGTTGGCACAGTGAAGAACTAGATATGCCATTCCCTCTCATCCCTTTACACCTACTTCATGTTTAAGATGTAGTCTTCATGGTTTCCTCTGTTCAGGTGAAAATCGTTTGGGTAGATAAGAAGAAACACAAATAGGATTACAAGTATTTCCATAGAATTTTTTCCTCTGTCAACAAAATCGCCATTAAAGACGTAAGGGTTGTTTTCTGAAGGCAGACCATTCTGCAGAAGGAAACAAAAACAAGGATGTTCAGAGACTGCAATGCTACTGTAATAAAGGAAATATCGTTTCAAATGACATCACCTTGCTAGAAACCCTGCAATAAACAAATGAATAAATAAATACATCTTGCATAATACAGAACCATCAGGGAACAGATGACCTCTCTAATTGTTCTTTTGATGCTGCCTCTAATCCTTCTCTATACCTATTATATTAAATTGAAAGGGACAAGTAAGAACATTATTATTGTAATAAAATATTCTTTTCTGTTAATGCAACTGCTGCCAGGAAGTTATGCTCTTGCAAATAGAAGGGACTCATTCACTTTAAATGTATGACATGAAACATAAGGACCTTCAGATTTGTATCAGAAGGTAATTTTTCCTTATCCAGTAAGAAATCAGATTTCAGATATTTACACTGTTTGCAGTCTCTGCTTTCAGAACTCCTAAGAAATACTAGAGCCCAAACCTTAGTACAGGACACTGAAGAACCTTTTCTTCAGTTGCTTTGATCCTGAAAGCACTACTTCTACTCACAGTTGCGCTGTGCCCAAGGTGTTAATGACATACCAGAAAGCCTGCAAACCGGGAAGACTGCACATAAACATATTTTTTATCTTATGTTTTTTTCCTGGAGATGCAGAGCAATGCTTTATCATGAATAGTGCCTTACCAAAAGCTACTACTGTGAACTGACAGTATGTGCTGTAAGACTAGTTATCAACATGTCAGTAGGTGCCACCAGCCTACAAAAGGCATAGAAGTGACTACATGTAGCTTCATCATTTCCAGTCTCATGACTGGATAGGAAATATTCTTCATTTTTGACTTGCCAGGAAAAGGAAACCTCTGTTTTCACAATTGGCATGGACAAGAATAACCAATAGAACATCTACAAAATCATACTGTGACAACAGAGGCCACTCTGACAAGGTCAGGCAGCACTGCAAAGCGTCCTACTTCACAGATATGGCTGCTGCCCCAGCACTGCTTATGGTGCAGCCTCTGACACGTCAAAAAGGTGAACAAGGCTCTCTAAGATTAGCAACTTGCTGTTGGGTATCATTACTGTATCTGCTCGATTAGTGATTAACTAACTTCTGTTTTTTGCTCACATTCTCTACATCTTCAGGCTATTTCTATCATTAGCAACCATTTACCAATCTAGCTTAGATAGATACAGGCCTTAAAATTCAAGTGCTTCAACAAATTTAGAGACAATGGTGCAGTTACCTCCAGGATAGCTCTTCTTTACCTCCCAGGTCTGGTTTACGAAACTGATGTGAATCATACTCTGATTCTGTTTCAATATGCAGTTCCAAAAGGGAAGGTTGCCTAATTAAAATAACAGCTAAAAGACTACAGGCCAAGGACTGGCTACGTGTAGTTGGTTAATAAGAAAAGCAGAGGCCTGAAGAGGCCTGATTATGTTTCAGCAGGCTTCAGGTATGTCGCTGGACAAAACCACCAAGCTTCCAGCCAGCCAGTATCAGATATGAAGTGTGACAACCTTGGAAGCAGAGGGAAATTACATCATTTAAATACCCGGTTTAGTTTGTGTCTGTCTCCATCCAGTGCAGATGAATATGTAAGGATCAGACACAAACCTTTTCCTTCAGGAAACTCAGATCTGCCAAATGAAAGGTGGTGATTCAAGCTAAAGATAAAGGAGAAACTAAATACAGGAAAACTCCTGCATCTTCAGTTGAATACACAATTGTGGAAAAGAAAGCCTGGAGCTTAACTTTTTTTCACATCAGTAAAACAGATCTATGCTTTTTAACTTGAAAAGTGAGCGGCAGTTCAAGGATATGGACAAGCTGCCCAAGGTATTTCCATTTCGTGCAGACTGTGTAGTTATCCTCAAGATTACAAATGTTTTTAAACAGATAGCATCCTTTTTTGTTTGTTTGTTTTCTGTAAACAAATAATAATGAAAAACACCTTATCAATGGAAGGGTCCAAGCAAGCCTCTGCATTTCTGTCTTGAGGACCAGAATTATCCATAGTGTAGTGTCAGTTCAGGAAGTGTTAGCTCCAGAGTTCAGACTTTAGTCAGCAAGGAATAGAAAACACGAGCCAAACATTCGAGACATGGAAGGGAACCCTGCCTAGGTTCACACTCCAGCTCTACATTTGGAAGGAGGCATAATTCCTGGATCTCCTCTCCTACAGTGAGCAGGAGGATAAAGAGAAGGAAAAGCTACGACAAAGACAACATCCGAGTTGTTCCATGGTTTGTACCCATGTGTGTGGCACACACAGACAGTTTTAAGTGATAAAAACTATTAGATGCTAATACATATTCTTTAAACCAAAGTGCTACACCACAGACTGCCTGCTTACCTTGTGGAATACCAGTAAAAGATCATCCAGATTTCCATGCAAGTCTCCTAGAGGAAATAAAAACATACACATATATTTAATCACAGAAGAGGGAAAAACTGGAATTTTATAAGACTAGAATTATGTAAGTTAGTCCTAAGAAGGTTTTCCTTGTGTTTTCGTCACTAATTTGCATTTTCCTTAATAATTTGCCCTACATTAGCATTATATCAGCTTCATTTTAAAGTATATGAAGAAGTCACTTAGTAAAATCTAGCAATTAAATATTCAAAAGAGCAGACAATTGTCTTGCATAATCTTTCTGTCCTCCAAGCTAGATCCGAAGATCAGATCTGCAGCCTAGGTAAAAGGTCACTCAGGGAAATGGAAGATAGGCCAACACATTATCAGCCTGTAACACAGATTAATATTTCAGAAATAGACTTCTAAATACTAACAGGTTTGAATTTACTAAGCACTCTACCAACAAAGTACAGTTAAGCAACAGCCCGGTTGGCTGGCTTTGGTTACTGCAGGTAGGATCTGACGGAGGGACTGTCAATGCCTACGTGCCTCAGTACTACGGGCACAGGAAGGGCAAGCTGTCTCATCCTGAGGTTTATTTCAGAGCAGGCAGGGGCGCCTCACCACAGCATGGCAGATCACTGCCCTCAGAGCCACCCTCCCAACACTTGTGACTCACCACCCCCAAGCCATGGCATGGTAGTGAGCTTCCTCCACTGGTGGTTAAGAAAAGACTGAAGGAGACATTTTTAATGGTGTCGTCCATGCAACTTTTTGTTCATGACAAGCCTGCTGAAGCTATTCTATGGATTCTTCTGGGTGATGATAGATTTTAAAAAGGTGTGGCCACAAACATTTCAGAAGCGTATTTAATTGGCATTATTTGTTTGAAATTAGAAGGAAACTGGGGGAGGCACCTTATTTTAAGGGCCAATTAGCTTTAAAATGGGTCATCCATATTCTGCAGAGGACCTATCTGGTTGCAAGAGCTGTTAGCTCCAATGGCAGGAAGGAGAACACTTCAGATGCTACTTGCATAGTGCAAATGAGATAGGCAAACAACAGGAGGGGTGTTTTGATTAGTAACCACACCCTGTGTAGCAAGCAAATGTGAATCTGTTTCCTGCATTCAGAGAGAGATTTTGGTTGGTTGGTTAACAAATTATTGTTTTTAAAATAACATCACTTAAACAAGCCCTTTCCTGGTAAGCAAAGTCGGTGCACAACCACATCTTAAAACCATCAACTGCTGTTTTACATGTGTCATAGTTGTCTCCCCTACATTGCAGCACAGACGCAGCTGTCAGAACTGATGTCACCACTCCTGTTCTGCAGCTATTGCTACCTGTGGCATGCCAGGATACCACATCCATTCATTCATAATCTATGAAAACATAATAAAATAGATGGCACTGAGCTCTTAATTTTTCAGCTTGTGACACGTCACATCATTCATGGATATTAGGAGGAAGTTTTTCACTCAGAGGGTGGTGACGCACTGGAACAGGTTGCCCAAGGAGGCTGTGGATGCCCCAACCCTGGAGGCATTCAAGGCCAGGCTGGATGTGGCTCTGGGCAGCCTGGTCTAGTGGTTGGCGACCCTGCACATAGAGGGGGGTTGAAACTAGATGATCATTGTGCTCCTTTTCAACCCAGGCCATTCTGTGATTCTATGATTCTGTGAGACTAATTTTTTGGTTGTATGAAGACCAGTGTAACCTTTTGGGTCCCTTTAGAAACAATTTGTTCTTGATGGTCATGCTATCAACAAAGGGCCCTATCTGCCTTTTCTACTGCACTTTCATTAAAACCATTACTGAGTGAACTCTCATGATAAAGTCTCTCTCTCAGTGGTGAGAATCGCAGCCAGTGATCACAGTACTCACAGTGGCACTTCAGAAATGGAACTGCAGGAATATTTAAGCTGCACTGCAGCGTTAGCTGAATTGATACTGACTCATTCAGAAACTTTTAACAAGAGAAAAGAGGAGGACGGGGACTTCCCTAAATATACCTGGTATGACGCAGGAGCCTTTTTTTTAGTGGTGTTAGTGGTGTTTTTTTTTTATTTTTGGGGTTTTTTTTTTGTTGTTGTTTCCATTTATGAATTTGTTTAAAGAAAAAAAAAAAAAAAGGGGAAATTCCCACCTCACTCTCCAACTAGTTGGAATACCAACCCCAACCTTTGGCCCAAAGCAGCTCTATTCTCAGTTCTATTCTTACCGCAGATGGTTATCTCCTTGAAGTAGGAAACTGAAACATGGGTGATATTTGGCTTCTCCTTGAGAACCCTCCTGGTCTCATGTAACAGCTGCAGTACATAGCGGGCGTGAAGCAGCTATGAGAAAAACCACAGGGAGAACAGGAAGGTATTTTAGGAGAAGCTCGAAATCTGCTTTATTAGCACTACACACATATCGTAAAGGAAGCTGTATCAGATTATTGGTACTACAGACCTCTCTAAGCATGGATATAGGCTGCATGGTTTAGTGCTGGGAATTAGAAATAGCTCTGCATTGGCTTCCCAGTGAATGGAAAAGAATCCCTTGGTAAACTTGCTGTTCATATTTTCCCATTTTATTTCTAGCATCCCGTTTCTACTCTTCCCATGTACAAAAACGGTAAGAGAGTGGGCAACGGAGCACTCAGAAGCACGGCATAAGTTCATCTCTTCAACTTAGCTTAACAACAACAAAAAAAGATCTAATTCTAAACAAAATGAAAAAGACAAATAAATAAAAAAATAGACCTACAAAAACCCCATCCAAAGGCCATAAATGATATTTTAGCAAATCACACAAATAATAAAGAGACAGAAACTCCAGCAAAAGTTGCCTTGTTTAGAGCTATCTTCCAGCTCATTGTGAAGACATTAGAAGAACGAAACATTCAAGCTCCAAAGATTACTCTTTTCACAGGGGATGCAGCTTCTGGCTCCTGTAACAGAGCTCTTCTGGTCTCTGCTAATGCTTGGTCAGACTGTGGTTTTTACAGCACCTAATTCCAACACTGATGGATGGCCTACAGATTGACTTGTCAAGATGAATTTTCTTGATATAAACAAAAGAGTCCAATTATGTATAATCATTTCCCTACTAAAATGCCAACCACAGCAAGGTGAAGCCTTGAATGAGCACATTTCTTACGTGCTTTATATTGTGCTACTTCTAAGATCAGCCTTCACTGAAAATTAGGGGAAAAATAAAATACTATTCAGCAAGTTGAAAGCAAAGAGTGACTGTTATCCCTTATATAGCACATTGTTAAGCACAAACGACCATGAGTTCAAACAAAACTGTGTCATGTAAAGCAGTGGCGGGCAGAGCTCGTGAAACCTATGCTAGCACATCAGCCATGCTTTATATTTACTCTCTCCAGAGTCCTGTATATTGGAATAAGGTGATTAATCCGTGCAACTCAATTCTTCCTTAAAACATTGAGGAGAAAAATAAAAATAAAAGGACCTTAGGGCACCTTTCGCAGTCCTGTCAGCATCCTTACTGACACCCTGACTGCCAGCTAGCTACAGAGGGTTCCCACTGCATGTTCACTATCATCTTTGTTCAGGAAGAGATGCCCACCAACTCCTGCCCCTCCCAGCACTGGCAGTCCTGCAGCTACGCAGTGATTCAAACCCAGGGACTGAGAAGTTCTTTGGGTTTTGTCAGGTTACCTCCTGGCCAGATTAAATTCCTACAGCAGCTCACCCTGTACCTGTGTGATCAATGAGGGTTTGCAGGAAAGAGCAATGGGATGGAAAGGAAGGTGAAAATATCTCCCCGGGCACCAGCTCAGCCCTTTGTTGGATTCAACTGACAGGGGAGCTACAAGTAGACAGAGATGTAAAACAAGAAAAGCAAACAAAGAAAAAGTAGTTGCAGTGTACCTGTCGATTCTTGAGTGCATTAAGAAGAGCCTTAGCATGTGCAATATTAAGGGGAAATGAGAGTCGTGGTCCACGATAGGAGTCTGGAACATCAATCTTTTCATATTCAATTACATACGAGTCTGTGCCAGGAGAAACATGGGAGCTGGTGGAAGTGCGAGCAGCTGCAACGAGAGGGAAGAGAAACAGGAACACAGACACTCCAGCAGCCCTATAAAGCTGTAACAACATGAATAGAACTGGAGAATGTAGTGGATGCTCTCTTCATTGCAGTGTTGGAGGAGCCAGCTCCTGCCTTGTACAGCAGAGCAGCTTCAGGTCTCCCCATGATCCACAACGCTAAACAAAAACAGGAACAAACACAAGCAAAACTGGCAACAACACTGTCCTAACAGGCAGCAGCTGTGGTCAGGATGCAAAATACTTTGTACTGGAGTTGTGGAGCAATCTGCTCCGTTAGGCAATGAGAACACAACCTGCCATAGACTTTATCCTCCCACAGAGCAAGGAGATTCAGAAGCCACCGCTGACCATCCGGTGACCATCTGTTTACAGTTCCAGATTATGCTGTTAATATGGGTTTTAAAGAGTTGCTTTTATCGTCTACATAAAAATTCTAGGCTAACTACCAGCAGCACACTAAATATTTTAAAAGCCAGCAGCTAAGCAGCGTTCCTTCACAGCAGACTGCAAAGCACTCCTTTCTGATACAACAAGGAGACAACGCCAGCTGCCATGAAGCCACTGGAAGACATAAAGTAAACAGAAACAGCTTCTCCTGATTTTCCTGAACACGGAGAAAGCAGGAGCGTTGCTCACTGCTTCAATCCAATATTTTCTTAGCATACCCTGGACACACAACTGTGAAAACTGATTTCAGTGTTTGCTCCTTGCAGACAGTCTCTGTCACCTCTTATTCTAACAGAGAGAGCCTGAGCCCTAAAGGATGGTGTTCTGGAGGAGCTCTGCTGTTGCAGATAATGCTTGCATGATACTCTTGTTGCAAACACTTTTTGCTGTTCCTCAGACCACCCTAGTTTTCTTTCACTTGCCAGCTCCGGCCAAAGGCTCTCCTCAGCTTTCTCCTCCAGAGCCAGCAGCCCTCCCGGTGTCCCCAGCCATGCAGACACCTGCCCATGCTGCTCCATCCCTCCTGCCCACAGCAGGTGAACCTTCTCATCCCCTTTGAGCACAGACCTGCCTCTGCTCCCTGCTGGCAGGTGCCCAGACTGGGAAAGCCAATCTCCTTCCCCAAAGGGCATAACTGCAAAGTATACCCCATTTTCCACTTCAGGATGAGAAATCAAAAATCAGTTGTGATCACAAGCCTGAGAGTGCTCTTACATCTCCTCAGCCAGTCTTTCAGCTAGATTTTAAGGGATCTTCCTGGACAGGACGTCTCATCTGGGAGCAAGCAGTACTTCTTTCTGTAATGGATGTCCCAATGCAGCCTGGAGATTAGTGTGTGCTGGTCTGTGAGCAGCCCAGCTTGCCACAAGCCCCATACGGGGCTCATTCTGAAGGACTCAGCACCCATCTCATTTAGTTATCTTCCAGCCAAAGCTGTCCTGGCTCTTTCAGTCCATACTGAACGACAGGGACAACAGCCTTAGGCACACTGAGTTCAGACACCTACCTTAAGACCGGATGAAGCACCCTCTGCATCTCTTTACCGACCAGAGGGAGCACAGGGACGCACTGTGCTATGCTCTGATGCTGGAGGCCTTGCCTGAGGTCAGCGAGCTCAGCCCTGGCTGCGAGCAGCCCCCGTAAGGCTCCAGGCTCTGTGCAGGACAGTGGCCATGCTCCTTGTTACACAAGCACAAAAGCCCAGGAAGCACCTCTGGCTCCTGAGGAGCGCTCAGACACTGGACATATTTCCTGTAAACCCTTGGAAAATGGCTTTAAATCACAAGCGGAGCAAGGACAATACTCACAGCTATGTAACATCCCAAACACAACTCTAACTGCACTGACATCTTAAAGAGGATGAGAGGATGATAAAAGTTTCAGAATATAACATAAACAACCACATCAAAAGCAGCACTGTGTTAATGAGACGGTGACTGCTCTCCTCCTCTGAATAAATGGCATTTGGAACAAGACGATTAAAAAGAGAGAAGTGGCAGGATGAACAGGGATGACAGGTATCACAAAATCCTCAGGTAGCTTTCTCACCATTGCACACTGTAGAACAGGCAACCTGTGCTCTAGTAAGAATATTATACACTAAATCCTTGGAGAAGGCTGTTGAACAACACGCCATCACCTTAATTTAAGTGACCAAACACAGATTAATCAAATAAAAAAAGAGAGATTAAAGCATGGTGTGGTTTAGAAAATACTTGGGAATAGCACAGCTAATTTGAAGCTTCTCTGCTTGCTAGGTTTACACTCACAGGGGCTCTTATATTAAGACTGTGATACAGCAGAAACAGAAGCAGTTCATTAACTAATCTTTCTGGCACAAGTTTTGCTTAAATCCCTGGGGCTGGCATAGGAACTGCAAAGGTCACTCAGAGGAGCGGGCAAAAAAGAGCTTGAAGTAAGAGCTGCACACAGCCAGTAGTTGGACAAACGTAACTGCAAACCACACAACAAAAGTTCAACCTGCAATTTGTCATTTAACATGTCCAAAAAATCCAATACAGAGGAGGCCCCAGGCTGTCTCTCTATTAATATGTGTCTTACAGAATCTTTCTGCATCTTTTGGGGTTTTAGTATTTCTAATGAAGGGCATTTATTAGAAAGGGAGAAGGAAAGAGCAAACCAGCACCACAAACACACTTAGACCAAAATAGAAGTATATGGAGCGACTTCAGTCCTCACAGATGAAACTCCTGCACAAACAAGACAGAGAGGATAATAAACATTTTCCAATGAAACATGCTTTATCACGTGCATCAGCCTTAACAACCTGCATGACTGCTAATACTACCTGCCAGACCAAGGACCAGCTCACCCACGCAGTGGTGGCAGCAGACTGCCCACGCACCAGGAAGTCACTGGAGCACTAAGGTCCCATTAGTTCCTTCTATCAGTAAGCACAGTTAAAAACGTAGATAAATCAGTTGTAAGATTTGTTTTAATATGATAACAAAATAGAGATTGACACGATTGTACCAAATCTAAGACCAGCACTACAACGTTCTGACTCACTCAGGTGAAAAAGGTGAACAGAGGTGTGCCATCAGCGCCCAGAAGTAGTAGATAAAGAAAATCAAATGCTGCTCACTTCAAGTTTGCCATTTCCTCCCCAGGAAGTTAAATACTGTTTTGCACAATGAGGTGGCAATGGAAAAAAAATAATCAAAGGAAGGACAACTCTATCATCGATCTTAGCTTTGCAGCAAGGCTCAAACGTCCTTTCATTTTCTGCAGAACACATAGAGGCACTCTGAAGTACTGAAGAGAGAAGAACTGCCGTTTCTAACAGCTGTCATGAGAACACTGAACCGCACACCGTTCTGGTGGTGGCTTTAGCCTGCTACCAAAGTGCCTTGAGCAACCTACGGCCGGACCAGATGGAGGAGAGAGTATACTGTCTCGTAATTCAATAGGACGGAGTCAACACTTAACAGGACCAAATTCTTACTGTGATATCTGGGAAAGCAAATCTCAGTCCCAGCACGTGCTACAAGTTCTAAACGTCACGCTGACATTACCTCACATTAACTTTTCCCATACAAGGTTTTCAAACAACCTCTGTGTTACTTTGACTTTTCTCCTTACCTTCACCACGATGAACACAGTGCTCCAGCATGAATGTGAAGAAGTTGGACAGCTGGATAAGGAAAAAAACAAACAAGCGCTGATCAGTTTAGGGGATTCAGCAAGCGTTAACATTCCCTTTCCTTAGTCAGGTACCACCAATTTCCCATTTAGAGGGAGCTCAGACACTACTATATGTTCCCATAGCATTACCTCTAAATGAGCAGGCTGACAGCATATGAACACATACAAAATTCCAAGGCTACATCATGCTGCTGACATTTTGGGTGTCATTGATCTTGCCCATCATCCAGACCATTTATCTAGGCTTCCTTTATAGCCGAGAGAAAGAAACAGCTGTAATTCACCTAACCTGCTTTATACTGATGCTAGACTTAACACAAAGCCCTGTCAGTTCCTAATTCCTGGTACTGACTCTCAGGGAAGCCTGGGCTGGTATGCTGAGATACTGAAAACTCTATTTCTCTATGGCAGATAGCTTGCCTTGCTGACTCTTTTAAGATCACCCATGCTATGACTTAATGTGAGGGGCTTAACATAACTTCCTGCACAGGAAGAACTGAAGATTACACACCTGTGTTTGCTCTTGCTCATCAGCATATTCGATTGACTCAAAGATAGTCAGAGAATAGCGGCGACGGATCTCTAGCTAGGCTCTTTTACAACGGTACCACCTCTGGATTAACACAGTAGCTTTTAAGGCTGTCAAAAGAGAAAGCAGTGGATCACACATCATTCCTTCTCGACTGGTTCCTTATCTCTCGTCCTTCCCTCTTTCCCCGCACTCTCAACAGGATGCCGGTAAATAAGTAGACAGAGCCAGAAGTGTCAAACCTCTGCCTCCAGCCCTCAGCTAACACCTCACTTCAGGGAGTTTCCCAGCTCTGAATAGCTCAGCCTAACACACAAAAAGGTCTGTATGCTTCTGATCTTGGGAGAACGAGTCAAAGCAGCTGCAGGGCAACGTTACTGAAGCAACAAGGCCCAAAGGAATACAGTGATCTGAGCTCCTGACATTCCAAGAACCACTGCCTGTTTCCAAGCAGAAAAAAAACAGAAAATCAGGAGAAAAAAAAAAAAAAAAATCAGGAAAAAAACCCAAACCAAAACACAAAATGCTGTCTGGAACTCCAGGGTCTGATACAGCCGTCACTGCAACTTTGTGGAAGAGCAAAAAAGAGGAAAGTAAAAACAATACTCACATCCTAACTATGCTGGTATTTCACTGCAGCTGCCAAAACGAACGGCCGATGCTAAAAGCAAACCAAAGCAACAAATGACAGCCAACAGCTCGCACTGATGCTTATGCTTTTTCCTGCAAAGAAAAGCTCCGCGCTGGAGAAACAGCAGTTTGCAGTCATCAGTTATTTCAGCTGATCACAAATCTGAGGGATTATGAGACCAGGATGAGTGGCACCCCCTGCGTGGGAATGATTTCTTACTTGTATAACTGTCAGATTAAGAAGAGAAAGACCTCTGTAGAAGCACAATTCTCATAATATGCATAACATTACGGAAGCTTTTTCATCTATAAAAGCACTTTTAGATGCCGTAATAGTGTGTTGTCTCCTTATTTTACTGCTAACAACTATGTAGTAAAGTGGTAAAGTTCTCTAGTCCAGACAAGGCCAAAATCAGTAAGGCCTGCAGAAATCTCACCCCTCCTAAATGAAAAAGGTACAGCTCTTACATGACTAGGAGCACACTCCCTACCATACATAATCTCTAGGATCTAAATCCCTTCCCCTCACCAGACCTGACAGCGAGGCTGTCATCAGCTTTTCTGGTTAGAAGAGTTCCTAAGGGGCAGAGCAAGAGCCACCAGCACAGAAACTAATTTCTAGCATCAGAGCCATTACAATCGCCATTAGAGCCCATCTGGGTTGCTCAATGATCTGGCCCTGGGCACTTAACGTGCCACAATCCCACAGGTATCACACAAGGCAGATACATATTGACAACTGTGGTTAATGTTGCAAATCTAACTATTTCCTCTCTTTTATTTATTTTTTTTTTAATTGTACTTATTACCGCGCTGTTATTGTCAGGACTAAGCCAGAACATGATTTTCACACTAGGCTACAATGTATCTGTAAAATAAAATATCATTTGTGGAAGGCGTCTCCACCAGCAAGTACCTGTTAAAGTCACATTATTAATGCATTAGAGGGATGTACAGCTTCAGACTGCAGATACAATGACTGTCATGCATAATTTCATTACTGCTGAAGAGCAGAAAGACTGCCATCCAGCAACTGGAGAAAGCAAGACATCATGAAGCAAGCACACAAAATTATACACATACATGCATGGCATGCAAAACCAGAGATGAAGGACCCCTGTACCTTCCTTTCCAACCAGGGATGTTTAGCATAATAATCTCTTAAGACTACCACAGCTCCCAGATGACATGCAAACATTGCTTTAGCATCAAACCTCAAACACAAAAGGTCAGATCAAGGGTTTCTGAGCCAACCCTGGAGCCCTCTTGCCTCTTGAACACAAGCCAGCAGTGTGCTCTTGCAGCTTGGAAAGCAAACGGTATCCTGGGCTCCATCAGAAGAGGAGTGGCCAGCAGGGACAGGGAGGTGATTGCCGCTTTCTACTCTGCCCTTGTGAGGCCCCATCTGGAGTACTGTGTCCAGGTCTGGGGGCCTCAATGCAGGAAAGATGCGGAGCTGCTGGAGAGGGTCCAGAGCAGGGCCATGAGGATGATCAGAGGGCTGGCACCTTCTCTACAAAGACAGACTGAGGGAGCTGGGCTTGTTCAGCCTGGAGAAGAGAAGCTGTGGGGTAACCTCATTGCAGCCTTCCAGTATTTAAAAGGGGATTATAAACAGGAGGGGAATCAACTTTTTACAAGGGTAGACAGTGATAGGCCAAGGGGGAATGGTTTTAAGCTCAAAGAAGAAAGGTTTAGATCGGATGTCAGGGGGAAGTTCTTCACAGAGAGAGTGGTGAGGAACAGGCTGGAACAGGCTGCCCAGAGAGGTTGTGGATGTCCCATCCCTGGAGGTGTTCAAGGCCAGGTTGGATGGGGCCCTGGGCAGCCTGGTCTAGTATTAAATATGGAGGTTGGTGGCCCTGCCTGTGGCGGGGGGGTTGGAACTTGATGATCCTCGGGGTCCCTTCCAACCTAAGCCACACTATGATTCCATGATTCTGTGCAAAGCCCTCGTGCTCAAAAGTGGGGTGTGCTGTGTTGAAAAGCAGGGGGCTAATACATCAAGTTTTTAATGGAAACTCTATGCAAGTACTGTGACGATTTTCCATCAACAGCCTCAAAGGTTTGCAGGGAGAATTTCAGGCCACACACCTTGTATGGCAGAAGATCAACTTGGAAAGTCATAGTTGTAGAGTAAAAGAGTTATAGCAGCTCGGTTTTATTGCATCCATTTCAATATCAGGATCACCCAGCAGCAGGGAAAGTGGGGCAGTCTTCTTAGGAACCTCACATTGTGAAAGGCCACAAAAGGCCCCCTCAACCCTTTATCCTATACACTTTGCCAGTGAGAGCACACGTGAGTATATCTGAAATTTGACTTCTGTCCTGTATGAATTTTTTCTAACCCTATGTGTAAGATGCTAGAGGTGCTCTGCAGTTGCCCCCCAACCTCAGCTGGCATCTGAAAGTTATGCACTCCTTTAAATAAAGACAATAATTGTGAAGTAATTTTATCTCAACGAGCGTTTGACAACAGGACTGGTGGGAAATAATATCTTGCAATCCTCTTGCACTGCTATGGAGAGAACAACCTCGAACGTGGAGATGATGGCAGCACTCACCTGTTTCATTATATTTGTGTTTACTGTAATCTGCAGAAGTGTTGCACCCCATGGTGCTAACGGTGCGTTCCATTTCTGGTTTTAATCACTGCTGGTAGGAAGCATGTCTCTCTCAGCCGCTGGCGTTATACACATCTGCTGTGCTCTTCCTTTGGCCACAAGGAAGGCTCCTGTGCTCCTCACACCACCACTAAGAGGAGGAGAGGAAAATACACATGCTTGGCAATACAGAATATAAAGTGCCTACAGCCATCCGTAATGACTGCGAAGCACATCCTGCAAAAACCATATCAAATAAACCATAATTGTTTTGTACTCCCCCCAAAAATAACCAGCCCTCTTAACACCCTTCTTGACTGAAAATGTGCCCTACCGTCCCATTTACCACCTTACATCTCTGAGTCCCAATGCTGATTATCACTTTGTTTACAGACAGATCCTTGCAGAACAGAAGCCCCCCCCCCACCCNCCCCCGATTGATATGCAACAAAACAATGACCACCACCAACTGCACAAGGACAAACGGTGCCATAGCAAATTGTTTCATCCTCAGATTTCACTCAAATAAAGCACCCCGTTTTCTGTGGCATTTTTACAGAAACATTCTAACTAAAAAATTTGGTTTCATTCACAAAAGTGCACAGGGCATTTTGTAGTGTGGCTTTCTGGGTTTATCTCCTGGCACTTACTCATCCCCTTACTAGATAGGATCATGCATTAATGCCATAGACTTCCAAATCAACAAGTTCAAAAGCATAACATTCCCCTGAAATACAAAACAGGTTAATTTCCAGGTAACAAAGCATCCCGGATGCTCTCAGAGAGACTGAACGTTGTTTTAGCTGAAGATTTCTTATATGATCACAGTGATCACTCTGTCTCCTGGGGTATATGTTTCCCTCTAGTAATTCTAACACATCCCAATTATTGCGTTTGTTCTTTTTGTCTCATTGATACTCATTCTTTTTTAACTGGGTTTTAAAACAAAGAAGAAATCCATCAGCATAAAATGAACACTTAACTGCTTTTGCTTTTTCTTAATTAGCAAAAGGAGGATAAGAGACAGGAAAACATAAATGCATAACTGCTCTGTTTTCTGCTTCAACAGTCAGAATGCCTTTATTGTTGTGAGACTGTTTCCAGTTTGTATGTATTTATTCATTAATCATATTACATTTATACCCTACTTTCAACATCCCATAACACATGGGTATCCTACACTTGAGCTAGGTCTATCATCATCCAAGTCAGTATTTATTTCAGTAAAGAAGGACTTGAGGGGTTTTCCTCCTCACAATGGCCTATGATTTTCTTCCCTCTCAAGTGAAACTGAAATCCAAGAAAAGTCCTGTTACAGTAACTTTGAGCCAAACAATGGTTTTAATAGCATCAAATACAGCACTGATACTGCTAAAAGCTCAACAGACAATTGTTATCATTCTGAATACTGTCTCCTTGCATGCCCTGTTTAAGAAAATCATGAGTCTTCACTAGTTAATCTCAAACCAACCAGCTGGAGATCTGAAGACCAAGTACGAAACACTTAGAGCTTACAGTCTAAGCCTTCTTCCAGCATGACCACCTACATTAATGGGCAGGGCAACATGTCTCCAGCAACCAGGCAACAAGAGCCCCAAACAGAACCATCAGTGCTTCTCAGGGCTCCACACACTCCATGGCAAACAATGGGCTGCCCCAAGCCAGGAGTACCTGGGGGATGACTGCACCCTTCCCCTACCTTCAATTTAAGTTCTTCAATTTATAGAACAACTTTGAGCAAAGAAATAAAGAGAGAGGCTAGAATAGAATTTTATGCTAACAGCATTAAATGAAGCCTTAAATACATACTCAAAGCTTGGAGGAAATCTTACACAATATCAATAAACCCCTTAAAAATGCCATACCTGGCCATCAGTGAGCTAATCCAGGGGAATCATCATCATCAGTCCCAAATGCCTGTATTCTACAGTGGGCACAGCAAACATTCAAACAACTACCTTGTTTCCCAATAGCTTTTCACAACCCACATCTCCAGGCTCCAGTGCTATCACATCAACTGGAGACTCGAGCAAGCACAACTTCCATCCAGGCCCAGTGAATTCGCTTTCTGCTGTTCCGGTCCAACAAAAAACCGTGAGCAAAGGGAACAACCCACTGTGAAAATAGCCAGCATCTCCTACAAGCAAGGGCTCTTCTTAGCTCCTAACTGAGCCACACCCTTTCCCCAAGGTGCATCAGTTCAAGCCAGCCGTGCTCCCTGCCAGACCCTGACTTTCTGGGCAAACTCATAGAAAAATACCAAGCAACGACCATGAAGGCCTTGCACAGGTAAGAAGGCTGAAAAACAAGAATCTGAAACATTAAAGTGCTTTCTATGAACGCTGCATTTGCAATGCAATGCAATGGGAAGTTCCTGGTAAACAATCGTTTGCCATTACAAAAGATCCCCAAGTGTTTACTGATGAAATGCAAAGTTGGCTTTTTCTCAAGGTATGGAAAAAGGCTTCCTAGATATAATGTAGCTGGATAAGAATTTGGGACATAGTGCTGCGCTAGCATTCTGGATATTGTACCACTGATTTATCTTTAAAAGAGAGCCTGTCACATTCACTAAAAATCAGGCAATAACTCAGATACAAGTCCAAGAAACTGCTACATTTCCCTCAGTTCAACAAACAGGCAATTTCGTGATGGACAGGCACTGAATACGTAGCCCTTCCACTGAAGCAAAATAAAACACTGCCCCAACCACGCCACGAGACATGCACTAAGCTAAGCAGAAGTGGCACATCCTGCTCTTTTTCTGGATAGAAGTCACTGAAAGCTGAATTGCAGCAAGAATTCAGAAGTTTGGGTTTCAGAACCAGCACTGTCAAGAGCCTGATTAACAGAGATGATGAACCAGCAGCATTTGATCCAAATGTAATAGGTGCTGCCCCAAATAATTAAGCCTTCAGTTTATCAGTCACAGAAAGACAAGGCTGCCTCAAAAATAATGGAAATCTTGTAAAGATTTATAGCTGGCCTTTAATGACATCAGGCTGCAGGTCCTTTGGGCAGCGAGCTGTCCTTTCAAGCCTCACTCATCTTTTAAATTTAGATGAGCCATGCTATTGCAGACAAGTGTAAGCTAGGCCAAGCTTGTGGATATGGAAGCCATACGAATGACAGCCACAAAGCTTAAACTTCTCAGTTTCACTTGTTTCTTATCTTTGATAAACAAAGTGCTCCTTTTGTGCTCCTTTTGTTTTAGTTTGGATGAAATTTCCATATCTGCAAGTCGCTTCAATAGCTTTCTCCAGCAATGTGCCTCCTGTCTCCACTCCCTCCCTTTTTCAACCATACTAACTAACATACAGTCACCATCTATGCCCATAACATGTGTTAGAATGTATGCGTGGTTGGAGACGTAGCGAGACAGGGACAGTTTTCTCCATAAAGATCAGATGGATGGAGGGGTACTTCCAATGCCAGAGGCTTTACTTTGATGTCTTCTTCTACTAATATTTCAACTTTCTGCAACTCACAAGCTTCATTCAGAACTGTTTTCCTTTGGAAACAGGGACTGCAGAGTACTGAGAATCATGAAACATTGGTCTATGATGGATTCTCTTCTATGTAGTGCTGAGGAAACGAAGGAGGAAGGAGCAAGACACCCTAGAAAAGAGAACCTCGTGCATTAAGTTATAACTTCCAGCTTGGTACCTGTAGAGGGACAGCTCTTCAAAACTGTCTTCTTATTGCCAGAGCTGGGGTTGTCAAGGGCAAGGAGCTAGAGATGATTTAGAGATTTCATTAGCTAAAAGACTTACTCTGCAAAAAGTGGGATGAAGCTGCCACAGACAACCAATGCAGTGAAAGAGAGCTTGGCTGTGGACTACCAGAGCAATAATTCTGTAAATCAACACTACATTTGGTCTGCCAAGGGGTGACGCAAGATCAAATATAGACAAAGCAGTACATGCTTAAGTCTGTGTCATTTTACATCCACAGGACAAACTAATATTTCTATTAAGTGAAAGAAAGAAATGAGAAAGCCTTTCTGTTTTAATAAATTTGTTTCAAATATATAGCAGACAAAAATCTTTAGCCTGCTCAGAGATGCAAGGCTAAGCCCTATGCAGAACTGCTGGAATCACTCCTGGCAATGGCTGCTGATAGATATCAATGTTTGGGCCAGGAATCATTATCGAATGGATGTAGCAACACTGGGAAACCAGCAAAGTCATAGTGAAAGAGAATAGGATGAAGACATTCCAGCTTGTTAAGGTAGACTAATATTCTTGAGCCCAAAAACGTACTGCAAAAGTAAGGAAACAGAAGATCTGAAAAGGTGTGAACATGCAGACTGTTCAAACACTCAGTTCGGGAATTGCATGTAAATCCAAAAAGAATCCATAGGAAAATGATGTGTGAAAGGTAGTTCATGCAATCTGCAGTCAATAAAGCATACATTTACACAAAGTATTTGCACTTTTTGTGTAGAAAATGATCAAAGCAAGCAGCCTCAGTTTTTGCACAGAAAGATTGTGGAGAGAGTGTTGTAATAAAGGAGGGTGGAAAATACAAGCACACAAATAGGGTGCAGGTCACCCTGAAGTATAGAAGATGCTATCATCTCACTTTTCAGAAACTCAAAACAAGAAGCCATTAGGAAACGAGTAGAAAACTCAAAATCCTGAGGCCAAATTAGTTCTAGTCTCCCAACAGGACTGTAAAAATCAACAACAGTTGCCATTTCTTATCATAGAAAAAAAAGGGAAATCTGAATTATACATTGTCCTGCAGATAATGAGCAGAAGCTTAATGATATCCCATGACATTTCTTCTCCTTACTTGAAGGGGAATATTGACTAAAACGTAAAACTCGAGAACAAATGTATTGAAATTTGAGCCAATTTACAAATGAAATTCATGCTTCAGATGAAATTTATATTGGTTTTAATGAAGGTTAAGTTGAGCATCAGAACAAAGATCCAAGATTATCATCACATAAAGTCTTTTTCCTAAAGCGAAAAGTACAAGAAATATAGGAGACTCAAAGCTATTTGATCTCACCTGTATTCAGGAGCTCTGGATAACTGATCCAGTCCAGGTCAAACTCGATAGCTTGAAGCACACTGATTTTTCTCAGGGCAAAAGCACTGACCCCTCTCTCATTCACTTTTCAGACCTAGGATACAGGCAAGTTGCTCTTTAAAAGTGAGCTGAGAAAAAAAAGATACATATATGTCTGACTTGAAGAAATTACCTGCTTTTTTTCCCCACAAGAGTTACCTTTAGAACCTTCCTTTCGAAGCAGAAGCAGTCCCTTTTTGGAACCAGAACTGCATAATGAGGGGCGCAGCTCTGCAGAACCAGCGCTCCAATCCTCCCTGGGGCTCTGGAGCTCACAAAGCACTTACTCTCCACCTACCGATACAGCCTCCCGAGAGGAAATTTCTTGAGCCTCACTCCTCAGATGCAGTCAAGGGTAAATGCCATATTCATCGTGACGCGGAAGTTCTTGGCTGCAGCCCTCCAGCTGCGCTGCCTGCATGCTATTGGAGATCCGTTTTGTCACCGTGCCTCCTGTGTCTCAGGCAGAGAAAGGGATGGGCTGAAGTTATCATCTGCACATCTGAAGTCACATGGTCTCTCTCCAGAGGAAAGGCCTTTCCACTGGGATGAGGCAGTGATTTGCATTTTAGCAGACCTGCCTAGCACACAGGGGATAAACACACATACAGACTGCCCAGGTATCTGGTTCCTGATGTGACTGGTATAGTAATGAAAGCCCTTAAGGAAAGAAGTACTGCCAGATTAATTTGCCAAGAGGCACTGTATGCATACACTGGTATACAGATGCTATCTGCACACATGTTCTTCCCATAAGAGTGTAACGAGTTCAGGGATCTGAGCTCATGGCTTACCTTGTCCCTCCCCAGTGACTCCTGGAAAGGGGTCAGACAGTTTACCAGTGTGGCTGACCTGTATGGTCAGGAAGACATGCTGCCATGTACTCTGAAATCAAACCCCGACCCCTGACTGCAGGGCCTGCATATCTGACCCACCTCCTTGCCTTGCTGTCCATGGGCGCTCAGTCACCTCACAGGTGCCAGGAAGGGCAGAGTCATCAAGCCCAAGGACATTTCTGACTGCTCAGTGTTGACACAAGAGCCCCATACACTGCAATTTTGAACACATACACTACCAAACAACTCATAAATACTAGGTACCAGAACAAGTTCGATACTGTAATATTGCCAGTATACTCTCAGGCACAGCGCTCAGCATCCATCGCACCACTAATCACTCATACGCCCACTCTGTCCTTCCACCCTCTTATGAAAGCCAGAGCAGAGCTGCTCGCTTGGTCTCTCTGTGCAGTGATGGAGCAGAGCACAGCAGCCATTTTGCGGGGTCGCTGTGGGCCCAAAGAAGGCCACAGGTTACAACGCATGGGTTAAGGTTAGGATGCACATGGTGAGAGGAAGCACCATGTGGATGGGGATCACAGTACCCCTTCTTCTGCAACCTCTCCTCATGATGGCGTTCCCTGAGGCCAGATCCTGTTTCCCCCAGGAAATAGGTGGGACAGAACAGAGACCATCAGATCAAGATCTTGATCCCCTTGCTCCAAAGCTTTAGTAATACTACAGCATGGTATTTTCAAGAAATTTTTGCCATCAGTTTGATGACAGTTCTAAAGACATCAACTGCCACTGTGAAGGCACTTGGACACAGCGATCAGATCATCTTTTGTGACGGACAGAGGAGTTCCCTCACTGTGATGGAATGGGCATGTTTTTTAACATGTAAAAGATATCTGAAGTGCCAAGCAGCAAGCAGAAGGCATTATGTGAATGTGAAAAACGTGAATATGCTTTTTTTTGATTGACTGAGCTAGTTCTTTGAGTTTCTGGAGACCTGGACACAAGCTTCCATATTCAAAGCTACTCCTTTTCTGTGGAATGAGACAGCAAATAAAATACACACGAGGTGCCCTAATTCTGCATGGCCCAGGAGAGTTTTGATGTTTGCTTTTCTGGCAGGATGCACTTTCCCTCATCCGAGTTACAGGAGCTAATCATTTATGAATGATCACACTGTTCTGCCAAAAAGCATGCAAGTAAAAATACATCATAACCTCTTTCCACTGCACTCTGGGGATACATGTCATTTATAAAATATTTGCTGCATCTGATAAATTCATCCGTATTGGCTTTTAGCAAGATTTCTGCATAATGAGAGGCCATAAGGCTTGCTCCAACAGCCAACAAATCCATCAGAAATCTTTCATCCAAGATCAGTGGGAACGGAATCAAACCCTTAGTTATTAGCTTCCGTAGGACAAAGTCTCCCCAGCATGTTTTCATGGAAGCTGCTCATCCCTTCTCAGCGCTCTGAAGTGACCCAACAACCTGACAGACGTGTTGGAACGAGCCACCTCTCCAGTTACACATAGGGATCATAGTAACACGTAGCTTTCCAAATAGCCTTTTCCATTCAAGCACAAGGACATCAGCTGGACCTAACAAAGCCATCCTCCCTTCCACATGAGGCAAAGGGAACATACCAGTCCCACCACCAAGTCAAGCACATGCTGAGCTTTTTTGCTCAGCAGATACATATCACACACTTAAGGAGGTGAAAAGCATTTTAGCAAGCATCAACAGACAGCAGGCAACAAAATTCTCATAATATGTTTTTGAGCAGCCTAGCAGAACTTAAAAAAAAAAAAAAAAAAAAAAAAAAAAAAAGTTATTCTGCCAGTGCAAAAATCAGGAGACCCCTTCACAGGCAGCCCTTGAAGCAACAGCATGCATAGTGTACACCAAATACTTTGGAAACACCGACCTCCTGAGCCAGCCTTCATGCAGGCATTCCACAAGCATAATTCAAAATCTGCTTCAGGCTTATGTCTCAGAAGCACCCACTGCAAAGTGATGCAATCAACATTTTTCAAAAAGGCTGAAGATGATCATAGTCAGAGTGAATGTGCTCCTTCTGCACTGTGGTTCCCCTCCTCTTACCCTATCAAACTCAGGAGAAGTATTTTTAATGTTTTTTAAAGCACTGACCGGGGGACAAGCCCCCAGCTGAGCAATCTGTCAATAAGAGAAGGAATAAAAAGAACAGAAGAAATAAAGGAAATAAATATACAGAGTCACGTTATCTGGCTTTTTCCTATCAAACCCAGTGTGATGATGGAAGCCTGTTCTGGTAAGTGAGCCCAGGGAGGTTAGTCTGAGTGAATGGGAAAAGACATTTCCCTCACAGGATATTTCTGGGATGCAAAGACAATGGACAAAAGACATCAAACTTGCATCCCTGGCAAAAAGAACACAAAACCAGAAACACGAGCCAAGAAAGGGCAAGAAACTACACAGGAATACTATGGAAGCACCCAGGCACTCTCTGTAAAAATGAGAATAATGTAAAAAATTAAAAGAAAAAAAGAAAGCCACCAAAAATCCACAAAAAGATCAGCAGAAAAATTCAGCAGAATGTTCTGGAAAGCAGTGCCTAATGGCATAATTTGGAGTCTCAGTCTACACTTGGAGCCTATGGAGACAACAGCCAACTACAACACTCAGATTTTGCCACCTCCTTGTGAACCAACGCAAGGAAACAGAAACGGGCACGAGAATTGCCTAAGGAAAACGGGGTCTGCGTTTTGTTAGCGTGCTGAAACACAAGCAGCACCGACCCAGGTAAAAACCCACACTTCTGACACGAAACTCCTTAACGTACCCAGGCACACTGCTCGCCTCCCCCGCCCGCGCGCCCTCCCTCACAAACTGCCCCTCCTGGCCAAACAGCCAGGGGAGGGAACCGCCTCCGCGCGCTCCTCCAATGGTCTGTTCCCCCCGTGTGGGCGGGGCCAAAGGCGGGGGGAGAAGAGCGCGAGTATCTCATCGATAGGTGGAGTGCCGCAAAACGCTGTTTCCGTAGCGGTTCCATAGTGTAGTGGTTATCACGTCTGCTTTACACGCAGAAGGTCCTGGGTTCGAGCCCCAGTGGAACCAGCGGCAGTATGTTTTTTTTCCTTATATGCCAGTTACCTTTAGTCTAGGCTTCCTCTTTTTCTCCCAAAATGGGCAACCTTATAAGCTCATTAAAAAAGTGCAGGTCCTCCATGACGTGGAGGAAGAACGATGTGTGGAGCCGGGAGCAGAAAGGCCCACCAGTCAGGAGAGGCCTGCCAACTGGAGTCACTGTGTCACTTGTATGCTCTCAGTGCACAACATGTCAGTGCACAAGTGGCACAACTTGCCAAGAGACTGCCCTGAGCCTGCCGTAGGCCCTGTGCAATAGCACCTTTTCTAACAGTCCAAACATAATTTAGACAGTGTAACACTCCTCATATCCAACTAAGCCTCCTCTGGTGCAACTTGAGGCCATTATTTCCTTGTGTCCTATCACCTGGTGTCTGAGAAAAGAGAACAAATCCCACCTTGCTACAACCTCCTTCCAGGCAGTGGTAGAGAGCAATAAGGTCTCCCCCGAGCCTCCTCTTCTCCAGACTGAACAATCCCAATTCCCTCAGCCACTCTCCGTAACTTGTTTGCCTCAGAGCAATTTCACTGTTACATACAGCACGTCATCTCATTCTGCATGTGCAAGCCTTTTGGAAATGGTGACCATTGGGTATGGATGCTGCCACAGCACCTGTCTGTGCATGGGAGCACCAGCAGGGCCTGGGGTGAAGAAGTCTCTGCAGGAGGAAGAGGCACACCAGGGCTGCATAGGCCCAACTAGACCTGAGACCCCCCACACTGAGCCCTGCTTCTAGGGTAAAATGCCTGTTACAGCAGGGTTGCTTTCAGGTTACAGGTCCAAAGCTGTTCACTACATCTAGAATTCTCCATTGTAGTATATGAAAGCCTTCAGGGAAGGTACTTCCCATCATCCCTCCATGATGACTCCATGGTGCCCACCCTGCTGATGACAGCCGCAAGTCCCTGAGGTGTGGCAGGGGATCGGGCCTGCTTCTGGTGGGCAGCACCAGGTAACTAGTCATGTTGTGTTTTTTGCACTGAGGTGCTTTTTTTCAGAAGAGGACATAAGCCCACACTCAGACCCCTTGAAATAATACTTAATTTTGAGAGCCAGATCTTCAGCATGGGCAGACCATCGTCACTCTATCCACTTCAAGGGGATCCAGCTCTTGAAGGTTTGACTCACACTCCAAAAGCACTGGCAGTTTTCCTCTCTTAGCATGTCAGTATCCTACATCTGAGAGATGCCTACAATTCACATGTACACTTATAAATGTGCATTTTGTACGTTCCTTAGCTGTGCTAAGACCAACATGTGCCAGTCACATGTTAGCACTGAGAAATTGCGTGGTGCATGTGCTTGGATCCCAGACATACAAATTTGTGTGTGTTGCTCTCATTTACCCGTCTGGCACTCTGACTTTGGGAGAAACACAAAATCACCATGTGGAGCTGTGCTTCCCTTGCACATGGGCACCTTCCATTCCGGCCTGCCCTTCAAGAACATGTGTCCACACCACTGCTGGGCCAGGCTGGTCCAGCTCCAGGAGGTCTCTGTGCATGCTTGGTGCCTTTTGAGATCTCCTGGAGACACTGCTCTGATGTGCCCAGAAGCAGATTCATCCCCCATGAACTCTGACAGAAAGAAAGCTATGAGCAGAAAGTGCAAGCCTGTGTAAGAAGTTGGCATGTTGATCTTCAAATGGTACAGAGCTGTGGTTATGTCTGTTAACCAAGCAAAGCAAAGCAAAGTACAGACTGGAGCACTGGCCTCCAGCCATCCACGCTGCTTAATTCTTAGTAAATTCCTGGTGAGATTGTGGTGTAGGCCAGCTCCACCCAGCTGGGAAGGATGCACATCATTCTCAGTTGTTGGCTGAACAACCTCCACTCTGCTTCATTTCCCCTGCTACCGTCTGAGAGCTTCATATCCTTACATCCTTATGTACCCCTGGAGGTGCAAGCCAAGCCCTCAGTTTTGTGCAGCAAAATTTCAGACAATGTGAAAGAAGAAAGTGTAGCAAAATATCAGAGGGCCATAAAAATGTACAAAAATGTTTTAGGGTCAATGGGACATGAGCTGGACCTGGAGTAGATGTGTGGCCTGAAGAGTGCACATACTCAGGCTATCCCTGCTCTTGTTTTACATAGCAGCATGGTGTAATCAGATTATCCTACTCTGGTCTTATTGCACCAGGCAGAGTTTTGTTCTATTATCAAAACCAAAGCCAGGCTAAATTTTACCCTTTAAAAAAAAAACGAAAACAAGTGTTGCCCTTTCTGGTGCTGCGTTGTGTACTGGCTTTAAAATATTTCTGTCTTCTATACCTGGAAGCATTTATCTGACTGCTAGGAAAGAACTACATGATTCATTTAGTAATACTGTCTGTAGTGGAGGTGTTGCCATTTAAGGTTATTAAAAAGAAGCATTATCAACAGCTTTAGACCCAGAGAGTCTGGAGTGCATGACTTCAGTTTTAAAGCTCTCTGACTCATCTTGTGAACCAGTTTGACTTTTTTTGAATGATTTTTGTTCTGACTGAACTTGTCTTGATTTGAATCATTTCCAGTGCCTTTGTTTTCACAAGCTCATTGCATTTTAACAATTAGCTCAAAAGGTGAGTGCTTTGGAAAGGGTACAGCTGCTCAGTCATTCACCCCTGCTCAGAGATGGGCCAGAGTCAACAATATGTAACTAGAGACAGTACCAAAGGACAGGGAGACAAATTGTGTTACCTGTTAATTTTGTTTCTTGGTTTTTCGACATATTTTTGCACAAAGGCTGCCCTGGTGTTCTGTAGGGAGGGAATTTTATAAGTGGGGAGCTGCTAGCTTTGAGGATATCCCTTTGAATGCTATTTCTGAATATCATTCCTGAGCTATTGCATTTCTTGCATGAAACCAAGACTTATGGCAGAACAGTCTGCTGACTCCTGCTGCCCTGAGAGGAGTGCTGAAAATGAGCATAAGACCTCTGAACCAAAAATCAGGAGCTGCCCCAACCTTTGGAAAATGCCCCCAGAGGAGAGCAGCTCTTTCTGGTGCCTGGTATAAGACAGCTACTTACTGCTGTGCCTCATGGCACTGGGAAGGGGGTGCCACACAGTGTGTGGTGGCAGCAGGGAGTGGGATGCTTCAGGGCCAACCTGTTGAATGAGGCTTGATTAGGTGAGATTTCGTTATAAGCGCATGTGGAGGGAATGCAAGGCAAGGGAGATCGGGTCAGCCTTGTATCAGCCCATCAAGGTAGATGTGAAGGTAGGACCAGGTCCATCTCTGCCACCACTGGAGGGGGCCATGATAAGATGTCTACTAGAATCATAGAATCATAGAATAATAGAATTGCTCAGGTTGGAAAAGACCTTATAGATCATCGAGTCCAACCACAACCTAACCATACTACCCTAACTAACAACCCTCCACTAAATCATGTCCCTGAGCACCACATCCAAACGGTTTTTAAACACATTCAGGGATGGTGACTCAACCATCTCCCTGGGGAGCCTATTCCAGTGCTTAACAACCCTTTCAGTAAAGAAGTTTTTTCCAATCTAAAATTACCCTGGTGCAACTTGAGGCCATTTCCCCTCGTCCTGTCACTTGTCACCGGTGAGAAGAGACCAACCCCCCTCTCGCTGTAATCACCTTTCAGGTATTGGAAGAGAGCAGTAAGGTCTCCCTTATTGCCAGGATGCCATTGGCCTTCTTGGCCACCTGGGCACACTGCTGGCTCATATTCAGCTGACTGTCCAACAGTACACCAAGGTCCCTTTCCATCAGGCAGCTTTCCAGCCACTCCTCCCCAAGCCTGTAGGGTTGCCTGGGATTGTTGTGACCAAAATGCAGAACCCAACACTTGGCCCTATTGAAACTCATACAGTTAACCTTGGCCCATCAATCCAGTCTATCCAGGTCCCTCTGTAGTGTCTTTCTCCCCTCAGGCAGATCAGCACTCCCTCCCAACTCGGTGTCTTCTGCAAGGTGAGGGTGCACTCAATCCCCTCATTAAGATCATTAATAAAGATGTTAAATAGAAGTGGCCCCAGTACCAAGCCGGGGGGGGGGCACCACTCGTGACCAGCCGCCAACTGGATTTAACTCCATTGACCACAACACTTTGGGCCCAGCCATCCAGCCAGTGTTTCACCCCGTGGAGCTATGCCCATCCAAACTGCGGGCAGCCAGTTTCTCCATGAGAATGTTGTGGGGGACAGTGTCAAAGGCTTTACTGAAGTCCAGGTAGATCACATCGACAGCCTTACCTTCATCCACTAAGCGGGTCACCTTGTCATAGAATGAAATCAGGTTTGTCAGACAGGATCTACCATTCGTAAACCCATGATGAGGGGGCCTGATCCCCTGGTTGACCGTTAACTGGTCCACGATGGCTCCCAAGATTATCCGTTCCATAACCTTTCCAGGCACCGAGGTGAGACTGATACATCTGTAGCTAGAGGACTGGCCTTGCTTCGGATGAATGACCTAAAAGAAGGGTGGACTCAAGTCTGGGTGTAAACAATTGCAGGCCTCAGCTCATCTCTGCCATGCACCTATGGATGCATTGATGCTTCCCAGTGTCATAGGGCTATGACAGCCCTCATAGCAGGATGCTCAGACTGTCCATGTCACATGCCCTGATGTGGCCAGGATGCATCATACAAACATAGAATCATTTGAGTTGGAAGAGTCCCTTAAATGTCACCTAGTCACACTCTCCTGCAATGGACAGGGACGCCTACAGCTCGATCAGGGTGCTCAGAGCCATGTCCAGCCTGACCTTGAGGGTCTCCAGGAAATTACAACACAGAGATGCTGGATCTGACATTCCGTGGGTGGGACGTCCATAGTCTTCAGGTTTCCAAAGGTATGCGAAGCAGATCCCACCAAAATATCAGCATCTTTGTTTGTACAGAGTTTTCTGAATGGACATAGACCAGGAGACTGAAGGTAAATGGAGCTTCATGCACCCACAGCCCACACGAGCTGTGCTGTGGTTTAATCTACTCCCTGCACATGCAGTTGGAGATCTTCTGGAACAAAAGAAGCTGCTTCTGAAGCAATAGCTGTCAAAAGCCCCCATTAAAAATTCATTGCTAATTGCACATAATTAACAGAGGTTGGAGGAACAGAAGCAATATTCGCTAGAATCACCAGCAGTCTGTTGTAGTCTTGAGTCTTTCAGTCACTTTTAAACCAAATTCATAACTGTCTTTCATGCTGGGTTGACAGCACCGTGCAATGATAGGACATGATAGGTAGAACTGTTAGCAAAGGGAAGTTTTTTTGTTTTGTTTTGTTTCAAAGTTTTACATCTCTGCAAGTAAACAACAAAATAGTGCTATTTCTGTTTGATCTAGTAATTGCAGTTTTCAGCCCCTTGCAATTAGGTGACTGAAAGAGCAGTAAGGCCAGGGAAGATTCCTACACTCAGCACCACAGTGCTAGCTACCTTTTAGATATGGCACATGGAGCTTGACAGTAGTAACTGTGCAGTTGGCTTGATGCTATTTGATAAAATCCTGAGAATGGTGGAGCGTAATGTGCTTAGGCGAAGCTTAAGTTAATCTCATGCCTTCCCAGAAAGCTGAGCAGCAGGCTAAGGAGCTATTCCTGAAAGAGGAAGGAAAAGATGCGGTTCAAGATGGGGAGCGTCCTGCTGTCTCTTCTTTTCTGGTACAAAGGTATGCACTTTGCCTCTAGAGATGTGCTTTCAGATGTCCCCCTTTGTATTTCTTGTTTCATCCAAACTCCTTTGGGCTGTGGGGTACAGAGGGAGCTCTTTATGGAAGCAAAATAATCAGGGAAAGGAAAAATTGTGCAGGAGATGTGTCATTTACGTATGTGAGTGAGCAGCGTTCTTACAGCTCTATGAATATTCAGTAGTACAACTCTGTTTCGCAAAGTAATTGCAGTGTAAAAAGACTGGCATGTAATTTGTCAAAATATGAATTTACACAGAAAATTGTAGTGCAGCTGAGCCAGTGAGTAAATAATAATGCTGATTTGAAAAATGAGGTACAGTAGAATATGAAAGACCGGTCCTTCATTAATCAAAACTCTTGGTTAATCAAAAGCCACTCATTTTCTTTAGCAGCAAGCCATTGCTGGTAGAGATCTGCTTTTCTTAAAGGCTCTTTCAGATATTTTGTCTGAGAAAGAATTTCAAAGGCACTCTAAGAATAAAAAACATAAGAAAAAAAAAAAAAAGGGAAGGGGGGGAAGTGTTTATCAATTCCATTTTAATTAACCTCACTGTGGCACAAGGAGATCGCTTTCAGGTTGTGTTTGAACTTCTGACTTCTTTGCAGCTGACAGAAAAGCTCTGAATGTCTCAAGGCTGGGTTTGCTCTTGCTGGGTGCTGTGCAGTATCTACCAACATCAGTATGTGGCTGCAATATGGTGTGTCCATTTGGGACAAAAGTGTTGGGCAGACCAGCTTTCTCCCCACAGATGTTGAATTCTCCATTTTTACTTTTTTTTCTACATTGTTAAGTCTATTGTCTAGGACTTAAAAGTCCTCCTCTGCGTCCGTCAATTACTTTGCTACCTCACGCATGTCCAACTCACAGCCTGCAATTCCATTTTCAGCTGACATAAATAAATGACCTGCATATTTTCAAATGGAGTGTGCAGAGTTGCAATCCGACATTCCACTCAAAAATCTGACCGTGTCTCTTTACTTTTATAAGACCTTTCTTACCAGAGAAAAACATTCCTTGCTTCACAGTCACGCCTTATTCATGTCATCACTTTTTGGCATTGCCTACATTTGTGAACAACTTTTTTCAAGGATGAAGCACAGGAGGAGTACATTTCATCAGAAGTCACTGAGGAACCCCTTGAGAGCTCACTGAGAATGGCAGCCATTGCCATCGAACCAGGCTGATGCATTAGTTTCATAGAGACAGGGTCACATATCCCACTAGTTTTGTGGTGTTGTTGCGTTCTTTTCTTGTTTTAATAAAAAATACTGTGGATTAAAATAAGTTTTGTTACCTATATACATTAACTATATTATCTATTTTATGAGGGCTCCTTCAAAAGTAATTCCTTCCATTTTATGATGTCAGCCCACGACATCAGAGGCAGATGTTGGTGGTATGGCAGTAGAGGTTGAACCTTCCTACCAACATCCCATTACATTTTGCTGCTGCGTGACAGATGGCAGCAGAGGGGCACTCTGACATAGGAGTGCGGATGAAACAGGTATAATTGAATTTCTCCATGCAGAAACAAATGGCACCCGATGACATTTACTGATACTTGCTGATCGTTTGTGGAGAACAGCCAGTGGATGTGAGCACAGTGTGTTGCTGGGTGGTGCATTTCAGCAGTGGTGACAGCCACAGTGGGTCACCTCCACTGGTGCAGATTGTTGTGAGTGCAGCACGCAGACTCTTGTTCATCACTGACAAAAATGCAGAGCTAATAGTGGTGACTATGTTGAAAAAGAGTATTTTGTAACTGAGATTTTGCTCTATCAAACAGTGTTATTGTGCTCTTTGTATCATTGTAGTTTCCATGGAAATAACTAGGAGGCATTACTTTAAGAGCAAGCTTTGTGCATGTGGCCCAAGACAATTCCTCTGCACTCAATGTGGTACAAGCAAGCCAAAAGGTTGGACACCCATGGCCTACTGAATGTCATGGGTAGGAAGGCGCTCCTCAAGTGGCCATGCCTGTGTTTCATCCTGGCATGCTCAGCTGTACCCTGCACTGTCTAATTCATAGGTCTTCCTTTTGATCTGCCAGCAAATACTTGTGCACTGCCTTCGTACCTGATCTCTGTGCTGTCCTTCATTTGGTGCCTGAGCTTCTTTTTACCCAAACTGCACATTTTTCCCGATGGGCGGCATAACTGCAATTAGCCCTTGGAAAAAGCTCACACCTTGCTCTGAAGCCTAGGCACAGCTTGCTGTTAATAGACACCCACACATCAGGATATTTTCAGAGAGCCTGCAGTGAAAAAATCACTTGCAGGATCACTTTCCAGGCATCACTATTTTGGTATTTATTTATTTATTTCTTCATCTACTGTTTTTTAAAAAACCCACTTGTGTTCTCCATGGCCCAAGCAGATTCTTTTACCTGCTCAGTGGGCAGCAGCTCTTTGCCCAGGTCCCCTCCTCTTCCACCATGGGGAAGCACTGGTGGGTCAGCCCTGAGCCGGCTGCTCCGATGACAGCATAAGCTCCTTAGCGATTCTCTCCTGCAGAGCCACAGCTTAGGGGAGCACCCTGCCTCCGTGCTTTGCCGGGCTTCTGCTTGCTGGGAACCCCACAAAGCAGCAGCAGCAACAGCAGCAGATGGGGCATCATGATTCTGCACCAGCACCCAGAGCTGGGGGCTGTCATGAACACGCTTGCAGCACATCGATGTGACGTACCAGTGCCAAATCGCTCCATCCCTGCTTGTCATGCGTCGGGGAAGAAGCACGTCTCAGCAGTCAGAAGGAGGGGATTTTTTTTCCCTCTCTATTTTTTGCAGCTTTGAAAAAAAACCACAAAACCAGCACTCAACAACTAAAGGCCCAACCCCGCCTTCAGATCGCAGTAAATAACATCTTTAGTGCCACCCTTTGGCACAAGCGGTACGTCTAACAAAATCACTGAAATTACTGTGCAGGCAATGTACTGCAGAGCTCCGAGTGGGAAGGAACAAATGTGTCAGTAAGATCAGAAAAGGCCAAAAATTCTCAAGGGAACACTTTGGAAAAAAAGATAATTGATGTTCTCGAGAGAAGAAGAGAGGCAAAGGTTGATTTTTCTTCGTTTTTCTTTTTTTTTCCAAGTATTTTCAAAACACAAAAGATTTGTAGAAGCACTGAGGAGAGAGCAGGCATAAAAGAGAAATGAATTTGAATTAAATAGGTATAATTGTCACTATTTCAATATGGCTTTTATAAATTCCAGATAAATACTGGCACGTAGTAAGTGGAACACAAAACAGATGAACAAAAAGGGAAGGCAGATTAAACATCATTGAAATAAAGGTGCAATACAAGAGAAAAATGCCCCCACCAAGGACTCATCATGCCCCTTTCCAGGCTTCGTTTGTCCTCTTAGAAGGAGGCTTCCTACTCTGGAAATCAAGGTGCTCATTGCATTGGACGGCTGCATGTCTTGGCCCCATGCTGCTTACATACCCCTCACCTAACTGCTGCTCTGTGCTGGGGCGCTCATGGCAAACGGGGAGCTGAAATGCACAGCCTTTCCAAAAACATGATAAAGCCATTCATTGCCCTCTCCTTTTTCATTCCCGAGATGGTTTTTCCGAGGCCACAGTCACATCCCTCCCTGTTTTAAAATGTTTTCCTTCCTCTTGTGCAATGCCACACTCATTGCATGGGAGCAGCCACGCTGGGGACGTGCAGGCGGTGCTCTGCACTAGGAGAAGCAGAGGGAAAACAATACTGCTTCTCTCTCTGAGCCCTGTTAAATGCAGAGGCTGCCTGCACAAACAAGAGCTGATGTTTTTTTTCCAGCTAAAGATCTAGGCCACCTAAATTGTAAAGTCAACGAACAGTCGATAACATTTTCCATGACCAGGAAACTTACCAGCTTACTCTGGTAAATCAAGTGACTGTTGTTTACTCTATGCTTTAATTCTCCATTTTGCCTTACAGCATGCCTTCTCATGCTTGCACACCCGCAATTAATTCTAGCCACTTTAAACAGGGTGGCTTGCCATCCTGGCTCAGTGGTCAGGATGTCCAACACGATGTCTCAGAGGTGACCTGAAATCCCTCAGCTTTGCCATCGTTCTTTCTGGCCATGCTTACCTTCCTCCTTTCTTTCTCATGTTCAGGCACATTCTCAATAACCAGAGATTTTCTGACACCTGTAGTTATCTGCTCCTGTTGCTAAATGCCAGTATTCCATTGCATGGTGCCTCGCTGAGCTCCTGCCTGCCCTTTCTGGACTTCATGTTTATTGTTTCCAGCCTCAGTGTTCAGAGAAAAGCTTGACTCCAAAAATCTATGGGATAAAGGGGAGCCAAATAAACCTTGCCCACCCTTTGCAGTGCCCATTGCCCCTCACCTGAGTTTCCTTGCTGTTGCTTGTCCCATCCTCCACTCTTCCCCCACCGGAACCTCATGTAGCTGCTGTTTTGCCCCACCCGCAGCAGAGGGCTCCCACCTCCTCCCCATTCCACCGTCCCTGTCCCCAAATCTGGTGCTGAGAAACAGCATTTGTTCCCAGCCACGTGTTGGAAGTCTCTCACGGCCTGGTGGCCGTGGGAAGAGGCAAGACATACCTCCCTGTCCCTCACAAATACACACAAATAATGCTTTATTTCAATGAACTGATGGCTTGCTCAATGTCCTGGGGCACTGCAGGAGCTGTAAATAGGACTCTTTCTGTTTTAATGTTTTTCTTTCAGTCCTGTACTTTTAAAACAGCCTGCGGCAGCGGTGCAGACTCATGACTCTTCCATGAACTGCAGCAATTCGTTCTGACCTACAATTACCAATTATCTTTGTAACCTTCCTTGAAGGCAAACATGCTCACTATAAAAGCATGCCGGCCATCACATTTTGAAACTATTGGCAGCTGGCTTTCCTCTTCATTTCCTTTGTAGGACAGGGCCCATCACAGCTGTAAACACACCAATATATCAATTACTGCTTTTTCCAGCCAACTGCAGGCAAGGGCATTGCTTTCTCTCCTTTCCTTTCCCAACATCAGGAGACGTCAGGGGGATGCTGTGGGATGCTTGGTCTGTCTATAGCCACCATTGCCCAAAGCCCAGCACCCCAATGGCCAAGCTACTTGTTGGATGCTGCCCTTTGCAGTTAACCAATTTGGCTCAGAATGGCAAAGTTTGTGCCATACTCTGGATTGGTTGAATAGGTCCCACCATTCACCCTGAAAATGACTACTTTTGTTGTTTCACTCACAGCTGCTGGGTTTCCAGCATAACCATCAATGAGGGGCCACAGTTTAGTGTTGGCTCTCAAATCAGGGACTCAGAAGGTCTGCCTAAGGGCTCGTTGCCTACCAGAAACAACAGCCCTACATCAGCCGTGCCATTAAACAGAGCATCAAGCAGGCAGGAAATGTGCTGCATTGCTGTTATAGGTACGGTTTTGATACATGATAAAGTCCCAGCCGCTACCATATCAATCTGATGACGAGGAGCATTAACTGCTACACCTTTTCATCGCAGACTGATGTTAACTTTTTCAGCCAGGGCAGATGCCTTGGGTTAACATGGAATGTCCCGGAAGCCAGAAATGCTTGCTTGGGAAACTGAAGTGAGGGAGACAATCTATGTGTTCACAAAATGTTTTTAAGTATTTCTTTATCATTTTGTTCCTTGCTGTGGTCTTTCTTTCAGATTCTTGATACGTTCAGGCTCACTGTCAAAGCTTAGGAGAAGCTGCATTTCAGTAATAAACAGAGCTTTGTGTACAGTTTATATTTCAGCTGATTATAATTGCACAGCATTTGTGAATCTTTTGAGATGAAACTTGCTGTGTAAATGCAAGATGTAAATTGCCAGCATTAGTTGGACCTTCCTAGGCTCAGCAAAGTTAGTGTGTGAATGAATAAATCATAACTAGATTTCAGTGAATAATTCAGAGCCTAATTCATTTGATAAAAGAAAAAAATCCTCTTTTCCTCTTCACAACATCACTGTTTGCAGATTGCTGTTTTCTTGTGGTTTCTGTGTGCAAGGTTTTACTTGCTCCATACTTCAGCCCTTACTGGCCATAGTTTGCTGTATCTGTTGGAGACATGAGGGCTGACGTTTGACTTGTACTGATGATTTATCAGCAGTCATGGGAACTTTTAAAAGTATTTTATTTTCATAGTTGTCTGGGCACTATTCTCCCTGTCTAAGTGCTATTAAAACAGCCTGCTTTGGGCTTTGCGGGGAGGTAGGAGAGCTCTTTCAGCAAGGATAGGGCTTGTAAAAGATCATTGCTCAGGGACAGGCAGAAGATAAACCAGGTCAGGTGTTACAAAAATAGCAGTGCTTCCTCTACAGCCACAGTACTTTCTCTTAAAAATAAAAAAAAAGGAAGGAAGGCAAGGGTGTTTTGCATGTAAGATTGATTGGGAAGACCTATTTACATTTTGTTATCCTCCACGTCGCTCAGAGGAATCTTTTCATTAGAGCCACCTCGAGGGGTGCTGTATCTTCTCTGAAGCCACCAGTGATCTGCGATGGCTGTAGGCTGCGATTTCACCTGTCATCAGCTCTTATTTTTACAAGCAAAATGGGAAGGGAAAACTGTAGGGCAGGAAGATGACAAAAATGAATGGAGGCAACCAGTTGGAAAGCAGAGACTGAAACTGACATGAGCTTCTCCTCAGGCATCTCTGATTGGAAAAAGGAAACATCAAAGCCATCACAAAGAAAGCCCAGTGGCAGAGTAGCAATGATAGGGGCATATCAGCATCCTGCTCCTGCCCACAGCTGACGCCCATGTCCTCTTGCTTTCCCCTGGCAATCAGACTGGGGAGATGCAACCTTTCTCCCTTTATTTGAATCAGGCTCAGGAATAAATACCCATTGCATTTCCTGATATTATCATGTCTGAACTCTCTCTCTTCTTCCCTCCATGCCCACTGCCCGCAGCTGTGCTGGCCCTGTCCCCTGGTGAGGTGAGTCTTTACAGCTGGCTCGGCTCCTGCAGGCAGTAGGAGAAACAGAAAGTGCCTGACACTCCAGGAGTGGGTGGAGGAATATGGGATGGGTGAGGGACCATTCCTGCCATGAGTTTGTTACCAATTTCAGAGTGCTGGTCCCCTTAGCAGAAGCAACTTTTAAATCTTTGTATTTTGAAATTCCCCCCTATGTGCATCAAAAGAGTGAATCTGCATGTGTACCTATGAAGGTCACCTGAGTGTCACAGGCAGAGCATTTAGGAGTAGCCATTTGCGCTGGGGGCTGTCCTCTGCCTCACTCCAACAACAGCCTTCAGTCAGCACTCATCACATGATGTCCTTCTGAGGGGATCCTGGTGTGGCAACTCCTCTTGACACAGGAGCATGAGGACGTAACACCCCGTGGCATATCAGCGGTCTCAGCAGGGCTGTAGGACAGCCACATCTTGTGCAAATGCCCAGAAATATGCTGCGTGGTGTGGCCTTCACCCCTGTGTGCAAGAAGACCAGGCTGGATCCAGGAGGTGACCCCTGATGCTCACTTAGATGGCATGGCCTCGGGGCTGTGGACTCTGCAGTGACACCATGGCTCGAGAGCAGCCAAGAGTGCTGCAAAATTTAGATGCAGACACCTCTCATTTCTCCGTGGATGTCACTCTATCAGATCGCACTCATGTTTAGGCTTCTGGACTGGCATTTAGCTTTGTGTCAGCATCATCGATTACTAAGTTGATTTTTTTTAATTTTCCCTTTAGGATGAGAGACTGGAGCTGTGGCACAGCAAGGCTTGCAAATGCAATTGCCAGGGAGGTCCTAATTCGGTGTGGTCCAGCGGAACTAACAGCTTGGAGTGCATGCCAGGTAACGGGTCGCTCTCTTTCAGTGGTGTCTGCATTATGGATCTCAGCATTTCCCCTCATTGCACCCTGCATTGCAATGAAGGTGTTGCAGTGGTGCCTGCCCCAAACATCAGGGCTGGTGGAGCTGTGCCCATGGGAGGTGCAGGGCGACCCTGAGCCAGCAGAAAGACAACAGCACCCCTGGCCTGGTGAGGGCACCCAGGGTGGTTCAGGCTGGGTTATGCCCTCTTCCCAGCTCGCTAGAAAGCGAACAAAAACATATGCATATGTAAGAGCTGCAGGAGATGACACTGTTGGCAGAGCGTGTACAAATGAGAGAGGGAGAAAACAGATGTTTCTGTTCCACACTGGTGTTGGATGTGAAGGACTCCTGCCTGAAGAGTGACTCAGCAGGTAAGAACAGAGGCTTTGCAGCCATCCGCACCCGGCCCTCTGCTTCCCCTGTGCTCTCCAATAAAACTATTAGAATGCATCCAAAGGAAAGCTACAACAATGTTGAACGGTCTGGAAGACAAGACGTATGAGGAGCAGCTGAGGCCCCTGTGTTTGCTCAGCGCAGAGCAGAGGAGCTGAGGAGAGGCCTGATGGCGGCTGCAGCTCCTCACAGGGAGCACAGGGGCAGCGCTGAGCTCTGCTCTCTGTGACAGCGACAGGGCCCGAGGGAACGGCAAGGAGCTGTGTCAGGGGAGGGGCAGCTGGGGGTTAGGGACAGGGTCTGCACCAGAGGGAGGTGGGCGTGGCACTCCACGGGTTTCCTTCAGGTCAACGATAACGGCGTTATGTGGTTGAGCTGGTTTGGCCAGGCAGGCACCAGGCACCTGTTTGTGGGTCTGTGTGCGCGGCATGACCCTGCGTACCAGAAGGTGACCTGCTAATTTCATTATACTTGTGTGATCTATGGATTAGTGATACTAAAAGTAAAACTACGCTGCCTTTGAGATAAGCCTGCCGAGTAGTAAACATGTGGGGCCACCTCAGCCGCTCTGCAGAAGTGGTTTCTTACACAGGCGGAGACGCTTAGGCAAGTCAGGGCCCCAGCCACAAGAAGGACATGGAGTGGGTCTAGAGGAGCACCTCTCCTATGGAGAGGGGCTGAGGGAGTAGGGCTTGTTCCAGCTGGAGAAGGGAAGGCTCCAGGGAGATGTCAATTGCCTTTCAGTACTTAAAGGGGCCCCCAGGAGAGCCAGGGAGGGATTCTTCATCAGGGAGTGTAGTGATAGGACAAGGGGTGATGGCTATAAACTGAATCGAGGGGACATTCGGGTTAGGTTTAATGTGGAGAAAAGGCTGATGGTGACGTCATGAACCTGCACTAAGAAGGCAGATAGCTATAAATCCACAGGATGGTTTTACCCCTGCTACCACGTCCCATTCAGCCCTTCAGAAAAGTGAAGGGCTCTGTTTCCTTCTGATTTTTTCTTTAACATCATATAAATGCATATAAAGTGTGTGCTGTGGGTGCAGGGGTTTCAAGCAGCTGCTACTGGTTGTTGTTATTATTGGACTTGGTGTTTCCATGCCTGGAGGAAGGCAGGGCAACAGCTGCACGGTTTTGGGGGGAAAATACATTAATGTGGCACTGACTGAACAAGATATGTTAATGAGATATTGACGTGTAAAATACTGACCTGGTGGAATTTGCTGATGAGACATCGACCATCCCACTGGTGTGCTCAGGCATGGCACAAACCAAAGGGCAGTGGCTGGAGGAGGCAGTGGCCACACCGTGCTCTGGGTACACTTTGGCACCCTGCACATAGAGCTTATGTCTGAAAGACCACTATAATGCATATGTAACCATAATGCATTATAGTGGTCTTTCAGACATATCCAAGGCCCGGAAATGTCCCACCCATGCGGAAAGATGTATACCACTTCACTCATTTGTTTATTGCCCATGAAACAAAGCATGCTAAGATGTAAAACACAGCGGAGTTCCTCTTTGGGGCACACACATGCAATAGGAATATCCCTCTCCATAGGCTGCAAAATCACAAAATGCTGTAGGCAAGTACAGATGTTTGCCCGAGCAGCTCCCACATGAAGCTTGTGAGCATCTTCTTTATCTGCATCTAAATACCTAGCGATAATCTGCTTGTGTAAAAGATGATCGTAACAAAAAATGCTTGGTCCAAGGAGCGTTCAGCTGCTCAGCATGCTGGCAGCCTCTGGGAGTACTGCTGAGCCTCTCAGTGTTGCAGAAAGCTGCTGTGGGGTCAGGTTTGGTAGCCTGGAGACTGGAAGGCAAAACTCAGAAGATCCCTAAGCCTTCAGGAAGGCCAGGCTCACTCATGCATAAAAGTACCTGCACATTTTTCCATAAGGGAAGACTATCTGCAAGCACAGTTATAACCCCCAGAGCAGAACACGCAGATCTGATCGGAGCAGGCTCAGCAATTCTGCTGCGTAGGCACAGCTGTAAATCACGATAGTACATGAGGAGGAGCTGAAGGAGATGAGGCAAAAAAAGTGGTGCCAGACATTTCCCAAGGACAGCCTGGAGGCGGGATCCAGGACCATGGATCAGCCTGGATCCAATTGCTTCTGCTTGCAAGAAAAGGGAGACTGGGAGACTACAACATGCAAATAAAACCTTTTCCCCCAAACATCGCAAGCAGCAACGACTTAGGAATAGCTATATGTAAGAATGAGAAATTTAGATGCCATGTCCCCTGGACAGCAAATAACTGCAGGGGTTGTGGTCAGGGCTTAAGAGCATCCCCAGCATCCTGCACAGAGAGAGTAGGGCACAAGGAAGCCACAGAGGGTGTTGAAAAAAGATTAGGACAAAGACAACCAGAAGGCAGAGCAGCCTGTGTCACTAATGGTAGCATGTTTTTATCTTGCCCTGCAGAGTGCCCCTACCACAAGCCCCTTGGCTTTGAGTCTGGCGCTGTCACCCCTGACCAGATCAGCTGCTCCAACCCTGAGCAGTACACAGGCTGGTACTCCTCATGGACAGCCAATAAGGCCCGCCTCAATGGCCAGGGCTTTGGGTGAGTCTGAAAATACCCCCTGTAGCTGTGGGGACCCTGTGGGAGGGCATGGGGTAGATATAGCACTGAGGGGCATGGATTAACGGGCACGGTGCTGATGGGTTGGTGGTTGGACTAGATGATCTTAAATGTATTTTCCAACCTTAATGATTCTATAATTCTGTAATTCTACGGGGGCCAAGACCCCTGGCAGTGTGGGGCAGCAGGGTGGCCCGGGTGGTGGCTTAGGGTGCAGTGGGGCCGGCGGTGTCCCCCCAGGTGCGCCTGGCTCTCCAAGTACCAGGACAACGGGCAGTGGCTGCAGATCGACCTGAAGGAGGTGAAGGTGATCTCAGGGATCCTCACACAAGGGCGCTGTGATGCTGATGAGTGGATGACCAAATACAGCGTGCAGTACCGCACTGATGAGAACCTCAACTGGGTTTACTACAAGGACCAGACTGGGAACAACCGGGTGGGTGGACCTTGTTCTTTGTGCATTTGATGACATAAAAGTCTTGGGGAAGATGGCCTAAGGGAGGGGGGCCTGTGTGAAAAGCAGGGCCTGGTGCTTACCCATGGCACACAGGGGTCCAGCCCCATGGCCATCACACTGCCATGGTGACAGTGAGTGCAACGCTGATCAGCCCTGAACTGTGTCTGCCTCTGCCTCTCTTGGCAGGTTTTCTATGGCAACTCGGACCGGTCATCCTCAGTGCAGAACCTGCTGCGGCCGCCCATTGTATCCCGCTACATCCGCCTCATCCCGCTGGGCTGGCACGTGCGCATTGCCATCCGCATGGAGCTCCTTGAGTGCCTGGGCAAATGTGGCTGAGTGCCCACTGGGCAGACATGTGCAGGTGTGTGCCTGTATGGCCGTCCCATCTCACTGCTGATGCATGCTGCGGCCATGATCCTGCCCACCCTCAAACAGAAGGTCTTTCTTGAATAAAACACTGCTTTACATGATACCTGGCGATATGGCTAAACCCTGCTCCAACAGCTTACTGTTTTTGAGAGGGCACGCACCAGCAAAGCTGGGGTGATTTGTTACCATGGCTTCAGTCCCATGAGATACAGTGCTTCTGATCCAGGGAGCTAGACTAGGGACACAGTCCTGATCCTGAGTGATAGATATCATCATAGCATGCTGTGGGCATGGGAGGTGGACTTGTGCTCCAATTTCCATGACTGCCTCACCCTCCATGGCCTAGTGGGTGCTGTGCATGTGCAGGTGTGGGCTCAGTCTTCAGCACAGAATCACAGAATCACAGAATCACTAAGGTTGGAAAGGACCTGTAAGATCATCTAGTCCAACCATCCACCTATCACCAATGGTTCTCGCTAAACCATAGATGCCACTAAACCATATCCCTCATCACAGCATCCAAACGTTCCTTGAACACCTCCAGGGACGGTGACTCCACCACTTCCCTGGGCAGCCCATTCCAGTGCCTGACCACTCTTTCAGAGAAGTAGTATTTCCTAATATCCAGCCTGAATCTTCCCTGGCACAGCTTGAAACCATTCCCTCTAGTCCTATCACCAGTTACACGAGAGAAGAGGCCGACCCCCAGCTCACTACAACCTCCCTTCAGGTAGTTATAGAGAGCAATAAGGTCTCCCCTGAGCCTCCTCTTCTCCAGACTGAACAATCCAAGCTCCCTCAGCCGCTCCTCATAAGGCCTGTGCTCCAGACCCCTCACCGGCTTTGTTGCCCTTCTTTGAACACGTTCCAGGGCCTCAATGTCTTTCTTGCAGTGAGGGGCCCAGAACTGGACACAGTACTCAAGGTGCGGCCTCACCAGAGCTGAGTACAGGGGGACAATTACTTCCTGCTCCTGCTGGTCACACTACTTCTGATACAAGCCAGGATGCCATTGGCCTTCTTGGCCACCCAGGCACACTGCTGGCTCATGTTCAGCCGAGTGTCAACCAACACCCCCAGGTCCATTTCCTCTACACAGTCTTCTAGCCACTCCGCCCCAAGCCTGTAGCGTTGCTTGGGGTTGCTGTGGCCAAAGTGTAGGACCCGACATTTGGGCCCCAGAGAGGGCCCAAGAGCTGGGGCAGGAGCCACGGCGTTTTTGGGGTGAACACAAGATCTGCCTTTGCCCTGACTGGAGTTTTTCCCAGTTCTCCAGGATTTTCCTTTCCTGCAATAGAGGCAAAGCAAACCCATACCAGCAGTGCAAGGTTGGGCTTTCTGGCCATCCATCGCTTCTCTCCTTTGACATATTGCTCAGGTAGATTTTGAGGGTAACCAACATCTCGCAAGGAATCTGGGGCATGTGGCAGTCTGAAAACTTGTGCTCCACTGTCTTAATTATGAAGTCTGTGAGACCCTATCTACTGAAATAATTATTATTATACCGCTGCACTGATGCTTTCATCCACAAAATGAGTTTTGTCTATCCATAAATGGGTTGAGGGGCACATTTTCTTATTAAGAGTGCTCCTGAATAATTTGTTTGAGCTTTCAAGCTTCATCCACAGCCTAAGTGGATGGACCACATGCCCTTATATACCGAGATAATTTATTTAGCATCTCACGACTGATACTATATTTGGATATAAGTGTCAGATGAAGGAAAGACTGCCCAGGCAGCAAGAGTCTGCCATCACTCTCCCTGCTCCCAGCTTCAAACAGGACGCTAGACTCCTTTTCCAGGCTGAAACGTGCAGTGACAAATAGGTGGAACTAACTGGCACACACTGAATTTCATGGCTCATTTGTGTCCTGCCTCACCCTGTCCTTCACTGCACCTCACCTCCCAGCCTGGATGGGGAAGGGCCTGCTGCTGCCTTTTAAATGCTCTAAAGCAGACGTTTCTGCTATCATCCAAGCTGTGCCGCTCGCCTGCTAATCGACCTTTGGAAATTCACTTAACCTCAGCCTCTTATCTAAAAAGCAGGGTGCTGAGAGGCTTAATTAATTAAGTGGTCCTAAAATGCTTCTAGAAGTGCGCTTGACTTCCACTTCTGCATAAACACAGCATACTGAAGAAGGGTGCAACTGAGGGCATTATGAAAGCCGCCAAAACACAATTACAAAACTGCAAAGCTTTTCCTCATGAAGTCAAACTTTTCCTAGCATGGTAATGTCATTTTAATTTTTGGGCACAGCTACCTCCAATTACCATTATCCAAACCAGAAACAGTGACTGAGGCATCAGGAGATGGTACAAAACAGTGCTGAAAAGGCAGTATCTTCTAGGAGTGAAAAATCCTGCAGATATTTACCTGTAGAGGTAGGTGCATGGCCCTGCAACTTGTAAAATGCAACAGTTTTGAAACGGGAAGCAGGACAGAGAGCCTCATGACATGAATGAGTGCAGTGCTTACAGTGCTGAGTAGTCAGATGAGCTTTGCCTAATCCAAGTGGTGTGACAAGAGACTGCCTCAGGCCCTCCAATCCAGCTACATCATTTATAAGTCTGTATTCCCATTCTCTTAATTATTTCCCACAGAAATAACCCCTTAGAAGCTGTCAGAGTGAGATATCCACACAAACTCTGCTCTCTGTCCCAAGGGGGACCAGTGCAAACCACACTGTGGCTACCACAGTGAGGTGTTGAACTCTGGCACTCAGGGCCGTGCCCACTGCCCTGGGCAGCCTGTTCCATGCCCACCGCCCTCTGGTGCAGACCCTGTCCCTAACCCCCAGCTGCCCCTCCCCTGACACAGCTCCATGCCGTTCCCTCGGGCCCTGTCGCTGTCACAGAGAGCAGAGCTCAGCGCTGCCCCTCCGCTCCCTGTGAGGAGCTGTAGCCACCATCAGGCCTCCCCACAGTTCCTCTGCTCTGCGCTGAGCAAACCCCCACTCCTCACATGCCTTGCTGTCCAGTCACTCCAATATCTTCGTAGCCCTCTTTTGGATGCTCTTATATTGTGCCTAAACCCGCACCCGGTGCTGGAGGTAAGGCCGCACAGTGCAAAGCAGGGCAGGACAACCCCTCCCCTCTCCCACTGGCAGTGCTGGGCCTGGTGCAGCCCAGGGTACAGTTGGCCCTTTTGTCTACCAGGGCATGCTGAAATGTTGAACCACCAGTGGGTGGAAGTTAAAGGCATTAGCTTGGGCCAGACCAGTTTCCCTGTCTGAGATTCAATGAGTGCAGCTCAGCGAAGGCACCAGGCAGCAGCATGGTCTCACAGCAGCTGTGGCTGCAGTACAAGCCACACGGTGGCCATTTCAGAAGGACTTCAGCAAGGAGGGCATGGAGGAGTGCTCCCTGCTCCTCAGTTTGTTTCCAATTACCCAAGGAGTGAGGGATTGGAGGGCAAATATTTGAAGTTTTTTGAAGCTGCGTGCAGTAATAAAGGAGGTCATGACCAGGACACATTAAAGGTGAACCCAACAATATCACTGACACCTGAACATTTGTCTGGAAGACTGTCAGTTTATGTGGGAATGACAAAGTCCCAACACGTTACTCAGACTGTGATCGTCTCCAATAAGGACACAGATCAAGGGCTGGAAAGTTGTAGGGCTTTTTAATTTCTGGTTAGTGATTGATAAGTGCACGAGGGGGGTGACGCTGTTCGAAAGATACAACAGCAGAGAAAGAAAGAAAGAAAGAAAAAGTTCCAGTGTTTGCAATGAGAGTACAGGAATGGTTGGAAGTGGAGTGCTTCAGAGCTATCTTACCTGTGATCCGCTGCCTGCTGTAGGGAACCTGCTTTAGCAGGAGGTTGGACTCAATGATCTCCAGAGGTCCCTTCCAGCCCCTACAGTTCTGTGATTCTGTGATGCTGAGAAAATGTCTGCCTGGCAAACAGACACACACTGGCTTCTCAAACAGGGAGTGCATCAGGACCTGGGCAGAGAAGCTCTGTTACAGCTCTGCCCCATCCAGGGGCACCAGGAGGGCTCTGTAAGCAGCGTGGCACGAATAAGAGTAGCCATCGAGCAGTGCCGATTTTCTAGTGCAAAATCTGCATTTTTATTAAAGACATATTTTGGAAGGCCCATTCAAAAATACATTGTGCTCAGTAAAAATTAACCATTTCCATGCTGATAATTAAGGTTACCACAGGATTTTTTTTTTTTTCTCGTTTAGAATATTTACAGCAACAATATAAATTGTACAGAAGTTAAGAATGGAATACATGCCCAAAAAAAATTTGGTAAGGTGTACCAACAACATGATACAAAGGGTTGTATACAAACATTTTACAAATGGTTTATTAACTTGCATGAAGTCATCCTTAAATATTCAGCACAATTTAAAATCAATTTGTGTTCCAGGATTAAAAAGATCAACACCACAGAACATTCCTTCCACAACAGAAAGCATGGCAGATCTAAAAATCTGTGCGCTTCGGATTTCTAATAGCTGTTAAAAGTATTGGGGAATCATAACCATAAAAGTAGGAGTTTTGAAAGCCACCTCCCCTCCCCAGTCAGATATTTCTGGAATAGTGGTTGTGAAAAAAGACCCCATTCTTCCTAACTTAGTTCTTCCTTCTTTCCGCCAAATGAAATGAATTCAGAATTCAGTATTTCACAGTGGAGATCTAAGCAGTCCTGGAAGTCCTTATCAGATTAACCAGATTTAAAAACACCTGCATAGAAGTTCCACCAAATTACGGTTTCGTGGAAGATTTTAGCTCATTGTTCCTTATAAACCACATACATATAGATGTCACTCTTTTTGATTAGACATATCCTTCAGTAGTCTAAGATGTGCACTAGCTGGAAAAAAAAAGTAAGAAAAGGGAAGCCAAGACAGTTAACTACACCTAAAGTTTCGCCTTACTAAACAGTTAAAAGCTCTGCCATTGGATTTACAAGTCAAGAATTTACACCGAGAGGTTCATAAGCTACAGGAAACTCGAATAACATCTTCCATCTTGCGCTATGAACATGCTGTAACTTTGCTAATGGAAAGCTCTACGAAAGCAGTTACTTCACAAAACATTTCTACGCCTGTACAGTTAAGATGCCACCTTGCATTTCTCAGAATGGACCCAGAGAAACAATGCCCTGTGAAAACAGAGACCTGGTGGAACAGAAAGCCTGGAAGGCAGTCTGTTTTGGTGGGGCACAATGAGGTAAGGTATCTCACCCAGATGAAATGGAAAATAAAAGTGAAGAAACTCCTGAGCAAGTCTAAGGATAGCTGTTTGAATAAAACAGCAAACAGGGTGGAGTAGTAGATAAGGCCTCTAACTCCCTGATAAACTGCACTAGAGAAACAACAAAGAACAAGGCAACTGCAATATTTGAGAACCACATGGGGAAGAGCAAGGGAAGACTGCAAAGCAGTGCAAAGGATGGTGTCAGGATTCTAGGAGAGCTGAGATGGCTTGGAGGTTTTAGAAGTGTATTGGATGAAGGCCCGTCAAAATTTTATTACTTGGTTGCTAACAGTACCTAGAGGAAGAATCTTTTTATACATTTCTTCGAAATTTAGAGTCAGTAATAAACTCAGAATAAACAAACAAAACCTCAACCACATTCTGCAAGAGAGAGGAGGTAGATTGACTTGTAGAGAAGACAAGAGATGCGTAGAGTCACTCTTAGCCTTAGTCATACATTCCAAGTTCAGACTCTTGAGCCACGTTTTAAGAGTCACATTCACAGGTTACATTCTAAAAAGAGCCTGAGAAATAATTTGACTTGCTGGAACAACGGCATCGATGTATAGAGGGCTCTTCCTCTCACACTTCTGTGCATCTTCTGCTTAGAATGGCAAGAAAGCCAACTTTTGCTCCAAATGGTTGGCTGCGTGCAGTGATACTCCTGGTAACAAATGAGTATCCCGGCATAACTTGGAGCAAATTAACTTCACGTGTAACCCGTCCTGTCTCATGCAGTATCTATAACAAAAGACTGCTGAGACAACAGATGATCTATGACAGGATTTACCTTCAAATTAAAAGAGGATCTCCTATAAAATTTGCTTTGCTTAACTACCATTAACTTTGCTTCATGATTGCAGAGTGAGAGAACTTCTGTTTCAGTACAACATCTGAACCAAGTGGTGTGTACAAGCCTTCACCAGCCAGCTGAGCCTGAAGCAACGATGGTGCTGTTCGACTCAGAAACGAACCAACAGCTAGAACTTCCAAGCTGTGTTGTATTAAAAGGGTTTACTCAAATTGTTCCCTTTTTAACAAAGGCCAGAAAGTTAAATGGCTTTTCTCCTGGTTTACTACAAACCCTGTTAATGGTTAATATCATGACACCACTGGGGGAAGCTGAGTGGGGAAAGGCACCTGTTCTTAAATAGCATCCTGATTTAAAGGTTATTTAAAAACAGTTTAATAGGGCACATCACCTTTCCAAGCATCTTCTGTGACACTCCTAATCCTACTTCACATGGCGGGCCTACGTACGTGAACAGCAGCCCAAACGTGTGGCTTATGGTAGAATCCCATTAATAACCATATTGTGCATGACAGCTGGAATGGATAAAAGAAACATTCATTGCCACCCCACAATTTGCAGTATATATTATATATGGCTATCCTTGTAATACCTTTTGTGTGACTGAGATTCAGATATTCTCCCAGTTCTACTCTGACAGTTTTCAGCACATACAGAAGTGCATGCAGATATTTTTGAAGCATGTTGCACTACCAAATTGTTTGAAGACAACAACAACAAAAAAACCCCAAAACGTGAACAAAAAACCCTCAGTGCTTCTAGCTCAAAGCTCCCCTCAAAAGCGACTGTTTTTTGTCTTAGCTAAGCAGATGTCAGCGTTGCTTTCAGAGTTCCCTTCATTACAAGGAACCACAGCAAGACATACAGCTTGTTCTGGGTGAACAAAGGTTGGTATGTGGCTTTATACACTGTTAAGATTCATCTTTTAGGAGACCTGACTGCAGTAACAAGCACTGGCTGAAGGCCTATGGCAGGACCCTACTGCTTGACAGAGCTCTCAGCTTGGCTCCCAGACATGAGCTAGTGTAGCAGAAAAGGCAACAAGCCTGAAGATGATGTGAGAGTGTATTCTAAGTTTGGAAGTTTGTGGCCTGCTTTAGCACTGGTTTAAGAGAACCAGTACCTGTACACAGAATGGCATCAGGACCCATCCATTTAAGCGGGTCTGGCTTGGTATCAGAAATGAAGGCTTGGTATCAGACCCAAGCCCTGTGGGATGGAGAACGTTTCAGAAAGACTGGACCAGATCTGAGACTACTGACTTCCTGACATGAACTTGGCCTGGTGCCTGTTGCTGGCAGCCTCTCAGAGGAGCAATGGATCTTAGACTGCGATAACAGAGCAAGAAGCGTTAAATGGCCCTAAGGGACTGCTCTCTGTGGTTAGGTCTGTTAACAACACGTTGCTTTAGGTTAATGCATTTTCATGGCAGTTTAAAAGGACAGCTTATTCACATCGTTTCGCACAGTTTCAATTAAGATGAGCTTAAGGTGCTTCATGTCAGTTAACAAGAGCTATAGTAAAACATTATAGACAAGTTTAGGCAGCTTGAGTTCTGCAAAATGACTGTAATTCATTTCTGAAACTTAGTTTCTTTACTGTTCACATCATTAATGATGCCATAATAAGGCAAAGCAGTTTGCCAAGGAATAAAACGCGGTTTAACTAATATTATTTATAGTAAGTAAATCTATAGAACATGTAACACAAGACCAGCGAAGAGGAAAGCTCACGCTTATAAAATTGTTTGCTCTGTAATCCTCTTCTCCTTTATTGAGGCAGCAAATCTTAGCCATATAATAAGACTCCTTTAGAAGCTTCAGCAGAATTACATTAGTAATATTCTAAATATTCGGAAGTTAGACCAGATTAAAAATACACAATTTACCTCAGCGCCAGCTGGCTCATCTGCTATAAGGTCTTTCTAACAGAACAAAGGAAATACTATGTATGTTCAACACAATTTGGTATTAAACTTAAATCTGTTGTGGTTTGTGGAGAAGAATAAGCAGTACGAAAGTAGACACAACGTTTTGTAAATATGGGCCACCAAACACTTGAACATTCTTTAGGTCACTCTTGAAGCTTCGCTAACTACTTTAAACAGCTCTATGTACAGTCAGAGATTACCCTGATTCAACTCAATGGGTACTGAGGGGAAAGAAAAAAAAAAGAACCAACCAACCCTTGGGAAACATTTTTCCTTGGTAGAAATCAGAATAGCCATGTACAGCCCAGTCTGATCATCCCCGGCACGAAGCTCTTGCTATCAATATAAAATTCTTGTAGAGGCAAAAGGAAATATACCCATAAGGTACAGAAGAGCTTGGTGTGAACGCTCACTCGGAGGCATTCGCATTGCACTGCTTAGAGCCCCACTCCTAGGCAACACTCTCGTGAGGGATTTCAGTGGCATCAGCTCATTTCAAAGCAGACAACGGGAGTAAACTGGCTGTGATGAACTGGGGAATCCAAGAGACTTCTAAAATACAATGCTATTCTCTTGATCGTAAAGACTAGCAAATATAACAATGTCTTTCCTGGATGCCCACTGAACTTATCAGAATCTGAGTATACTTTCATATCTACTGTATTTATATATGATACATAAATATATTATTTATATACTACAGCATATATAAATATAGTATATACCATAAATATCTATATAAAATCACACACACATTTCTTGCAGGCAATTGACAAAGAATTCTTATTATTTTGTAGTTTTTCTAACTTACTGGACTTAGTTCTTGCCCTGGACAAACCTGATGTACCATCCCTTCTTACTGTACTCTATAAGAAAGATTTTGAAGTGGTGGTGCCAGATTAGTTATCGTTTGAACTTTGGTATGATTCAAGAGGTACCGAACGTCACGTCCAATTTGCACTGTATCAAAGCAGGAAGTTCAGCTCTTACTGTCTGGCTGCTTCTGTTAACATCTATGGCTAAATCATCAAGTTTACATTCAGGTTAATCCCTTTTTGGAACAGACAACATATTTGCAGGTACACGTGTCTTATGAGGACACAATATAGAAAATGAACGATGCTGCAGAGTAATGAGGGAGTTGAATGCATTTAAAAAGGAAAGATTGTATTGTTCTGACACTACAGGCCTGACTCTCCTCTTATTGCACAAAAGTTTAGACCAGCATTATTCTTTTAACTCCTAATGACTCAACTTTAGTTTATTTTGCCATAGCAATAGAGGAATCAGGTTATATATTTGCTACAGTTGATGTTCACCAATGTAAAGGCAGTTTTGACAATGCTGTATAGGAGACTGGAACCCAAGATCTAGTATTTTGCTGAGACTGGTCACCGAACTGAGTGTGGGAATATCGGGACAGTAAGATCTAAGGAGAAATTAAGCTGCACGGCAACCTTCTCCCTCAACATCCAAATATCAGATGTGTAGCTTTAAATACATCCTGAAATATAATAAAAAGTGCAAGAGTACTTTTAATTTAAATACAGTGTTTATCTTAGTAGTTAATAGATTGCTAACAAGATGTAAAATACACATACGCGTAAAAGCTCATACCATGATCTGCAGTGCCATGCTATGCATTAAATGTGAAAGTGTGGCATTTCACTTGCAATTCATGCTATGTTTCTTTGGTTTTCACCCCTACTATTAAGTGGAGAAGCACCTGCTTTAGCTTGTAGTCATGGGGCACTTTATCTCTTTAGAGGAAAAAAACCCAACACAAGTCATTCTGGGGCTCTAGTCTCTTGATGCAGATGCAGAAATCTCATTAGTATTATTAGGAAAGCTAGGGATACAGGGGAGAACACACCACATTTAGATTATTGTACAGTTCTGCAGTCTCTTACGTTTAGCCAATACTTCCAACAAAATAGCCCATAATAACGCTTGGAATTGAATGATGCCTTTTGTTTGTTACCAGTAATTCCCGTAATACTGGGCTCTCGTAGCTGAGCAAGATTCATACTGTTACAGTCACATTTATATCGACATTCAACTTCCTTTTATTAGAAGTATAATACTGCACTTTATATCACAAATGTATAAAAATATGGCAGATAGTGTCATAACAATACTTTTCTTTTAAATGAGTATATTTAAAAAACAGACAGTTATTTCCCATTTATATATATATTTATATATAGAATAAAATACTCCTGATGCAATATATAAATGTTACCGTTAGTTTTTTATAGAAACTACTGTAGCTGTTGCACTGCTTCACAATGTTTCAAACAGCTCAAAATAACTTTACATTGTAACATAAAAGATATGGTTATAACAGTACGATATTAGGTCATCATAAATAAATATTACAAATCCTATCAAATATGGAAGTTTAAAAAAAAAATTTAAGACATACAATTTAACTTTAAACCCTTAACGGGGATACACTTTTATCACATAAAACCCACTGTTTTAACTAGGCAGCAAAAAATGTAGTAAGGGCATAGGTCTGCACATGAATGTTTTCACCCTTGTAAGTGCCAACACATACTGGAAATCTCCCAGCTTTCCAACAGAGATGTGCTCTAAGCTGGAATGTAAATGAGAGAAAATGGCAATACATTTTTCTCCCTGGATGGCACACTCTGCCTCTCGTCCAGTGACATTTCTGATGACTAGTAATTCCTAATTCGACTCATTTTACTGTATAATCCCTGACTCTCAATGTGGTGCCAAACAGCATAGCTCCACATGTACATATTGCACACCTTTATAAAGCTGAAAGTACAGTCTTACCATCACCAGAACTACCACCGCTCCCCTTCGTTGACCTCCACGTGAACTGGCCTATTTTCTGGAGCAATTACAAGGCCGTCTCTTTTAGATCATTCAGATTTGGCATTCGTGACCGGTTTGTTCGGTTATACGTATGCCCGTTCTGTCCACTCTTGGAAGGCGGCTGCTCGGAGTAGGGGGGCCCATCGCTGGCGCTCCTGTTGACGGGGGAGACGTGCCAGGTGGGCTCCAGCTGGCTCGGGATCTGCAGCGTTGGCCGGCTCTTTGGCTGCGGCTCTTGCCGTGCGTTGCTGCTGCCGCTGCTGGAGCTTTGACTCATGGGGTGAATTCGCACTTCAGAAAAAGCAGGTTTGGCCGGCTGACTTGGTAAGGGCTGGAAGCGAGGCTCGGCAGGGACAGAATGATTTGAAGAGAGGTGTAATAGCTTTCGCAGAGATTTTAACGGCTGGCTCTGAAAGACACGGGGAAAGAGCTTGACCTTCTGCTCTCTAGTTATTGTATCGTATCAGACTTCCTACAGCGAAGCCGTCATGTCTTAAATACAACATCTTGAACTTCACAGGACTTCTTCGCTTTTAATATGTACTCACGTGGAATATTTCCTTCCAAGCTGAGAAAACGCACTCGAGAAAAATATTTTCTCGTTATGGTTCAAACCCGAGTAACTATCTGCACTGAAAGGCTGGCAGAAATCAGCAGTTCGATATTCTGTTTGCCAGCAGCTCTTAACCCTCATAGCTTCTTTAGCTGGTGAGCAGGTGGAAGGAAAAGGGACACGTGGGGCTACTGAAATGGGTAACAAGTGCCGGGGTATGCCCGAGTACACAAAATGGCAGGATAACAACTCCATTAAATTCCTCAACTCACAGAAAAATTTGCTTCTTCAAACACAGCAGCTGCAATGAATCCTCTTTTTCAGTTTTCAGTGTCATAATGGCACAGAAGCTGCCTCCCAACCTCTGCCCCTCAAGCAGGTTTTAGAGATGGAGAAAATAAAGCAGCATCTGTGCAGTGAAGCTCCAGCGATCCGGCCTGCACAGCCAGCAGCCCGTGCCAGCTAAGGCACAGGGGTGTGCTCACAGGGCTCTGCAGGCCCGTCAGCACATCTTGCAGAGATCACTTTAGGGCCTCTCCACAGCACTGCAGTGTCTGCTGTGGATGTGCACTGAAAGGCTGTTTGCATCTAACACGTAATCAGTATCTCTAAAGGCTCAAAGACTGACACGGGGACACTTAAGTCTCTCTTCCCTGTCATTCGTGTCCAGATTTTCAAAGAAATACACAAGACTACAGGTACATGTTCTACGTTTAGACAACAGGGACTGGGGGGGGGAGATGGGAAATAATGTCAAATGCAATTTTTCTATTCACCAGAGAAAAAGTTCTCGAGGTACCTCAGATGTTTGAATACAGGGAAGTGATACTGCCACTTACATGAGGCTGGATTTCTGTCATCTTCTCAGGATGCCAATCCTTCTGCCTGCTGCTCTGGTGATTAGAAGAATGAATGGCTTTCTGTAACGCCAGGAGATCCTGACCATCAGTGCCAGGCATCTGCAACAAAACGTTAGATACTGGTCTCTCAATATATTCTTCAGAATATCTGTAAACCATTTTTCCCCAGTTAATTACATAATGCAAATAAAGCTGATTACTGCAGCAGAATTGCAGTGTCCTTTCAATATTTTCCCCATAGTAAGAATAAGTGGCTGCACAGGTCATGCAGATTTGCTATACCCTTAGCCCGTAAAGCATTCACATGCTGTTAGTGTTATATGTTGTAAGAGAGAGCAGTTAAACAAGGCTTCCAAAAACATCAACCAAAAAAAACTGTTGAGCCTCATCTTCATTTAAAAGCATTCCATACTGCAGTTAAGACCATGGATCAGTTCTATAAATTTGTTCCTGAGTGAGGCAGATCAAAATCATGTCTGAAGTGGTGTCTGTCTGGTTTTGCCATCACAAAACAAGAGCTTTTCCTTTCCCCATCTTCCTGCTCCTCCACAGATATCCCAAACCAAAGTACAAATTGAAAAACTCAACAACCCTAAAAAAAACAAAATGCAAATTCGAGAGAATTTATGGCATACGTAGAGACTTCAAGAGTTTTAAGCAAAAAAAAAGGACAAAAAGGACAATTCAATTGGACGTATTCTTAAACCGAAGCTGTCTTTTTAACATGAACAATCAGGACAAACAAAAATACAGTAAAAACATGAGCTAAAATTGGTATTTCAGATTATCTGTTCATATTAATGTTAAAATTTAATTAAATTCACGTATAAAGGAGCAGTTGACACAGAAAATGCATTTCCAATGCACCAAACCAAGTTAATTTTTTTTCCTGATTGAAACGGACAGAATATTTTTAGTTTTAGACACAGGCAATTTCATTTTCTCTGGAACTACATATACTGCATTTTCAGCATATCAAAGAGTCAAAAACCATTTGTCTTTAGACACAGTCTACTCCAACAGAACTGCCAATTTTAATTCAATTTATCGAACTGGCCCAAGATACTTAACTGGCATGAAGAGAAAGTGACCCCATGAAAATAAAACACATGCTGCTGTAGTCAGTAAAACAAGTTTACTGGAGCATTTTACAGAGCTACCGTACTTAAAAATTAATACCATGGGTAGAGTGACTACAGGAAGCTTTTTCAAAGAAGAACTATGCTTTAAATTATTCTTTGAATTAAAAAGAGGGAAGAGGGATTTCTTGATGCTTGGATTCTCCCCGTTGGTTGAGTCTGTCTGTAATATAAGATACAAAATCTAAATGCATAGCATTTCAACTCAAGAGATCTGTCTTTACCTTGTTAATTCGTTACTTTATTTTTGTAGTTCCAACGGTACACAGTATCAATCCTATGTATAATCTGCTTCAGGAAAATATAATGATCGAATAAAGAAAAGCGTGCGGAATAAATTCAAGGAGCTCAGCGCATATAAAGCATGGAAAAAGAGATCAGTACACTATTCTTATATCCATTTCCCATTAGGAATGCAGAGTGCATTTCAAAGCCTTTTGAAAACTGCAGGTACGTCTTGTTGACTTCACTGAGTTTTGGAACAATTCTTCTGTTACTTATGATAAGGATCTACAATTATGTGACGCTTCTTATTTTTATATAGGTAAAATATCAAAGATATACTAATAATATTAGCCATCAGTTTTAGCAGTTAATAATTACCTCTGGAAGAAATACGAGTGTTCTACTTTTAGCCTCTAAAAAGAGCTAGGGCTCCAAGATGAATTATTTCAGTTCTGACCAAAATATGACTTCAACAACTTGATGTACAACTGCAAGAGCACTGCCTGTTTAATTTTTACTTCCCTAATACAGTCAAAGAGCATAGCAGCGGATGACATTAATAATAATAATAATAATAATAATAACAAATGAACTATCAAGAATTAAAATTATGAACAAGATTTCTCTCCAGCTGAGGTACAAACAAGCATTATTTTGCCTACCAAAATTAAACTCTACAATACAGTCTAATGATCGTATGACTAAGTAGAACAACGGGTGCATCACCAGAAGAGAAGGGTTTCAAACAACTTTCTCATCTTCTAGGTTCTATGCAAGTTAACAAAAGACAAAGATGCAAAATAACAGAGCTTCTTTAGAAACTCTACGGTCAGAAGAATATCCTGGTTGTAGTACAGAAATAAGAAAGGAATCAAAGCATCAGTAGAAGAAATGCTCATTTGCATCTGTTTGTTTCCAAAGGATGAAATTTCTTCAGTCCCATTGCTTGCAATATGTGTCAAAGTCTGATTTTGCCTAAAGATTGGGCATGCTGACACCATTCAGAGCATTCATAGATACTAAAATGTTTGGTAAAAAAACCCCTGTGATTCTAGCAATCTTCAAAACTTTTTGCTACATTACTAAATGACTCCCAGAAAGAGAAAAGGAGAATAAATAAGAGCAGTTCTGCAGAAACAATATTGCAAAGAATTCCCATGGCAGACAATAATGATTATTATCCCATGAAGAACTGCACCTGGAGAACTCTAGTGAGAATGATTAATGGGAACAACTCCGTACAAGGAAGTGTCAGAAAATCGTTATCAGTTCTGAGCTATCAGGAATTTTGAGAATGGCATTATTAAAAAGATATCTTCAATTCAATTTCAGCCATCTTTGTGACTCCTATGATAATCACCAGCAAAATGAGACTTTCCAAAGAATATTAGAAGTAAATAATAACTAGTGAATGTGATATTAGCACCCTCTTGAACTCTATGGCATGCTTCTCATTATGACTGCTCTCTGGTCTAGTTTGTTATTTGCTGCAGAAAGTTTTTATCAGAGTACATAGGTAGAACTACATACTTCTAGGAATCTGTAAGAATTATAAACTTCGGAAACAAAACCCAAAAAAACTTGGACAGTCACAAGCTCTATCTTAGATTTTTTAACATGAATTCATAGGAAACATTCACATAGTTGCCAACAGCTTTTACTACAGGTGTAGAAGGTTTTACTACTAAGTCAAACTTGGTGTTGAACCAAAGGTATTAATTTTCATTTGCACTGGAAGATCCTAACGAAGATCTCAGTGTTTGTTAGGTAGACTTCCTCAACTAAGAGTGTCTGAGTCAGACACTTGTGCATATCATGGCACACACAGTCTGCCCCTAGAGACTGTCCTGTAATCAACTGTAAGTAGAAATAGGTTTTTTGGATCAAGTTGATGTCAGCAAGTTTGTAGATGGGTATATGCAAGAGTTTTATCACACTCTCAACTCAGGAATTTTATGTATCTTCCTGTGACATACTAGTTCTAACTAGACATTGCAATTTCCCCTCCTTATGTAAACGCTCTATCTCTCCCTGTCTCTCTCTCTTTCCCTTTCCTTAAGAATGAGAAGAAATAGGAGTAAGGATATGTATAAATCTGCTTTGGCTTGTAGCCAAGGATGTTTTCAGTAGCTGCAGATCAAGGTGCTTGTCATTCAGTGTTTTAGAAAGTGCAGGATTTTGAGCTGCAACACGACTCAACTCAGTCTCTCCTTCATTCATATAGTTTAATCTGGCAGTATTTGCTACTTAACATATTAGCTACTTAACACATTAGCTTTTAAGGTGCTCCCTACCACCAAGTCTGAATGGCTGAAATCTGAAAAAGAGCAAATTTAACGTCTTTTTTGGAAAATGCATCACTGGAACAAGTGGCTTTAGGTGTGCTATCCTTTCACAGACATTCTGATATCAAATAATCCCAGAGTCTTAATCTAGATATTTTGTTCCATTGTGTAATGCAAATGGTTATATCTGAACTGAGTACAAGTCTCAAAGTGAACAAGTTCAGAAGGAGGAGTCACTGCCCTAAAACCTGGCCAGCAGGAAGACGTGGTGCATTCTGTGTGGCAATTAACACACACATGCACACGTTCCATGCAGTTCAAGGAAAATGAAACAAACAAAAGCAGACAAACACTCCACTCCCCCAACTTTCGATAAATCAGCCCTCCACCAAAACCCAGATCACACCATCTCAGTCTATGACAGAAGATACTTATAGTTACTCCCCTTCACCCTGCAGTACCATTAACTTCTTCCAGAGCCTATTTTAACTACAGTAAGCATGATTTACTTCATTTCAAGAACCTTCAAAACTGTAACTGCAATTTCAGTCACAGAAATATTGCAACTTAATTTTTCAGTGTCACTGAGATCTTAAACAAACCGAAAACTGAAATGTGGGGAATTCAAGTAAGCTTCTCTGAAAATGAGAGCACGCCTTACTGCTGGTGATGATGATCCCACTACTAAAATAATTTGATTTTCAGAATCCAAGTAAAGTCGGAAATTTATCCTCTTATTTTTACAGTGAGAACGCCAATATCAGAAAGCTACTGTCACTAACAAATCAATAAACTCACGTCTTGGTGAAAAGCCTATCTTAAAAAAAAGAGTAGAATTCTTCATTTTCCTACCCAGAACCCATTGCACAGGGAAATGAAAGAGTGAAGTGCACTGAACAGAACAGGTAACAAAGAGACTAAGGTTTTTTTATGACGCTATTTTGCATATGAGACTTAGCAACATACTACTATACTAATAAAAAGAAGTTACTCTTCTGGTGGCCTGGTTGAGAATTACAAGGCCCCAGTTTTTAGATAAAGTACCTGCAGTTTAAATTATTTTTTTAAATTCAGACTTAATGCAAATGTAATTTTAAGTGTTTTACTGTTTCCAGTACTGTCATCCAAGAATGAGATGAGACGATGTTTAGGTTTATTCTGCAGGGATTTTCATCATAAAGTTTTGTGAAATGCTAATTCACCACTGCCCTCTGATAAAGTTCTTTTTCCCTTCCCAAACCTAGATGTAAATACGGAAAAGATAACAGACTTACACCAGGTAACAAAAGCCACAATCACCAAAAACCATAAAGGATTCACAATGGTTAAGACGCATCACCCTTATTCCAGTCACAGGGTACAGCAAGATAGAAGCTGTCATCAAGAGACTGCTATGAAAAAGATCTTTAAGAATTCTCTTTTACAGCAGTTTGATCTCCTGATGGGAGTCTGAAATTTTTCAAGCTCTGAGGACAGTAATGCATTTCTACTCTTTGAATGGCATCACCATATACTGCAAAAGAATCTGCTGCAACATCTGCTTAAAACTTGCATCTAAACTGGATGCTGAAGTATCTGAATGAATACAAAGACATATACAGCACACGTATCTGACTGTCATATAGTGAAAACAGGAAATAAAATAATAACAAATAGCTACACGCTACGACCACAAATGATAGAAACGTACTATACTAGTCTAGCATATTAAAATAGTGCCATTTAAAATTGATAAATAAATTTTCTTTTATAAATAATTGTGTACTTACGGTTTGAGATTTCTTCTTTTTCTTTTTTATTGCCCTGAAAAAACCTTGCTTTTCTTTCTCCTTAAGCTGTTCAGAGTGACTGTTAAGATTTTCAGGACTTTTCCTAAACATGAGATAAGGTATTGTAAGATAGATTTTATTTTGACACTGTGCAAATTCTGCATAATAATGAGACCTTATGCCAAAGAATGAAAATTAATGATTAGAGCACTGAGATTCTTAGTATTTTAGCATTCATTGGTTCAAGGGTTACTATACAAATAACGGATAAATTACCTTATTAAATGGAGTAGGAAGAACACAGCGTTAGGGTAAAACGATTAGCTCAAACCACTGAATAGTTATTTAGGGGAAAGGCAAGCATGCATTTCTAGTTTATTTTCTTTTAAGCCAGAATTTAATATTCCAACCAAAGTATTTACACCAAAGGTCTTTTAGAAAAATTAAAATCATAACTTAGAGAACATACAAAATGATGAGGAAGTATCAAAGCACCGGTCCAGTTTGTCCACTGCTTGCTGGAGAGCCAGGAGTTGCAAAGTTTGCCAGACAGAACCAATTTCGATCAAAATTCCTGACCTTTGCTGACACGGTTCCAAATTTATCATCAAGGAAGTCTGGGGATCTACTGTTGTCCATTTCAACTTAAATACTTCAGTTATTTTGTTAGGCATGGGTGAGACAGTGCTGGCAAAAAAAGATGACCCCAGAGTGGAGCAGCTGACTTGCCTGAAGTTGGAATTTTATTTATTTCCACCTTAGACCTTGTTTACAGCTGAATTATCCACAGCTGATAAATGGCATGCTACTTACTTAAAGCATATGCAGCAAACTATGTATGTCAAGTCCTGATATAGAGTAAAAAGATGGCTTATGTAGGACAGTGGTGAGTCAGAGCTGAATGCAGTTCTAGCGCCCTTTAAAGTATTATGAAAACTGGAAATGGCAAAGATAAGTTTCACAGAGGTAGAAAGAACAGCCTGCATTAAAAGAGTCAGAGATTTCCAGGTCTTTAGTATGTTAAAAAACACAAACCCCAGCATTTCTAGTTTCCTTGGTTGCGGCGTACAGGTACTTATCCAGGAAGAAATTACAGAGTACTCAATGGATCTTTAAAGCAGAGGGCAAAAACATAACAAGTAGGTACACGATGAGGCCACAGAAGCAATATTATAAACAAGGCACTGATTTTAATAAAGCGAATTCTTAACCACCAGAAGCAAGTCTTTAGTGAAGTAGATTGGCATCTTTTTGATAGTTTTTGAAATTTGACATTTCAAATCAGGACTGCATAAACTCCTGCTGGGTACACTACTGGGCTTCAACCCCAGAGAACTGATGACATTTAATGGCAACTAACACAGTGGAGGTCATACTTGGTGCTCTGGTAGCCCATTTTAGCCTTGAGGCGTATGAAAACAAAAATGAAATCATCCTGCTGTCTTGCTGCAAAACCTGATGGACAGCCGCAGTTCTCAGGGCTCTGGATGACGAGGAAAAGCAGCTTTTCTTGGAGCAACTGTAATGTAGCAATACTTTGCTGTCTGCTATAGTTATCTTTGGGTTCTAAATCTGGCTTAAAGCACTACGCTGCATGCTGGTGATTCAGCTGCTACTACATGCCAAGCTGACATTTTTGTCCAAGCAAATGGGAAACACATAATTGGAGTGGGAATGACTAGAGATGCCTCTATTATTGATAAGAGTATCTTCACTCTCAAACAACGTTTGATCAGTTCTTGAATTCTATCCCAAACAGTAATAATGTTACCTGGTTCTATGGAAACGCATGCAGAGTTTAAACACTGTAATAAAGTGCAGTTATTGAGTAAGATAAATGTGCGTAGGGCAAAGATTTATAGGCAGAGGAAATGGTGGGAATTTTCCTAATTTCGATTTTTGTAACTTAAATCTAGATCCAAAAAACATTCAAGCATCCAATGTGATAGACAAGATGTGAAAATCTGAAATGTGAAAGTTGATATTTGGGAAAAATCTCTACTTCAGTATATAATTATTAGGTTTCTATGACATATTTTAAAGATCCTGCATTGCTAAAGACTCCTGTTTATGTCATGCCCCTGGATTTGGTATCATTGCATAACAGCAGTAGGTTCTGTAATATTCATCTAAAGCATCAAGGAGAAAGCCCAAAAGTAAACACCACTGAAAGCTTTACAGAATCTGTCAACTCTCAGGAATGACTTCACACTTCTTCAGGCAAAATAACTACTGAATTATTTACTAAATGATATTTATTTTGGGGATTTTCATCTTCCTTAATCTATTAGAAAATCTAGAGGAAACCAAATGCCCCAGGTAACTTGCTTGTACTCTGAAAGTCATGTGAATGGGGCTGAGAATCGCTCACACCTTTCCTCAAAGGAGCTACTGCACACTGACATCTGCAGACACACCCCAAACCATGGCCCCAGTGAAAATTACCAACCCAGAGACTATGCTGCCTACTGAAGGACTGGTCTCAGATCTTAAGTCCCAGTGTGGTTACTCTGCACTGTCCTTTAATGTCTTGCTATGGCTATTCTGCTCCAACATCCAACCTTCAGCGGAAATGCTGTATTTTTAAAGGCGAATTTAATCTTCAGAGTAAAACCTGGGACAACTTCTGCCACACTTTCAGACAGATTTGAGTCTGAAAGTTTATTTGGTCCAATGAACCCGGACATGAAAAGTGCTCTCAACAGCAGATAAGTAGACAAAAATGAAACTCTGTGCCATAATTCCCTCATTATGACTCCAGTGACCAGACAGTGGAGAAAAGTAAGGGGCTGAGAACTCTGCTCATTTTCAATTGCTGCTTACCCAAAAGGCAGTGGTTTTACACCAACGGGTTTATGTCATTAACTCCTATGACTCATATTGCAGTACAGTTGTCTGAAAAAGCACTGACCTTGAAAAGCAACTGCTTCAAAACACATGCTCATTATATCAAGAGAGCGAACATATATAGCATTATAGCAGGAAGTTTCAACACCAGGATTTTGTAATGAGTAAAAATAGAGCAGAACATTTGGATCGATGAGATAAAACACTGGGGTATTTTAGGCATCCCAAAAGATGGTTTTCAGACAATGGACAGTACAGGAAAAGAAAAAAAAAAAGACTATCAGAAAAAAATCTCTGGTATAGTCACACTGCAGTTCTTACAGTGTGACTGCCAAGCCTTGGTATTTTGCATAAAGCTTCAGGTCTGGAGAGCAAGCGGTTATACCAGAGCCTCTAACACAGTGCCTCTTTTACTAGCAAGTAAGACCAGCCATAGAGAAACGTCCTTGCTGACAGAACTTGCCCTCAATCAGAAAGTAAAAGCAAAATGTGCTCTTCTGCATTATTTACTCTTTTTTTTGCATGCATCTTTTGCATGCTTAGGACACGTAATATAGATCACATTGGTTATTCTGGTCAAAGATACTTGGAAAAAGACATAAAACAAGAGAAATGCTGTGACTATCACTATCACTATCACTTTCCTTTGGGTAGGAAAGGCATCCAACCTTGTGCAGGTACATCAAGGTGTAGCAGCAAACATGCACAGGGCAGGCAAGCCGCCGTGCTTTAATATAAACTTAAAGAAAAGTAAGAAGCATGCTGCATTCATGCTGCCACAGATACACTCATACCGCACACAGCTCTTTTCTGGAAGCAATTCCTCATGCTTCAGCTTAAGTTATTCTTCATTAGCCTTAATCTCAGCAGGGAGCTAGGTCAGAAATCCTCTAACTGCCACAATACTGTTCTCTGTAGAGAACCGCTCACAACTACATGAGTAAGATTTTGGTCTAATGGAGGAGTTAATGAAATGTCTGAAGTTTTCCTCAAAAGAAAAGTGAACAAACAAAATAAAAACCTGTTGGCAGTTATGCAGTTACCATAAATGAAAGCAAGATAATGTCAGAGACCTGAGAAGCATCTCAAATATGTACTTTACCTAAGATATCAATCCCACAAGCCCACAGTAGCTTTTAGACTTATTGGTCTAAAAGCCTGGCACTGAAAGCTTGAAAAGCAATGTTCAGATTTGATCTCTGATGAGTCGCATTTTTTTTTTCATGAAAGAAGGTAGGGTTTATTAGTTGGAATAAAACCCAGATCTACCATCTTATATACAGAATACGAAGCAGAAGCCACTATAACTACTAGGATCACCATGTTACGGCTTTACAAAAGAAAGTATACATGCTTTATATGTATATATATACATACTTTGTATGTATATATACACATACACATTTTATACTCCTCCCATAGCACCCCCTCTATAATTCAGCATCAGTAAGAAAAAAAAACGTGGAAATACTTGGTTTCATAAACTTTAGTTCATCAGGCTTATTTCTCAGTCAGAATATCAAAGACTACAAATTGTGGAAGGCTTCCTTGCAAATAACGTTACATTTCATTACCCAGTTTTAGTACAAAACAAAACTCACTGATGACCAGGGAAGGGACAGGGAAGAGGCACTGCTTAGTAGAAGAAAGCCTACATGCACTGGCAGGGAGGCTGAGATGCAGCCAAACAGATGAAAAAAGCAAACATAGCAGATGATAATACATATGCCATAGTCTTGGAAAGGAAATGTCAGAGGGAAAGTGATACCATTTGGAAGGTGAACATCTTCAGGCTACGCTGAGCAGATTCCTAAAGCCTCCGCCCACACCAGTGTAACACACTGCTGATTTTTAAACTTGCAAACTACAAATTTGGAATTTTTTTTTATATTTTTAGATAAATTCTAGTTATCCATAAATGAACTGGAGTGAATTTGCAATGCATGAATATTCATACTGCAGACAGCCGAACAAGCTTTCAACTGCCTTGTTCAGGTATTGGTAACCTTCTAGTTTCAGGGAACTCAGTGTATTATACTTTCACACTGACACTGAAACAGCAATATTAAAGCCAGCTGGGTCACATTCGTAACATGTATATTGTTTTGGAGTCCTGACAACTAATGACAGATAAGAGTAAGCCTCTGACACTCCAAGAGTAGGATGTTCTTCTCTTTGCTCTTGAGTCACAGAGCATTTGTGTGCTTGTTTATTTATACACATCTAGAAAATAATATATGTATCGCTCATTATTATTTTTGCAGGCAGATATGACATATTCTAGCTGTTTGTCACAGAACAAATAAGCTTTAATGGACAAAAAAGATCTATGCAACAAAGCTTTCCAAAAGTTTCCAAATATCCTGTAAGCAATCAAGCATTTCCAGTATGATGCGTGATACTGAACATTAGAGTTTATTCCGAAGAGATATTTAGAGTGATAATAATGCAAAGCTAAGGGTAACAAACGTCAGCATTTTGGCACACTAGCAGAACAAGGTTAAGTATCTTGCCTATTACCTACTAGTTTTGCCCAGCTCAAGACAAAGCTTGTACAACTTGATAGAGAATTAAACATCTGTGCTCGTTTCTAAAGATGGAATACTAAGCAAGCTCATGGTCATTCAGGGGAAACTAAACTCAAGCAAAAAGATTTTCTAGAAAGATGTAAAATATACCTTTTTGTCCCCAGATCAGATTCTCGAAAGTTCCGAAATAGTTTAGTAATATAACAGTAAAATAGTAATTTAATAGTAAAACCTGATCACAAAAGTAGAGTTTATAACATCTTTATTTTAAAGAGGCAGGACAGCGGGGACAGAGTGAAGAAATGCACACAAAGACAAGGGAACATTTGTGACAATTCAGTCTAGCAAACATTCACAAAATCTTTGACAGAAGAAAGGTAACACAGAGCAATAGTATGAGAGGAGCAATATTTTACAGCAGTGGCAAGTCTGAGTGGAATACATGTCACTCATAATTTGAGATGAATCGTCATGTACCAGTTACGTATGTCTGTCAGACATCAAATATTTACTTCATCATAAAATTGATGTAAGCAAAGTCACAAACCATTAGAGCTTTCAACATTTTCATAAGCATTTACACAACTTCTGTACAGAAAATTAAGTAGAGGAACACAGACTCTACATCACTCAGGAATCTGCATTTACGGCACAGAACAATTTTGCAACAACATTAGACCATTGCCAGGACAGCTTGCACAGAGCAACAGGTAGAGCTGGGCAGGAAACACTTCAGGAAAATTGGGAGTGAGAAAAGGAAAGAGAAAGAGGAATGCATCCCAGAGCTAACTCGCTGTTGAAGGCATTGACATTCTTTCCATTTCACAAGACTAAATGATTATTCTGTGGGTTTTTCTCTCAAAGGAGCTGTTCTACTTTGTGGAAATATTTGAGTATATTAAACGGAGCAAGGACTTAAATCTAAATCTCTCGAAGTTAATCAAGGGTCTTTTTCACTAGGCTATACTCTGCGTCTCTGTGGCCCTTTCATTATTTCAACAAGATGAAATTTCTAAAGGAGAATCATATTTAGGGTAAAAAGAGAATGTGCTTTAACTTCCGGTTCAGGGCATTCACTCGTTAGGTCCAAGATCTCACTTCAAGTCTCTGGTTTAAATAACAAAGAACAAAGGCCCTGCACTTCAGTTCTTCGTTCTTCACATGCCAAAAAATAACGCTGACCCTACAATACTCGTTATTTTGAGTATTTCTCTGGTTTTGACTGGCAATTAAATCCTGGAACTGAGGACTCTTCCCAAAAATTTTTAGTTGATATTAGTCTGTTCCTTTGAAAAGTTTTGATTTTCGTAATTTGTAATTGTAAGGAAAATAAATACTTGGTCAAAAAATTCCCAACCAGCTCTAATAACATATGTTATTATTTCAGTTCAGAGTTGAAATAACATTACATGTTCCTTTGTAATAACCACATAATAAAAGGTAATATATTACTGAATGACATATAAAGGAAAACAAGATTCCAGTTGTCTTGTGGTATGCAAGATAAGAAGATTCAAATATGAAGGACAAGAAAAGATATAAAAAGCTTCAACAGTGAAAACAAAGACCTTATTCAGCCACATAAATTACAACGTAAGTACCACCTTTTTACATAGATGACCAGATCCCCAAGCTAACTTCCACAAAACTGATGTAGGTGGAGCTACTGAAGGACAGGAGGCAGATTCTAGAGAATCAGAGCAGGTGACAAGTGTTCTGGAGTAAACATCTTCCGTTGCTGATATGGGTATATGACCTGAACAAAAGCTGAAATACCATTTGTTCGTGTCCCTCCTTTCTTTTTTAAGCAGGTAATTCACAGATTGTTCACGTGAAAATACAATATGTTAACAAACTACTGAAACAGTTTTTTAGCTAGCATAACTTTATCGCGCTTTCCGAGAGCAGCATTTCAGATAATGGTACAAAGTACACTTCAGCCACGAGAATGCGTACGGCCCATTCCTCCCAACAATCCTTTGAAACCGTTTGCTTATTTTCATTCACTGTGCTTTATTGTGATCGAACAAAGTAGAACGTTAAGACTATTTTAGAGCTATACAGCTCTCACAGTAAGAAAATTAAGAAGTTTCCCTTTAAGCCCTGCAAAGCTACGCATATGCTGCCACTCTATTAGCATAATTAGAGTTAATTGCTCTATGTTATATAATAGCATCATGTGATACTTTTAAATCTTTTAAAATCAATATGCACCACTAAGATGTTGCTTTAGCCACTTTCCCATAGAATGTGCTCAATTCCTTCTGTGATGCATAAGCAAAGAAAGCAGCAGTCCCCGCTGCAGGGTGAATATTATATTCTTCATTAACACAGTCCTATTTTATATATGGAAACATGCATTTTGATATCTATTTTTTTTACATTTGTTTGACAATTCATGCTTCCAGAAACCACAGATGAAGCTATGGGTTTGCTATATGCACACAAGCACCTTGTATTATCTTTAAGCAAAGGCTGATAATAGGAAAAAAAAACAAGAAAGAGCAGACAAAAGAGCACCATTTCTAATGCATTCGATGCAATGAAGTATTTCTTGTTGCTCAAAAGGGGACAGCAAACATGCAATGTCATGTCACTACAGTCAGAGGGAGCACTAAAGCATGTATAAACAATAGCAAATTTTGAAAACAAATCTTGCAGGTTTTTTTTTCCTCCTCTTAAAAATCCTTTTTTTCCTGCCATTCTCTACACATCTGTGTAAATAACAACTCACCAGGTGTCAAAGGTGGTTTGTCTCTTTGAGTGGTTTGCCACCGTGCTGCTGTCTGCTGGTAGTACTGAGGCTCTGTTTGACACATTGTTTTCTATGTATGTGCTGTCTGGACGCGGAGATGGAACTGAACAGAGAAATAGCAAACACTGTATACTGAGCTCTGCCAAAAATCACATCTTTGAGCTGTATGATTCCTCTCTACCTCTTCTACAAAAACAGATGAAGTGATAGTTGCACTTTATGTAAGAAGCACAGAAAAGTACTTTTTATTTTTTACAGTTTGGAAAGCCCTTGTTTTATAATAATTGCAAGATAATATTGTAAAATGATGGCATCCTTAGAACTTGGGTAAGATACTCTAAAGATATCTAAAGATGCTTGCAAGTGTGACTGATCGTTAAAAACAGGATATAGAATAAAAGGCTGGGTTACTGGTATTAAAGACACAACATACTACAGCTCACCCTTTGTCTTAACTCAAGCCTTAGATACAAAACAACGCAGTAACCTTGAAAAAAATTACTTTAGATTCAGTGTAACTAGGAGTAAGAGATTACTTATTAAAAATGAAGGGATCAAAATCAAATATGTTTTTTAAACAAAAATACTGTACTTTTGAAAATACCTAAAGTACAAATTTGCTATCAGAATTATGAATAACATCAGAAATATATGCACTGGATTAAAACTGATCAGACATTAGTTGCAGCACTACTGTACTATCAGGCTACTTTATCAAAATTGAATTGTTAATTTTTGATTAATTTGTAGAACAAAAGTACATGCCAGTAACCTCTGTTTGAAGTCAATACTTAAGAATTGAGTCAATAGGAATTTATAGTGTTTCATAGTAACTTTTTCTGTCAGTAACTTTCACATATACTTTTATCAATGTATACTTCAAATATAATACCACTTCCCCAATGAAATAGTTAAGTCTGTGCATTAAAATACAGTTGTTTCCTATATGTAGTTAAATAATTGCAATGGGACACTGACAAGGATTGGCAGATCTGAACGTGGCTAAAGCAGGTCATCTGCCAATTGATCAACCTGAAGAGGATCAGAGGGAGACTGGGAACTACTTAAGGTTATTAGGTGACTCATAATCGAATTTTAGCTGATTGTGACTACTTAAGGTTCAGGGGAGTCCCACAAGCCTCCTAATATTTGTAGGACAGTAATTAGCTTGTCATCCTTGTTCTCTTCAAAAGGATTACCCAGGTTTAGCCATGAGACAGCTGCTCACAAATCACTGTCTTTGCTGTACCATACCAGAACAGTATCTATTCGTGTATACACATACATGCCTATGCACACACGTGTATGTATATGTACTTATGTACATGAACACGCTCCTGCTTTATCATTTATTCTCAACTGGGCTTACATAACTGTGCTTTTACTTGTCAAAACCCTGACTTCTAGTAAACCTGAGCAAAAGATACAAATATAAGTTTCAACGAATGAATAAATAGCAATGGAAGATCCATGTACCGTATTATCTTAGACAGATCACTATGTCAATGTGTTACAAGTACGTTTAGATTTAATATTAGTAAGAATTAAAAATATGAATTGATATTTAAAAACAATAATGAGTTGTTTAGCAATTTTCATTTATTTTGTTCAACTTTCCCCAAAAAATTATCTTCTGGTTTGAAAGAACTACACTGAATAGCTTTTCAAATATGCAAAAATACTTGCACAAATTGAATACTAATGCAATTACTACATATAACCGAGTAGGTCAGTCTAGTATCTGAAAGTGTGGTAACAATTCTTTCTCCATTTGCTTTTTTAAATTGTTAACTTTAGTTCTCTGCACCAACTTCCACTACTTCATTTATATTCCATGTTAAAATTCTTGTTTAATTTTTAAAGATGCACCATAAAGTTACCTCTGTAAAAACTGCCAACTCTTCTTGGAACAGCTTCATTATACAGAATTCTATTTTCCTTAGTAGATGCTCCATCTTCTGTGTGTGGATCATGATATGCTCCACCCTAAACAAAAGAACAGTCAGCTATTTAAAATGAAAGGCTATAGGCTGATTTGCAGTGTTTTTAACTAAAATACGTAAGCAATAAACTCTGAACTTTACTACAGACAGTTTTCATTTCATGCTATGAAAAGCTGCCAGTCTCAAACCACATACCCCATAATCAATAACTATTTGGTTTTGCTGTTTGTCCACTTTTTCCAAAATGGCATTAACAAAATTTTGCCTCTTAATTGTAATTTTAAGGACTTTAGCATGATTCAGACCTCAGATTTTCGCCGTGAATGAAATGCAGCTGTAACATCTCTGGAGGAATCTTTTACTGGAGGTCTTGTTAAATTTGTTTCTGATGGAATCTGGTCACTCTGCTAATGGCAAATTTTGAAAAATAAACAAGAAATGCATGTAATTTGTGATTATTGCAACACCAAAGCACTATCTCTTAACAGCTGTTATACAGTAGTACCTACGGGAGCCAATAGTCACAAAGTCTACTGTTCACAAACTAAGAGGCAGTCCCGAAACTAAGAAATGTATAAGCTGAATAGGTAAGTCAGACAGGATAGCAAAAGTACATCACCAGGATAGCAAAAGTACATCACCATCTCTAATTAATCTATGCTTCTGAGTAAAAACTTCCTGGAAGGTACGCCAAGCAAAAACTTAAGTACGCCCTCAGAGACCACCATATGCATGGAATTGGGCACCAGATATGACTTAATCCCTTTCTTAAATGAACCAGAAGCTGCAATTCTTTCTGCAGCAAGGACCAGATAAAATTCAACGCTCTAAGACCTCCCAGGAAACTGTAGCAAACCCCCTGAATCAATCTGAATCTAGAGCATCCAAGAAGGATGAGACCTTAAAAAAAACCCCACAACCCCAGAACAAACCACAATTGAAAACTGGCATTTCAGTTCATTGAGTGATTTCCAAACTTTGTCTTGCCTTTCATTAATAAAGACCTGAACTCACTACCATCAATAATATAACTCCTAAAGTGTGCCAAGATGAGAAATGCAACTAAAACAGTGGTTTAAATCACAGATTGCTTCAGTAAAATTTGAGTTTGATAAATTTGATTAAATTACGACTTAAGGCACTTTTTTTTGGTTAGCATTTAAGTTATAAATATGAGACAATAATAGCAACTTACACTTGAATTTATTCTGCCTACCCCTTTGTGTGCATTTAACTTAAAAAGAACCCTTAAGAAAACTGCTGTAACTGAGACTTGAAAAGCCTAATGCACCGAATGCAAGGAAGATTTAAACCTAGCAAACAAAGAATGATTTTCTTTAAAATGAATTGTTAGTGGCTTAATAGAATCTGCGAACAGGGAAGTGAGGACATTTCACAAAATATGAGCACAGAGAGAGACAATAGTAGCAGAGAAAACCAGTAGAACTGAATGGAAAAATTTACTAGGAAAATAATACAGACTCTTTGACAACCTTTATATTATTCCTAAAGTTTTGAGTCCACTATGGCTGAGGGAAGTGAAATTTTCTCATTTGTAATACAGAATGCGGCAAGAAAAAGGGATAGGAAAGGATCAAAGAATGACTTTTGTAAAAATGCCTATCTGAGTCATACAAGTACTGTTATTTTCATTCTCATTTGTTATTGAAAATAGTGAAAAAGAAAAACAGATGAAAATGCTTTGCAAATGCACAGACTTGCCATATATTTCAGAAGAGTATTTTTCCCTTCAGGCTTCTGCTGGTTGAAATATGGCTTTAAAACAATGAATTGAAGGCTTAAGTTTAAAAACCACTGACCAGAAAAGATAAAGGTGAATTCTTTACAAATGATTAGGCATTCCAAAGCAAACCACAATGAACAAAACTATAAGCATTAGGATGTGTAACAATTTTTCTATTTGAAATAAAAAGTTTTTCAAGTAGCTGTCAAAAGACAAAGAATGATCTGATAATATGAAATAAAATTAGAATTATCAATTTAATATCTGCTAAATAATTCAGAAAAAGATCCTAATATTAAAGAATACAAGGCAGCGTGAGCTTTTATTATCAAAACATCAAATGTTGACATTACTGCCCTTCTACAATAGTGTTGTGAAGAACAAGTAACATTTAATGTGACTGAAATGAGAGAAAAAAATGACCAAGCACAAAAAATAAAATCTTATTTTGAAGCAGAGCTTCCGTAATTCCTTCTAAGTAGCTGTTGTTCTTTAAATTCTCTTCTTCTATGAGATTTTTTTTTCTTATAATGAATAATTCACATAATTCCGAATGGAAGAGACATACTAAGTACAAAAACTAATGTATTAGTGATGTGCTTTTCAATAAATAAATAACAATGCCTTGTCTGTGCTTTCTTCTACTGAAGAGCCATCCAGTATGTGAAAACTTGTTTTTTTTAATGATTGCACACTACAAGTCCACTATGTGTATTTATTACGTAAACTAAAGAGGCAGAGGTTTTTTAGTCTTTCACAGTTAAGTGTACTTTTTAGACTTTCAATAATATATGTAGCTCTGACTTCTGCAGTTTGTCAACAAATCTGAACAAGAATTTATCTTTGAAGTCACTTTATGACATAGACATGTATAAAAAATCTAAACGCTAATTTTATTTACATCTATCTTTTGGATCAACGGCACAGCAATCTAAGGATATGGGGACATTCATCTTGTGCAAAACCTTAAAAAAAATTCACAACTATTGTATTAGGAAAGTAAATCGACCCTGAAACTGGCCCTTTCTCCACACCGATGAAGTAATACTCATAACAAAATATCATAAGGTAAGTAATTAATGACAGTAATCACTATAGCACTGCTAAGGCGTCGGTTCACTGGTGGCTTCCCCTAGAAAAAATCTCTAGCCGGTCCCAGTTACTTATCATACTGATCAAGAGGAATAGTGCAGTTTTTTATATCCCTCTAGCAAATCATGACATTTCATCAATAATGTCATGCTATACACAAGTGAAGAAGCTCACTTCAAAATTTAAGACTGCTATTCAAAACAGAAAGACATACTAGAAAAGTTAAATAAAACACAAATGAGAAGGTTAATTAATAAATTAATAAATAACCAATACAATAAAAATGTAATCAGAAAATAAAAATGACATCAGAAAACGTAACAGACTAGGAACTACAAATTAACTTTGCAGTCATTTTTTCTGTTCTCACATTTCAGTACGTTATAAAAATAGCTGTCATAATCCAATCATTATTAGTTTTAACATGGCCTCATTTTGCACTCCAACTATTTAGCGCCTCTCTGGTTTTTTTTGGTCTCACATTCCTTGTCTTACAGCACCACAGAAGAATAACTAAGCAAACAAACAAATAGAAGAAAGAAAGCAGGACACTGTCCCCACATGAAATAAGGAGAGGAAGGTAAGTCTTCCATAACAGGTGATATTTTGAACTAACCCTATTAGTATCTTCTGTACAGTCTTCTCGTGAAGAGCCAACAGACCTTGTGAGTGACTTATGCTGCACCTGTGGAGATAACAGTTGCAGGCTGTTTGCTCTGGCTGCCATCCCTTGCCCTATGCTTAAGCCACCCTCTGAGCCCTTTGACCTCACTCTGTCCCGGCTCACATACATAGAGTGTCTATGAGGGCGCTGTTGTGAAGAGAAAGGACTGGTATAACCTAGGCCATAGGAAAAAGATTCGTGTGGAGCAGAGAGCGAGTGGGAATGGCTTCCATCCATGTGATCTGGCAGTTTTAACTCCTCCATTGTTTTGGAGTGTCTGGTTGAAGGTCTTCGGGTGTCCAGGGTACCCTCGCTGCGGTTATTCCTCCCAGACGGGCTGAGCAAAGTTCTGTTATCGCTATGGCGGGGAGCGGTCGGACTGGTAGGAGAGTTCAAGTCCATACAGCTGGATGGAAAATAGCGACTGCTGTTTGGTTCTGCAGCTTGAGCCCTGGCCTCAGATAGGTTGCCCACGGATTTTGAGTCTGTCAGAACCCCATGGCTCTTTGACTTTGTCCGATACGAAGGACTCTTAGAAGACTGTGGAATGGTATCAATATAGCTGTGGCGACTATGCTTATCACCGGGCTGCAGAGTCCCAGTTTTGCTTTGAGACGTTTCCATAAATGAGTGCCGGTTCTGCTGAGATCTGGTGTTAGACTTCAGGTACTTTGTGCCTGGACCATCGGAACTTTTTGGGTCCACATTAAAATCAAATTCTGTTTTTGCCTTTGTTTCCTTTGGACTAAGAAGATGTGGCATGTTATTGTTGGCTAGATCTTTATTGCCAGATCCAGGCTGGTTGCTTGATTTCTTCGCATGCATCGGGCTATGTGCAGCTCCAGAAAGGTTTCCATTTAAAAAGCTTTCATTTGCTGGAAGACCCTCTTCTCTTGGCCCGCCAACCCCTAGCGTCTGTATATCCTTGCTGTTTGATCTGTGGTGTGACTGCAAAGCAGAACTTTTGCTGGCTTGATTTCTACATTAAAATGCATAAAGAAGCATTAATATACCAGATTATATATTCATGTATTAGTAACTTCAACAAAAGTGCACTCATTTTAGATGGGAGTTGCCATTTTATAACACAAAATTAGCAGTAAGATCAAAAACTTCTGCTCATTGCAGAAACTGTGAACTAGGCATCAGAAGCTCCACCAGAAGAACAGATTTGCAACTGTCAGTATATTGTTGTTTTTTATTGGTTATATCCTAAGGGACAAACTCAATTTTGGTTAATGGATTCTGCTAGTGGAAAAAAAAAAAGAAATATATAAAATCCAATCATAAAAATTCCAACTTTCCAACATATATATATAAATATTTACCCATGTGTAATATATGTGTAATCGCTATTATGAAAATCAGCTGTAGATCCACTGAAATAATTGTTAAACGCATCTGGCATATCAAAGTTAAAGTGGAACAATCAAATATGCCAGCGCTGCCAAAAAGCCTCGTACGATCAATGCTCCAGGCTACGTAATGTATGTCTGAGGTGGGTGGAGGCAGAAGAGAGAGAACAGAGGCTATCATGCTGGTCAAAGCCATCCAGATGGACTGATCCCAAGGTCTGTGCAGCCTGGTAAGCTCTGTAACACCAAATCAGGTCTACCACAGGAACACTGACTTTTGCAGAACTCAGATTTTACAGAATGAAAGCAGATCTGCTCATGGGCCTATCCTGGCCCTGAAACAGTACAGCTGCGACTGAGCAGTGCTTTGGCTATGCTCATTAGCCTTGATGGACCTAAGCTGGCTTAAAGCTGAGTAAATGTACTTATTTTTAAATCAATTCTATCATAAAATCTAACTCAGATATATTACTGAGGGATAAACTGAGAGCTTACTATACCGATGAATTTGTACATTTGTTGATCTTATTAGAAACTATTACTGGATAATGCTAGTTATTTTTATGTTTAGGATTTCTGTACTACCCACTTCCAGTGATCTAATGATATGCTCAATTACAATTTCAAGAAATTAAGCAAGTTCAGTACCAGTACCAGTAAGTATGCATAGCAGCAGCCAAAACATTTTAGTAACCATTTCAGAAAACATGCAGGATGTAGACGTCATGTTCCCAAATCTTAAAGTGAGGATTTTTTTTTTTTAAATCTTACTGAAAGAACTAAGGAAAAACCTGGCTAGGATTACAAGACCTTGTAGTTCTGCATACTTCAGAGGATGACCTCTAGGAAAGCTTCCGTCAAGGGAATACGATGAGTCTCTTTGTACTAAAGTGTTTTATTCACCAGTAAACCTGGTTTGTTGATGTATCGAGATGAGGTGGCTTCTCTCAAGCTATGTGGGTCCAACAAAGGAGTTAGTGAGCAAATACATCCTGTTTCAAGTTCAAGTAGACTAGACTCAGTTCGTAACCACAACTGCAGACAAAATTCTGTTTATCCTTACTGTGGAGCATGATCAACAATTTTTTCTTTTGTTTTCTGTGGTGACACCTCCAAACCACAGAATTCTAGCTATTGTTCAGAAAAGAAGCTAACTTTTTTAAGATGAGTAAGCCAAATTATTTTTTCGTCGTCATGTGAGAAAAAGCTTTTATTTTTTTCTTTTTTTAAATCCCAGCATGCATTCAGCCTGATGAATATAGCTAACAAAAAAATTCAGCTTGAATAGCTGTAATAATAAAACTATGTCTGCCTTCTTTGTTCAGTGAAGCAGCATGGAACAGCATACACTTTGCAATGTACTTAAGCTACAAAATAACTAATCTTCTTGAAGATAATATTCAGTTTAAGCACTGTTGCAACTTATTCATTGGCACAGAAAATACCAGTGTTAAGGGTCAAACGACTACGTTTACCTGTTAGATAGTGTGTTGCTGTCGACGTGGTAAGGCTTTCTTTTAGCTGACCGTGAAGGTGAGCTTCCACAGCGATCCAAGAGTCTTTGTGTTTGAAATGAAGGATGGTTCAAACATTGTTCTGTCAAGTATCTGTCTGCTGGATCTAACTTCAGTAAGTTCTTTGGAAAATAAATCCCAAAGTTTAAATGTTAATATCCGTATTTGCATCAACAACAATATAGTAAAATAAAGAACATTAATGGGACAGTTTTTTAATCTCCAGAGTGTCTGTGATTAGATGCAGTTGCCAGAATAATTTCATATTGCATTTAAATACACATGATACAAAATGAACACTATCAAAAATATTATATTCTACTTAAGAGATGGAAGGCATTGGACTTACTTATTATGAAACATATAAGCTATATATATAAAAAATGAACATAAGGGAACATACTCATATGGTTGTAAATTTCTGCTTAATATGTTTAAAATACAAAAAGAGATAAATGCAAAACTATAAATGTTTTACCTATATACATATAGATGTTAAAAATACACAGATTTTAATCATACTTTTCAGGATATGCTATAAAACATCAATGTTTAAAACAAAGAGTATTGAATTAGCATTAATATAATGCTACCAATGAAACAGGCTTAACAAACAGAACAAGCATACAGGAGCAGTGTTAAATGTTCAAAAATTCCTTTACAGTTTATAATTTTTTAAAAAACATATACAAATATGAGTTGTTTTTTATTTCAATAAAGGTTCAAGTCCATTTATGCTTTTAAAGAACCATCTAGACTGCTTACAACGAACTCAGAATAACATCTGCCTTGGGATTCCATTAGATCAGCTGTGATTCTGAACAAAGTGACTTTCTGACACATAGAGAACACCTAATCACAAAATCAAAAAACAATTTGCAGATTATTTTGATAACTTTTAATGGTTCCTTGCAGAAATAGGGCCATATGTAACACATCTTGGAATAGTGGAGAATGTGTGACTGTCAGCAAGGATGAAAGTTTGAATGGCTATTGAATAAAAAGAACAGCTCTTTTTTTAGGGCTATACTGGTTGAATAGAGAATACCTCTATGCATATATATGCATGAGTATGCATGCACACGCACACACAATGGCTACCTGTATGTGCATTGATATAATATTAATCCACTTGACCACAAACTAGTTTTCCCTGCGCAGGATCCCTGCACATCAAAACGGAAAAAGTGTTTGGCATTCCTGTGCAGTTCAGTCATACAGTATGCGGTACCTGCCCTTCCTGCCCTTCTCAGGTCACAAGCTGTGTACCAAATGATTCATTTCTTCTTTCCTTCCTTTTTTTGTGGCACTCATCACTACTGTGATACAAATGGCCCACTTATGGATGGTCATAAGGCTTACTTGAAGTGCCTTATAAACTAACTTGCAGAAGCTGGAGAACAAGCAAGGAAAACTGAAGTCCATAGGCAATCACAAGGCTCTGAAACTGACTGGAATCATAGAGAAGTAATGGGGAACAAGGCTGATGCTGGGGCATGGTCACTGATGGGTATGGCTGGCTTCCGAAGCTAGGAGGTGGGGAAGAAGAGGAGTGGCACTCCATCTAAACTAGTTCCTAAATTGTACTGAGTGATAGCATGAGACTAAAGGTATACCCACTCAGTATCCGGGTTAGCGTTAGAAGGGAAAACCAATATTTGTGGTGCTATAGCCGGGATTTGTTACCAACTACACATCTAAGATAAAGAGGGTGACTCCTTCTACAGCAAGCAGCAGAAGTCTCCTCATTACAGGTCCTCATCCTCACAGCAGACTTCAACTACGCAGGAGATTTCTAGACTATGTTGGTGGCATTTTCTAATTTAACTGCTGGAAAGTCAAACCAGAGTTGGGCTTCACTTTACTTGACTTGCTGTTCACTGACAGTAAAGTACTGGAGGCTAATCTGATCGCAGAAGACAGTCTGAGATGTAGCAACCCTGAGAGGTTTATCATTAGGATTCAAACGAAGGGTGAGACAGTTAAGCATCAGTGATAGGACCCACAATTTTAAGATTGCAGACTTTGATTTCTGTAGGGGGATCCCGAGACAATTTCCTGAAAAACTGCCATCAGAAGACAGCTGTCCAAGAAAACTTGCTGAGAGTGCAGGAACAAAGCATCTCATTGGGCATAACGTCACAAAATGTCAAGCATGGTCAGCTTGACAAAACAGGGAGCTTTTTAATGAAGAAAAACTCAAAATAGGCAATATATAAGAAGTTAAGCCAAGGGCAAGATAGAAAGAAAGAGCCTAAAAGCACTGCTTTGGCACAGTGGATGACATTAGGAAGGCTGAAGTCCAACTACAGCTAAAGCAAGTGAGAAACATATATGGATTATTCAGGTATTCTAACAGCAAATGGAAGCCCAGGAAAAAAAAAAAAAAAAAAGGTCTGCTGATGCTGCTGATGAACAAAGGAGATAACTGAATGACAGATTATATGAGTAAGCATGAAATATTCAACTTCTTTTTTGCCCAAGTCATCATATTCAAATTTCCAAGTGCATGCTTGCAGAAGAACATGACTTATGAAGGAAGAGAGGAGCAGCAAAGCAACAGCTGCAAATGAATGACTCTTCATTAATCTAGTCCAGAAATGCTCTCTAAATATTGATATATAAAGAACTAGAGATACATATGTCAGCGCTAGCTGACATAAGTTGGGGTGTGGGTTATTCAGTAATCTAGTAATCAGATCCGAGGTCCTTGGGAATGCAGATAACAAAGAACATAGCAACTGTGAATACTTGCCAGACTGCCCAGTGTCTGGGGAAGAGAAAGGCATACAGCAAAATATGTAGAGCATTTGCAGCACGCAACTTAACCGCAGGTGTTTTCTGTTCTCTTCTTCTATGTCTTCTGCTCATTCTTTAACAATGTTCCAACTTCTCATCTATGTGATGTAGGTCAAACAAAATATCCCCTCTACAGGATCCCTGACCTTTCCTCACCTTATATAGAGTAATATGGACAAAAAAGTTTAAAAGAATTACTTGAATTAAAAAAAAAATAGAATGGAATTATTTAGAAATCTATGTTTCCTTAACATTTGATGCTTCATTTTGCAATTTCAACTTTTATATCACACCAGAAGGACCCAAAAGACATTTTTATATAACATATAAAATTAGTGTAAAATAAAAATAAAAGCAATCCCCAGAATGTGTTATGATGGTCTGAGGATCCATCTTGAAATTGCAGTTGAGCAATACGTGCTACTACAGCTTGAGTTACAGCTAATTATAATGCTGGGGGAAAAAAAAAAAAAGTTTATGTGAACTAGAAAATAGAATACAATTATTCTAAACATAATTTTTGTCACTGTGAATCTCCTTCAGTTTACTGTGGCTGAAATAACAGGAGGATTGTACGAAAGCTCACCATAGTGAAGTTTTAACATTCTTCAGCCATTTTGAGGAAAGCTGGCTTTTTCGGGACCATTGCAAGAAACTCAGAACTATATCTTAGCTTGGCCATAGGGAACTAGCTGGTATGTTCCAAAACAGAACCAAAGAGCAACTTAAATAACCTGCTTTGTAGAGGTGAGTGGTAACAACTAGATTAAGACCTCAGACAGGTAAAAGTTTACTGTGCATCTACTGTCCATATCCTCATGCTTATCCAGTAATGAACAATAATAACTTAGGTTAATCTAATCTTCATTTGCTGTGGATTTATCTAAATTTAGATAAATCCAATGGTTTGAGAGTCCATCCTCCTGCATTAGTAAGGTGACCTGGGTATCTGAATGGTTGCCGGTGTGCATGCTGACACAAATGATGGCAGTCCTTTTGTCTGGAATATATATTGCTTACCAAATCAGTCAAGTTTGGACAGATTCTCCCGGCATCTGCAGGGGATATTTTCCCAATTCTAAGAAATATCAAGCCTGGCTACAGATGGTGGTGATATCAAAACATCTCAAGAGGAAATTCACAAGTACTTCTAAAATGCTCTCTATTAGGAAAGTCACATCTTTCCCCATATATTACAGACAGAAAATAAATACATTTGTTTACCTTCATAAGATCAAGCAAAACACCACTTAAAATTCCCAAGTATCTTCTCTCTAAAGATTGTGGATGATTGACTGCAGGAAACTGTCGAAGTAATATACCATAAAAATATATTGAGAATGCAAACAAGGTATAGATTAATACAACATTTAAAAAAATATAAACTATACAGTGAATAAAGGCATGTAACCTAATGGAAAACATACGTATTGAATTAGTTCATAATTTCTGAAACCTTAGAAAACAATATGAAACAAATAACTGCTGATGTACAATATGAATCTAGTCAACCAAAGAAAGTATTTTTGATTAGTAAGGCAGTCAAGGAACCTCTCTCAATTGACAAGTCATTAACTTAGATCTATAAATGTGTTTGTGGCACTATGATTGACATGAGGTGGGTGTTTTGAAATAGATTCAGAAATAATATAAGTAGTATCCACCCAAGAAAAGAAATTAGAAATAGTTACTAGATAATTTTGCGTGAACATAGTAATAATTAAATACCAAAGATTAATTGACAACTCCAAAATGTTCTTAAGTGAAAAAACCTCACAAAAATGGAACAGCAACTATGCAGTAAGGTTTGGGATTACTCCCGTGATCATGTTGCACTAGGAATGAACTGGCAACATGATGAGAAGTAGTGCGCTCTGCTGGAGGACAGCTTTGGTCAGCTACAGTCTTGACAAAACCAGATGAAGGCAGTATTTGAAGCTAGTCCTAACTGGAAAGAAGAACGGGACAGGCAGGAAAGATTCAAGGAAGAAAAAAAAAGTACAAAGCACAGGATTTTTTTTTGCTTTGTGTTGTTTGCTTTGCAAACAAGGCTACAGTCAAATGAAATGAAAACAGTCTTTCTCTTTTTAATCAAATGAAAGGAAATCTGCTCAGTATATCTAGGCTGTAACGTAGCATCAAGTACAATGAGCTAAAAAGAAACAGGCATCAGAGATCCAATTCCGGCTTATGGCATGCATGGAACTGACATCAAGCAAATAGGTAAACTGATTTGAGTGAGGTAACTTCAAATTTAAAAGCTAAACACATATATTCCAGTGTTTTCAGAATTAGAAATTAAGGCAGGATTTCCAAGATGAGCACCAAAAAAAAAATCTTCATTTTTGCAACTAATGCTGTTTTTAGAGAAAACTGCATATTTGAGTGCCAGAGAAACTTCAGGAAAAACTAAACCAAACACCCAGACAGCTGATTGGTATTAATTACAGTTTATCCAAAACAATGCAGCTGAGATCCAGATACTTCATTAGCAGTTCCTGGAGTTGTGGTATTTGCCTAATAGTATTCAAGTGCTTCAGTTGCAGCCTGGCTTGATCTCATCCACATCTTAACTATGAGTTTTCTAAAAAGCCCTCTTAAGTTAACACATCAAAGCCAGAATACTGACAACAGGGAATATGCACTGGCAATCACATACCCAATACCTAGAAAGCCATTGCTTAATGTCCAAATGGACTCAAGTCATGCATAAAACATACCCACATAAAATATTGAGGTATACCTAAAAATGCTGAAAATGTAAGATAACCACAAAATTTGGGTCAGTGATTAAGACAACAGAAACAACCAAAAAAACCCAACAAATATGAAGACTAAAAAAAACATTCTATACGGAAATTTGCTGCAGTATAAAAACATACAACAGCTATATGTTTGGTCTGAACTGTCAATGAGCAAGAAGCCTTAAATATTTTTACTCATTTACATCCATTTCTGCATGCTTAAAGGACTCTTACAGCCAGGCGCATATATTTACATGTACACCTTCCTCAGAGTATGACTTCAAACATTTGCTTTAAAGAGTAATCCAGCAGTACAAATATCCACTTCCAAAAATGTATTTTGTTTGGAAGCAGAACACATTGTATATGCACTGCAAGTATGTAAACGTTAGACCACTACTAAGTGCAATTCCATGTTTGTACTGGCATTACTTTTCATAAATTACACTACGTGAGCTTTGAAGGAAAATGAAAGAACATGAGTTTGAATGTGTTTGTTCCTAAATAGTCTCTGTATTTTTCTTTTTACTTTACTTTCTTTTAAAGTGGTTTCTTAATGACTGAGAAGTTTATTTTAATTATTTACTTTTAAGTCCAAGTCTGCCTTGTTGATCATAGATAGCAGCCTAGGTGAACCAAGCCTTCCATTCTTCCTCCACTAGTTTACATAAAGAAAATAGATTTTCAGGAGGCACTAACTTGTTTTAAGTGCAGTATTCTTGTAAGTAAAACAAACCCTGTTCTTCAGTCTACCCAAGTGGGCAAAATGTTTCTGTACTCACACAGAATGATCATTATAAATCAGATTTTACTTCTGGAATGAAAAGAGAAACATGAAAACGTGCCAAAGATATGCAATGTGTGATTGCCATTCACTGGGTTTGTTCATGTCCTCCATCTTATTTGTAACTAACTCGTAGAATAATATTACAGCCCTACATTACCACTCATGATTCAATAAAGGTAGGAGCCTGTAAGTTCTTTATGATACAAGATTATTTTCTTGGGTCTTCAACATACCACGGATGTTTGCTTCCTCAAACAGAATGAAGAGATATAACTAAATACTACCTAATCCTCAAAAGTGATGATGGCTGTGTGTATATGCACAAGTAGAGGAAATAAGCAGGAAGATGAAGTATGCAAATGTGGCATCTTTACACCTGTGCATGTAGTGCTGGAGTGTTTGAATTAGAATTTTTTAAATCATGCGCTACAATACGGTAGTACTTACAGTTATGAGAGAGATTCATAAAGCTGGCAGATAACCACACGGATAAACATTTCCATTTAATGGGCTGGTTTTTATCAAGTGAACACCCAGTGCCAGCTCGTAAATAATAATTTGCATGATCACAGCATAGCTTCTATCTCCTATACAACTGAATATCTTCCACTATTAAGTGCTACTATTAAAAAAACCCACATCTGTACTTACAATGTTGTCTTAAAACATGGATTTTTTTTTCAACTAGGTAACAAAAATCACATTCTGAATCAACGTTTTTGTAGTATTTTTCATGTTTAAGTCATTATTCAGACTTCAGGATTCCAAAAGTACTTTCTTTTAGAGGTATGTCACTTCACTGTCGTTATCATTAGTGTCCTGACTTTGCAGATGGAAATAAAAAGGCAGCAATATGTCTGAGGCCAAGTAATAAATCAGTGATCCAGGATATGAACAGTGACTCATGACACTCAACCCTGTGCTAATCACATTAGGTCCATGCTGTCTTCTTGAATTACTTTACTGTAAAGCTACATAACAAAGATGCTTCATTTTCATCCTAAGACACTGCACAGCATTTAGCCAAGTAAGACTAGACTGCACAACTAGAATTCTTGTAAAATAATATTGTAGAGAGAACATTTTATTTAGCTTACACCTTGTAAAGTACTGCTTTAGAAGGTATAATTTTTTAAAAACAGAAAGTCCTTTACAGGCCTGTTCTAAGCAGGATCAAAAACATACACTACCCTGGCAAGAAATGCTTGTGTTACTGTTTTACAAAAACCTGTGAAGGGTGTGCAAGCTTCATCAAAAAATCTTAGGAAATAGCTATCGTTCTAGCTAAAAAAACTAACCCAAAACCTTAATTCAACTATTACTTTTGCTATTACCATCAGCTAATTGTAATTTGTGGCAGCCTTTAATGCATTTTAAGACAACTAGGTGCACCCCTTTCTCGTTCTCTGTTTTCTCTTTTATGGAGTAAAACTCAAATCTCCAATCTTTACCACAGATCAGGTCTCCTAAGACATCGTCATGTCTCTTTATTGGATTTTATATTAACAATTTCATACAATTCATCAAGATCATAAAATTCTGTGAGCAGCATTTGTTAAAGGAAAAAAAAAAGAAAGAAAAAGAAGAGATAACCAAAATGGAATTACAAGACAACACAAGTACAATCACTGAGCAGGCATGGCACTGTCAATCTCCTGAAATGGGAACAAGCAGCCTTCTTACTTGTATGGCTTACATTAATTCTCCAGGAATTCAAGTAAAAAGGCTAAAAGCTCCCCTATCATCACAACAGCATCCAAGGCCCAGATTCTGCCATCACAGCAGGCTTAAGAGAGCTGGCACAAATTTTCCACACTTCAAACATACAAACCAGTGCCACTAAACTTCACAGTGCACACCTAGCACAGTAATTTTAGGCTTGGCATATTCACTAACATTCATGACAAGAAAAGTCAAAGAAACAGATCTGTTTAAAATCAGCTTTTAACGGCGAAATGAACTTATTTATACTTCCCAATACTGGTATAATTAGAATTCAACTTTGAATTATGAATGCCCCATGAACTAAATATCCTGTGGTTGCACAGAAATACATGTGACAGAAAACACAGCACACATTCTAAATGAAAATAACCTTTACGATGACAACAGTGTAAATATCGTATGAGTAAATTAATAAAAAGAAAAGAACAAAGCTATCTCTTACCCTCAGTCCATGGAAGCGTGGGTTGCTGTAGAAGAGCTTCATCTGCTCAGCTGGCAGTGGGCCTAGCACCTTCTGAATGGTAAAGAGCTGGTCAATCTCGCTCTCCCCTGGGAACAAGGGCTGTCCGTCACTCAGCTCGCCCAGAATACAGCCCACAGACCACATATCCACAGCCTTTCCATATGGGGCTCTGAAAAGTGAACATACAATGTTTTTCACTCGCTGACACCATCTTCTTACAAAGCTGATTTAATTTACTGGCTATGTTTTCCACAGCCTGCCTCCTTACAGCTCAGAAAAAATAAACCTTGACACTAAAGAAGCAACCTCAAATATCAAGTTCTCTGTTTCTGCACTGGATTGCTTGACATATTGCTGCTTGAAAAGGCAGGACAAGAATTCTTAGGTATCCCCAAGGATTCAGTTACCTTTTAAACAAACAAACAAACAAAGAAAAAAAAAAGACATACATACAAGAATAACCTTTTTCACCAAGATGCAGTTATGAAAGTTAAACTAATACTAACTTCTTTTTTTCTCCAGAGGTTGACGACTGTGTTGTATCTCTGCACTACATTGCTTTATTCCATTGTATTTATTAGATTGATAGACATACTGGATTTGGCCACTGAAGGGATAGAATTATAAGCAATCTTTGTTTCACCCTTCCTACAGTGAAGTTTTAATTAGAGAGAAAACAGAAGCCCCCTGAAGCTATTCCTGAAACTATTCATGAGTTAAGAAACACAGGTGAAGACACAATGAAAACATCACAAAGCAAGGATTTCCTGTTCTGGAGCAAAGCCACAGGTTGGGATTTGGAGAAAAATTCAGGCAGGTGGTCTCTTTGCATGCAGGCAATGTTGTGTGGTGGGTGGATGGCCCTCTGTATTTTAAAATGCCACTGAGAAAAGAAGCAAGGTCAGCAATTAAGAGGTGGTGGGAGTTCAAAGGAAACAAAACTCAGTGGTGTCTGTGTTACACTGGAAAGGCCTATACCAGTTTCTCAAGACTAGAGAGTATTTAAAGGAAGAACAAGCAATAAGGATGCTACAGTCGGAAGAAACGATGGGCTTGCAGATGGTTTGTAAGATATATATACACACACGTATAGGGTAGAAGATCATAATACAGAGAATAGATGTTTGTGTGAGGAGTAGAGGGGGGTGAACTACTGCAATTTTCAATCTAAAGGCATGAATGCTGAAGAAGAAGAACCTGGGGTTCCTCAAAGTGAGTCAATTTAGGATATTCTGTGAATAATTAGCTATTTCTTTCCTCTCGTGAAATTTAAGCACTTGAACTTTATTAAAAAAAAACAAAAACATCCTTGCGATAGATTTTAAAATTTAAAAAATTAAAAATGTGTTAGACAAAAGATAAATGCTTAATAATTCTGGGGACTTTGAAGTATTAGATATGCTTATAAAGATTTGGTAAAAGTAGGGGAAGGAGATTTCCCTCTTCCCCTAAGATGATTGTGAAATAAGAGCAGAATTGCCAAGAAAGAGACATCAAGTTGTGCCAGAAAAACTTGGCATTAAAAACATACACAAGCAAAGTTGAAGTCATATTCATGAAATACACATACCCCTCCCCTTCCTCTGCAAGCTAATCAAATGTAGTCAATTACACAGAGAAATGATTCCTGCTACATTTCCTCTGTTAATGAAACAGCTCTGAAAACTGCAGGCCAGACAAATACCGTGTCTGCCAAGCTCTTCATGTCTTTTCTCTAAAATCCTAATTACTAATACAGAAAAGTATAAAATGCTGCAACAATGTAAAGACCATGATTGATGCGTTCTTTCCAACTGGTATGTGTATGTGTACACATATGATAGACACTCGCTTTGCTGTAAGTTTAATTGTTTAGTTTTCTCCAAAATATAGAAAACTGAGCCTTGCATTTTCTTTTATTGGCAACTTTAACATACTATGCATGTAACAACACAACTACATTTCAATTTGATTAAGATTAGCACAGCTCTGGGAATACCTGTAGGACTTTCTTGACAGAATAGTTATTATTCAATGCCTTACCTATTCAAGAAGTTTATTCCCTGGTTCAGAGTTAATCAAGGGTTCAAACAAAGACCTGTTTCTCAGCAGCATGAAACATTTTGCTTGAAGAATCTTAGTGACTGACTTCTAGCAATCCTTTTCTGATTGCTCCTGTGGCTGCCAATTCCTTACATATAGAATACGCATATATAAATACATATATGCTATACATACAGGAATTGTATTTGATTGGAATGCTCATGTAGTTTAGAAAAAGACACTGTAAAAGTTGATAGTAATGGAAAGATCACAAACAGTACGTTCCCAGGTACCTTAACCTCTTCTTCTATGCTTGTGCACCCTGTGAATTTGTTCATGCAATTCAACCTTGTGAAGTAGTAAAATGCTAATTTTCCAGATTAATAAGAGAGTGAAATTAAATTGCTACTCATGCAACTACTTCTCCCACAGGCAGTGTCACACTAATTTCTGAGTACTTTATTAAAATCGCTCATAGAGCTTCCTTCAACAAATTCTTCCTGACCAGTTACAGAAACATAGAATATCACAATCTACCCAACAGGGATCATGGAGTCCAACCCCTGGCTCTGCACAGCACCACCCAAAATCAAACCCTATGTCTGAGAGCGCTGTCCAGACACTCCTTGAACTCTGGCACTCGGGGCCGTGCCCACTGCCCTGGGCAGCCTGTTCCATGCCCACCGCCCTCTGGTGCAGATCCTTTCCCTAACCCCCAGCTGCCCCTCCCCTGACACAGCTCCATGCCGTGCCCTTGGCTGTCACAGAGATCCCAGAGCCCATTACTAGTGTTAAAGACAGAACTGAAGAAGGCATAAACGTTTCTGCTTTGTGTATGTCCCTATTAATGAGGTGACTATCCTCATCAAGGAAAGGAACGATGTTATCTCTAGTCCTCCTTTTTCTTTTTTAAAAAGCCCTTTTTATCTTTTCCCATAGTTCTGGCCAGCATCATCAACTCTAATTGAGCTCTGGCTGTGTGAATTATCTCCCTACAGTGGCAAACAGCATCTCTGTAGTTCTCCCATATTGCCTGACCTCGTTTCTAGAGTCCATGCACTTATTTTTTCTGTCTAAGATCTAGAAGAAGACCCTTGCTCAGCCAGGTCAGCCTTTTGTCCCACTTGCTTGACTTGTGACACTTTTAAATTGCCCACTCCCATGCTCTTCAGATGTAGTACTTCAAAAACATTAAAAAGCTAGCAGCCTTCTTGACCATTTCAACAGTGGTGGTAAAAGGTAACTGAGAATGAAAATAAAATCATAGTTCTGACTCAAAAGATGAAAAGAACTAGGAATGTAGCATGATGAAGGTTGCACTGCAATATTCAACATGTGGCTGATGAAACAAACACTTCGGACAGGACAACAATGGAAACATCTTTTGAAGGGCTATTAGGAGGTGCATCTCAAGTAAATTTGTGATAATTCAGTTTTATCTTTTAGTCAATTAAATACTGTTCAGCTCAGGACAGATGGATACATATAACTGATTTATGCTGACTTAATGGGAACAAATGAGCAAGTATAAATGAAAATCTGGAATTCTCTTGAAATCTTCCCTTTAAACCAACTACCGTTCTCCATTGGCAAATTTTATAAAAGGTGCTTGAGAAAATGCAAAGAATCAGTCAAGATTTATCATGGCTGTTTCACAAACTATACTTACCCAAGCAAGAGTTCAGGTGAGCGGTACCACCTGGTAGCCACATATTCTGTATAGTTAGCATTGCTTCCTTCAGAAAGATTACGGGCAAAGCCTGTCAAAGGAACAGTGTGAAAGATTATATTCCATTTTAAATAAAATGTGCATTTCATCACTGATTTTGGAGGTAAGAGGTTGTACCTATTTAAACAGAAATAAGTTGTTTACAAACCCCAGTGCAGAATGTCTGCAAGGACTGCTCATCTACTGAAATGCAACCTTTCATAGATACAGCAGTGAAAGTCAGAATGTCTGCATTAATGACTACTTTACTTGTATACTGTTCTCAGAAATCAATGGTGTTTTACCATTAATCCTGCTACTTCACCATAATAGAACAGACTGAAGAAAGTTACTTGCCAGTATGCCATACAAGCTATTGAACAACCACCACTAAATTTCACTATGAAAAGCTGTTTGCAGAAGAGGATTCCTAAGAATAGAAACTTAACATACGCATGGAGAGTAGACACTTTAGTCACTGATCTTAACTACTACAGTCTCACTGAATTCCATTTTTTTCAGCTGGTCAAGAAGATACATATAATTTTCATGGAAGGACACTCCCTCCCTGACTCAGCAAGGAATGGGGCCATCTCTCTAAACTTGTAACAGACAGGACTCCACCAAAGACCAGCAAAACTGTTTTATATATGCATTTGCGGATGTAGACTACCTAGACTTTATTAAAGCCTGTGACACTGTCTACCACAGCATTCTCCTAGAGAATCTGGTCACAAGTCATGCTCCCCAGTGGTCAGTTTTGGGGCCAGTCCTGTTTAATATCTTTATTATCTGGACAAGTCAATTGAGTGCACCCCAGTAAGTTTGCAGGTGGTACCAAGCTGGGAGGAAGAAGCGTCAATGTGCTTGAAGGTAGGAAGGCTGTATACAGGGATCCGGATAGGTTGAATTGATGGGCTGAGGCTAGTTGTATGAGGGTCAACAAGACCAAGTACTAGGTTCTGCACTTCAGCCACAACAATCCCACTCAAACTACAGGCTTGGGGCAGAATGGCTGGTAAGCTGTGTGGAACAAAAGTATCTGGAGGTATTAGTTGATAACTGTCTGAACATGAGTGCCCACAAGACCAAGAAGGTCAGTCGCATCCTGGCTTGTATCAGGAATAGTGTATTCAACAGGACTAGGGAAGTGATCACCTCCCTGTATTCAGCCTTGGCGAGGCTGCATGTCAAGTACTGTGTTAGTTTTAGGCTCCACACTACAAGAAAGACATCAAGGCGTGGGAGTATCTTCAATGAGGGGCAAAAAAGCTGGTAAAGGGCCTGGAGCGCAAGTCTTATGAGAAGCAGGTGAGGGAACTGGGATTATTTAGTCTGGAGAACAGGAGATTCAGGGGAGACCTTATCACTATCTACTGTCTGAAAGGAAGCTGTAGTGAGGTGGGGGTCAGTCTCTTCTCTCAAGTAACAAGTGACCGGATAGGAGATCACTGCCTCAAATTGCGCCAGGGTAGGTTCAGGTTGGATATTAGGAAAAATTTCTTCTCAGAAAGAGCGGTGAGGCACTGGAACAGGCTGCCCAGGGAGGTGGTACAGTCACCATCCCTGCAGATGTTCAAGAAATGAGTAGATGTGACACTTAGGAATAGTTTAGCAGGCATGGTGCTGATGGGCTGATAGTTGGACTAGATGACCTTAGAGGTCTTTTCCAGCCTTAATGATTCTATGATTTAAATCACTTCACAAGTGTCAGCTTCCCACCTGTTTTAGCATCATATTCATAACAAACTCCCAGTGAATTAGGATCAGAAAACAAGTCCAAATTAACTTCCTCCTCCACATAATTTTCTTAAGAATCAAAAAACTGTCGAGTTATTTGCAGTTATACCAAAACTTAACTTCATTCTTAAGGAAGAACAATTAATAAGACCAACAGAGAGAAGAATGCATATACTAGAAAACGCGGAAGTAGGTATACATTGTATTTTGTTTTCATTCTTCTCCATTTATCAAAAGTTAACACCAAAGTAACGACATTACTAGATTCTTCATGTAGTACTCTAGGGCAGCTGCTAGCATCGTTTCAGTAACGTATCAAGCACCTAATTATCAAATAAGTAGAGAATGAGGTCCCACAGCTCTCAGCAGCAAGACTCTGCTATAGACCTAGAGCTCAAACTAAGACAAATTTATGGGACTGAAATACGGAAGCAACATTTTCAAAATGCTTCTTTAATTGGAATGTGGTACTAAAAATCAGTAGAAAATTCACTTCAGTGAAATCACCAGGAATCTTTCCACTGTTGCATGAGCAATGAAGAAAGAATAAAAAGCTCAAGATCTTTCAGAGATATAAGGGATGATTTCACTTCCAAAGTAAGTGCTACATAAATGCTATATTATTTTTTCTTTATTTTTGAGTTCTTATGCAGAAGCTGCCAAAAAAATGATTTTCCCACACAGTTATGCTGTCATTTATTTATTGATTTGTTTTTAGTAATTCTGAAAGTGTCTCACTTGGCAGCATTAGTATGAAAGATCCTAGGGCTCTGTGGTTACACTAATTTACACCAACTTGCAGTAAATGTTTGGGTGCAGAGACTGTTTACTCAAACTACCAGTCTAATAATAAAGTTGTTACTGATATAGGTTACAGCTGTTACTTCTTCTAAGACACCTCTCCCTTTTAAAAGTTAGTAAGCGGAAAGGCATGTACAATGAGGAAGAGATATTTCAAAGTTATCCCAGAACAAGAATATTTTTCATCTGTTCCCATAGTTTTGCTAAAAATTATGGATCCCACTAAAAAACTTAGGCAGCCCTGTTTCTGTTTGAAATCATGTGATCTATTTCATTAATCTTGTCAGTGGAAATTCTTTCATTCGTGATTTTAAACATGAGAAGAACATCAAGAGCCATTGTGAAGAAATGGGATAGCTAGAACAAACAATGGGAAGCCCCATCCAGAAAGAGAGGAGAAAGATACAAGTGCCACATGATACAAACGATCCCATCACACAGTCCATGTGCTAATGTACAGCACAAGCCCGCCAGCCCAGGTACACCAGAGGAATCAAGTCAAGGACGGAGCTTTCCTCCAGGCCACTCCATTGGAACCTGGTCACAGTCAGCAGCTGCTATGTCTAGGGAATCAACAGCAGCTAATGTAATCTGAAAAAAAAAAGGAATCAGCAGGCCTCAGCTTTGACAGATCAGGTGTAGAATGGAGTCGTTATGTCAAGACATAAAGGGAAAAACCATGGGCTTCAGCTGCACCTACATATTGTCATGTGATGTAGGAAACCATTTTATACATGCACTGCTGCTCTGACTGTTATCATGTTGAGAGATGATGGTTAGAATTGGTAATTTAAGAAAGCACAATGCTTTCTAACAGCAGAATTGCTCATTTTGTGGCGTAGATAGCATACTGATCCAGCCCCCAAATTATGCTGAGGTAACTGGAAAAATTTTTGACACAAAAATAAGAGAAAGTAATTAAGGAGAAGACTTTGGACCAAACTTATCAGTGAGAGGGAACAGAGTAGAACATGAAGATGGAAAGCGATTTGAGTGAGGGCAACTATGAAAGCAGCAGAACTTGCAAAATTACTTAAACACAAGAAGGACAAACAAGCAAAACAAGACATTTCATGAAAGGACTTCAAACAACTCAGAAGGGGAGGATAGATGCCAAGGCTGAAGGTGTGAGGGGAAAAAGCAGTTCATAAGATTGTCTGTTTCTTACAGAGAAATAAGACAAACAAAAACTTAATCAGACAAAGTAGAGCATTCTAACGTTAACAGAATAGTTCAGTTAAAAAGGACCGTCAAACATCATTTAGTCGAACTGTCCAATGACATGCAAGGTCTTAACTAGGTGCCTAAGAACACTAGGAAACCTCCATTACTGACATCTTTAAGAGCAAGTTAAGCAAATGCCTGTCAAGAATGACACAGACATACTTAATCATTTCTGAGTGGGTGGAAGAACTAGAGAGTTTCTTAAGGTCTTTTCCAGTCGCGTTTCATGATTTTTAAGCTTATGCATCATAGAGAGATAAAGAAATTTTTAAGGCAAGTAATTTTGAAGTCCTGGTTTTGAAAAAGCGAGTCAGAATGCTTAGCAATTTCCAACAATTCAGATGCATCTGTTGTAACTGGCCTTTTGTGCTGTTCTCTTTTCCCATTTCTATTGGTAGAAATCACGCCCACACAACATGTGTCCAGGCAAGCACCACACAATCTCATTTTTTCTAGTACGATATGTACAGAACATGGCACAAGGATTACGAAGAACTATCTTGTTAAAAACTTACCAAATTTTTCTGTGCAAACTGTTTTGTCCACTGGGATATTCCAAAACACACAACTACTTCAAATCTGCATTGGGATGGATGTATATATTTTTTATTTGCGTTTGTTGTTATCATGAGGAATGTGGCACTGTACGCAATTAGTATTTGTGTTCCAAAAAATGAAGCAAGCTAGGTAGGCAGGTAGCATGTTTTATCACATTAAAGGGCAAATTCTTCCATCCTCATCTATACATGTGCAAGAAACTCTTGTGGCTAACATATTTTTACAGCAATGACTTAAGCTACTACTAATAATGTCAACTAGGAGTAAGGCTAAAAGGTAAAATGGATCCCAAGTATTAAGAGTTGCTTTGCATTTTAAATTCAGCTAAGTCTGAAACTATAAGCAAAATTCAAACAAATCCACATGAACAACAAAACCAGGATGCTTTGCGGTTGTATTTCTTTTCCAACAGCAGAAATACATTCTGGCTTGAAGACGCGATGTGAGCAAACCTACGGACTAAGCACATCATCTCTACTGGCAGAACTTACTTTATCTTTGGTGAGAAAATCACTGTCCCAAACATGATTGTATGATTTGTTTGGCTTTTGATTTTCCTTTAGAATTCCCGCAGGAAGGCTGCTGACAGGTCAGGAGCACAAAGGGCTGCTGGCAAATGCCAACTCTGCTAGTGAGCCTTACCCCCTCAGAAGGACAAAGATGGAGGGAGGAAGGGAGCATGCCTATAGGGTGTTCCTGTTCATGGCACTGTTAGTCTTGATCGGAGCACGTGTTGGTCATGGGCTGGCGCTGTCTGCTGATTGTTTGCTGAACTCTCCAAGAGGCAGAGGGGCCCAATGCACATGTCGCCAGCCAGAGCCTGAGGCTATGGGGAATGCTGAGAGGAGAGAGTAGGCAGGGGAGGGCAGCCACAGCAGGGCTAGCTGTAGGCTCCTGGCTGGAGATAGGGCCAAGGAGCCACAGGCTTTGGACACCAGCACCATTGTGTGCTGTCAGATCTATGCACTTCCTGGGGCTGCAAAATAAACAGCCCTCAATTCAAAGAACTCACATGGACTGGATATTCTAAGGCTTTTCCTGGAATGCTTGCTGGTTCTGAATGTTTAAACAAAAATGCCTTTAGGACTGAAAGAAATAAGCAGCACTGCAAGATACAAATGTTTGTTCTGTTTTCCCAAAAACCTACTGCAATTTATTTATTTGTTTTTTGAATGGTTCCTCTTTTCATTCAAAATTGCAGGGGTATGAAATGACAGCTTTCAAAGTGACCTTGGGCAGCTGTATGGAATTGGATTTTATTTTCCAAGCCAAACTGTAAGCTATTTAGAGTGTTTTATTCTGTGTTTATGTAGCATATAGAAGAAAAATAGAGATTGTTGGAACAGTGTATATGCCACCCTGCTGTCTTCTGGGGATTACTCACATAGGCAATTTTGTCTTGTTCTTGGGTGCTGCTTGTTCAAAGCCTTAAAGCCTTAAGCCTTAAATTAAACAGTTACTGATAAGTCAGGAAATATCAAAGTTAACAGCACATGTTCAACTCTGACTCTAGTCCTCCAGCTATTCAGTCACTAATTGTATGTTGACACAATCTTCTTTAATACAATAGAGGATGATCTAAACTATACACCTAACAGCGTAAGAAGTATATTAACATATAAGAAGTGTAAATGCCTTTATAAAACTAGAATCTTTTCTTAAATACGTAAGCTAGATAAATCTACAGTTCTACCAGTCTTCTCATCGGCTTATCATCTGCGCTGTTCTCATGTGAGAGCCAATAACAGTACTAGTAAATCCTGGCCCAACACAAGACAAGACAACAACACAGCATTTCTCTTGACTTAGTGAGATGGTATTTCACAAAGTATACAAATTAAGAGCATAGATATTTCAAACTAAAGTAACGGCCATAAACCTGAATAAGTTATCAGTTCTGACCACGAGAAAGGGTTTTCAACAGCATGCAATGTAGAACTTTCATGAGAATGAAGTAAAGCTCCATTCCAATACCATTACCTTAGAAAGGTAAGAAGTCTATCTATTGAACTTACCAAAGTCACACAATTTCAGAACATCATTGTGGCTTATTAAGAGATTCTCTGGTTTGATATCTAAAGTATCAAATAACAAAGAAAGAAAAGATAGCTGTTAACTTCTCTATTTAATTTTGAGCTCTGTTAACAATATTATTTCATAACAATAAATACAGATATATTCATACAACCATAAACAAAGCATTACAAGACCAACTGCTCAATAGGCTTCCAGCAGTTCTATTTGTGGATATGCAGAATTTATTTTCTGCCACGTGAAGTCCTTTGAAGTGTTCCCCAGCAAAACATGGGAAGATAAAAGGTGTTTAGAGACATTTCTAGAGAGCAAAAGAAAACGCGGAATAGTGCATACTGCATGATAATACAATAACCTGTCATTTAATTACCCAGTTAACAGGTAAAATGTTGTGTTGTGCTTTCTTGTCGTTTCTATATAAAGAGTGTGTTTTCTAGTTCTAAGCCTGTTTCTTATTCCTATATGGATATTGTGGTATCTGTGTAGGGAATACTTTTTTCAAACTGCTTTACAAAATATGTCAAACTCTCACCTAAGCTTTGATCAGTCTCTACTAAAACAGTATACTGTATGAGAATTCTAATTTATTGGGAACATTAGAAATGTTACTCTTGTAAAGCCATAAAGCAAAATACAATTTTATTAAATAAGGATAAGATACATAAAATCAGATAAAAATCAAACAAAGCAAGTACTGTAATTGCTTAAAATTTAGAGGGAGCTGAACTCATGGAAGTAGGGAAGATATGCCTTCAGCAGAAGTAAAACACAAAGAACCAAGCTTGTTCTGGGTTATTTTTCTACTAAGATTTTATCAGATTCAGAAGTGAAATAATTGAATTCCCAGAAATGTTTAAAAATTCCTTTTCCCTTAGCAATGTTTGTACTGCAGTTTTACTTTACTGTGCATTTAATACAATCTTTACTCCTACGCCAAAGACAGTGGACAGCAAGCTTTATATGTACATGAATCTAGTTCTAAAGAAATCTGAAGTCATGCTGCAGGCTTTATACTCAGCCAAATTTACAGATTGTTTTGTTGTTGTTGACAAAGAGTAATTGCTTACATTTATGTTGAATGCAAATTCCTTCTAGATGAAATATCTTTCCCTGTAGAAAGTAAACTCTTTCCGGAGCTTATTTCCATGTGCAGAACTACGCACTCACCTCTATGAACGATATCATTCTTATGACACCAATGAATTGCTTTAATTAGCTGGTAGATATAACTTTTCACTTTTTCTGGTGGAACTCCATTTGGCATTTCTTCTAGCAATTCAAGCATATTCTAAATGTTTAAAAGACATTATTTAAAAGAGTTATATTTTAGTAGCTTGAACATAACCCATTTTCAGCTTTCTGAAGCAACAGAGTTACACCACCGAGTCTGGCTATGAAAAAAAAAAAAGTAGTTTAACATTTCGGGAGTGTATTTTAATCATAAACATAGTACTAGTTAATTTCATTCTAAGAAAGCATTTGTGAAGACAATTAAAGATGAACTGCAAATGTACCACAATTCCTTAAAAGGCTGTCATCAACCCACTTAAAAACTCTAAAAAGTCATTTCCATACAAAAAGTTGCTCCAACAAATACCAGTTTGCTGAGGTTGTGTGAAAAATTAATGAAGTACAACATTTTGTAAATATCCTACTACACTTTAACATACTGCTTTTTTAATTGTCAAGCTAGTTCTATGTCTTTCGCACACTGGGCTGTAACTAATCACAAACCATGTCTATACCAGAGCGGGTACACCTAAAGCAACATATTACTGCTAATGAGAACGAGGTAACAGAGGTAAAAATGGGTACGTAAATAGTAACCTATGGAATATCCTAAAGATATGAATCTGCTGTATAAACCTTAGATATCTTAGTTACTGTAGTCCTATGTCCACATTAACTTTTTATGGATATACTTAGCTAAAAATTAAATGGATTGTTTTAACTGGTGATGAACAGTAAAAACTGGTTAGTTTCCTCTTTGAGAAAGGATATTTAGATTTCCATCATGTTAGCAAATATCTCCCATTTTGCACAATTTCAAGTACAATGGAGTTTGTACTCTTAATTGAATGAATAATGGGCAGCAGCAGCCAATCTGAAGACAAAAAGAATCTTATTTACTGAATACTGAGATGGAAATAAGTATTTTGGCTATATCATCTTACACAACTCATTGTATTAAGAATTTAAGCATTTGAACAGATTTTTCATTTAAAATAAATTTATCTCTGACAAATGTTTTCTTTAGCCGTATAATAACATTTGAGATTTCTCTTGGAAGATATTTTAATGAACATAAATATAAGACAAAACAAAAGGAGACTTTGAAAATATTTGGAAGTATTTCTGAGTTTTGCAATCTATGAATAAATACTGGAACTTATGTGCTTGCAAGCAAGTTTCCTTAGAAATGCAGCTCAGATCTCAGAAAAGGAATTTTCTGTTAAGGAACTGTATTGATTTTAGTTAGATTCTTGTCCACACAGTGGCCTGTGGTTCTGGATAAGTATGTCAAGAAGTTAGTCTTATAAATATGAATGAAAACAGTAGCATCAACACAGAGAGACCCTACATGAAAACACTAAGGGCAATAGATAAAAAAGATTAGACTAAATGTGAATGTCAGTAATCTGGAACTGAGCATTGCAGGGCTAAGATTCCGTAAATAATACATTTTTCATCACCAGTTAAAATAAAAATTAGCCTACTGTACCGTATTTTATTTAATCCATCTACTCTTTCTCATTTGAAAATACAGAAACCGTCCTGGTCTTTAGATTTGAACGACATACATTTAGGAGAGCCTGTGGAAATTACTTGAAACACCTGAAAATGCAAAACATTCATGGACAGCAAAGTTTAAATAAAAGATCACCTTTATAATGTGGAAATGACAGTATAACAGAAATGACATTAGACACAAGATGTCTGTCTTTATCATTATATTCCTTTACTCCAATTTAATAATGTTAGATATTGCAGCCTGGTGTATTTACCAGTATTAACATTTTTTGAAATATGCTCTTATCATGCAATTAGGTGTCTTTTATTGTTGTTGCTCTTTCAATCCACTACTAGAGTGAGCTTAGCTAATTCAACTATAGCACCAAATTAAATATATGTCCTACTTGGTGAGTGATCAAACACATGCCACGTATCTGGATCACAAGGAATATGGATGAAACAAGTCATGTTATGGCTAAATAAGGTCCACCATGTCATGAGTTGCTAATCTGGTGAAACACAAAATTGCCTTCTGCCAAGCTGTGGCCTAAAACAGGTCATCTCACATTATATAATGAAGTTATACCACACAGTAAGTTGTAAAGTATTTACGGGAAGGAACCTTTTACACAAGACTGAAATGAACTCACTGAAAAGGAATAGCACTCAGCTGTACTACAAAACCACACTGGCAGGATATTAAATGAAAATTTGGATCAAGGGAACGATACCTCCCAAAAGCTACATAAATACATATATCCAAGCCTGTTTTTACTTTTACTTTGTGTATCTAAATACACCATTAAATGATTTCCTTGATAGTTAAGATATAAGGGTAAGGTCTACCACCATCACCAAGCTTGCAAAACTAATGTAAGACCAATCTGTTCTAGGCTGTTTCTCCCTAGAAACAGACCAGGATGCTTGGCAATAGTAGGCCAATCTAAGAACATTCTGGGATCATTTCAAATGAGGTCAGGATTGGAAATAATTACAGTGATCTTTGCCAAATCCCTCTAAGCAACTATTGATAGTGGACTTGTTACAGAAATTACAAACAGAAATCGTATTTTTAACAGGCAGAGATGGAATCTGTGGCAACTTTCTCCAAGGTCAAAATCCTATGATCTTGTTTTGAAAGACGATGTCTGAATTCATTACCCAACATAACACATGACAGTGAATCAACTTTACAATTAAAATGAAATACTTGGATGGAACATTTTCCTCACATAAATAACTAAAACCCAGTATTCCAGCCTACATATTTTGAACACGTTTCTGTTCATATGTGGAATAACTTTTTTTTTTTTAAGACCAACAAATGATGTAAAAACAATAATAAAGTTATCAGTACTGTTTAGTCACTGTAAATGCCTAATTACAACAATTCAGATTGTATTAGAGTTTTCTGCTGTTCCTCTCTATAGATGACAATAGTTTCATATTTTAAACTATAGTCATTTTAAAGACTTTTCCATTAAGCTGATGATTTAATTGTGGTAAAGACAGTACAAACTCAACTCACTTTTTCCACATATTCAAAAACTAAGTATAATTTTCCTCTTCTTCTGAAGGCTTCCTTCAGCTCCACTATGTTCTCCTGTTTTAAAGTGCGAAGCATTTTAAGCTCTCGTAAAGTGGTTTCTTTGACTTCTTCATTTTCTAGAGTGCAAAAGTGAGAAAGTAAAATTCATTAAAGAAAATGAGTAATAAGGTGTTATATTTCTTTTGATTAAAAACTCTGTATCTGGGTACCATGGAGAAAAGACTTTTTTTTAATACTGCAGGCTCTCTGCAGTGCCTGGATGTTTCTGCACTAGAAGAGAGGTACCCGATGACTGTCCAGTCATTATATAACCTTCACAGTCCACACTTCATAACCATTGTGGTTTCCAGTGGAAGAAAAAACTGTTTAATAAGAAGCAATAATTTGCATTTCTCTCTTTTTCATTACAAAGAGCACAATGTACATTCAAAAACATGCATGTATATGTCCAGGCGTATCTTCCACCTCACATATACCCAACACATGCATGAAGCCCTGGCAAGGTTATGTTCTCAGCACAAACACTGGAACGATCATTTCTGAACAGCCTTGACTAGATCTGTTTGATTCTTAAGTGATTTTACTCTCTAAAATCTATGAGAAATTAAGACAGAAGAATCATTTTTAAATGCCCAAACAAAGCTTTTAATGGAAATTCAGCAATGCAGACCACTGTAGTAGCCACAGAGGGCAGGCAGTAGAGAAAACACAGACACAATTAATCCATGTATCTTTGATTCTGAGTCAAGAAAATTGAACTATTATTCTGATAATTTAGCTGCTAAAAAGTGTTTTACTAAAGCTTTTTAGAGTGCTTATCATGTTTATCATCGAGGATAGCACCAACAAAATGTGAAATACAATAGAGTATATTAGCTTTTGTTCTTCGTTTAGTCAGATGAAATCCATTAACTCAGTGCAATTGCCCATACACACTTAGAAGCTAGGTTTTTAATCTCTTAGTGCTGTTATCCACAACAGAAGAATATTAAATGGGATATGATTGCATGAATTCAGAACTAAATCCCACTTGCACGTCACATACTCTAAAGACAGAGGAATAAGACACAAGGAAGAGAAATTGCTTTTCCAAGAAAGCAAAAGGCAAAAATGGTTTTGCAGAGGAGAGCATAACACAGGTCATGTCAATGCATAGAATCATCATCAGAAAACAGAAAAAATCCTGAATTGGAGCAAGAGGAGAGAAGGAAGTAAAATACTATCACCACAAATGTTTTTAGTAAAAATATATATAATTTAGAGCAATCTAAATCATTTCATTTTAAAACTGAGTGCTAAGTGCTGGCTTGCATCGGCCTGATTGCATTATTTCTTCTATAACCAGACACTTTCTAGAGCATTTAGCATGCATATATCAAACAGCAGTAATTCAGTGAAACAAAAATGGCAATAGAAATAATTACTGTATATTCAGATTTGTAATGAACTACCATATTAGCAAGACAGATGTGAAATGGGCTGAATCAAATCCATCAAAGGAAGTTCTGTCACATTTCCAGAAACTTGTAAACAGCTACAACTCTGAAAAGCAGTCATCAATCACATAAACCAATAGAAAACAAAAGCTAATGGCAATGTTGTATTTTTTGTTTTCATTTGTATACCGTCTTATATCATAATCCTGTTTGGGGCTCAATGCTGGAGTACTTGCTATGTACTGAATAGACATACCGAGGCCCAGCATGTGATCCTGAAGTACCTTCATGATCTGGTCAAGATGACCACTACAATTAAATAATTATCAGCATTTTTTAACAGAGATTTAAAACAGATTTCTGAACAGGAAGGCTAAAAGATCAGCTACATCCTCCAAGCATCTAGCAAAATAACTGCAACGAAAGACTTTTATTGCATGAAAATACAGATAAATCTGAATTTGCTGTGCCTAACTGACTCTGAAAATTACATTATAATTTTGTAACCAACAACAGCACCAGGGCCTTCCACAATTCTGTAACAATACCAAAAAAGTGTAGTTTGCTAAAATAAAGTTGCTGCCATTTCTTTAAACCACATAATTAGACTGTTGAGCTTTTAGCTACGGCCTCAGTATATGGCAGATCACAGCTACAACATCACCTCAGACCTGGATTACTATTCATATTACTTCATACTTGGCCTCTCCTTCTGTTTGTCTCTCATGTGTCTGCAAGGGAATAAGGCTAACTGTTGATGTGTGCAAGGCAGACAGTACACAGAGGCTGCTGTGAAAGTGGAAAAGAAGCAAGTTCTCTTGTGGAAAGTGAAGCCTCCTGAAGGGAGAGCAGAACTGCTGCCTCCTCACTTGGCTCCCACGGGTCCCTAACAGCTCCCCAACTCCCCCGTGCACCACAGAGCTTTTAAGTGACCTCTCTCTGTCTCCTTCATTTACCCCTTCAAGACCACCAACATTTAAGACCCCTTCGCCTAAATGAGGGGTGATAAAGCTCAAGAACTCCACAAGCCAGTGCTACAAGAGAAGTTTCACTGTCATTTGATCGCATCTAGTCTCCAAGTGATAGGTCATACTACCATGAGTGGCACCACAATTCAAGCAATATCAAGAGGGAGGCACCAGCAAGGAAAGGTAGGTCTTTAGTTTGAATGCATAATGCGGTTCCTAAGCAGGTATGTAGTACCTTGAACATTTAGAGAGCTAATAAATCAAAACCATTTTTAATTCACGTATTAATATGAGACTTTTTATTTTAACTGGAAAGATATTAGCAGAGCAGTTATTGACATGAAAGGCTGTGAACAGAAAAGGTTACCTTCACTGTCTTTGAATTTCTTGATAGCCACAATTTCATGTGTCTCCTGTAAAACAAAAGCGAAGAAAGTGAAATTAGCAAGATCTGTTTAGTCTTTTTTTTTCCTGCTGGCTTCCCTCTGCTCCCCAAGCATAAGAGGGAAAAAAGAAAAAAGAAAAAAAAGAAAAAAGCATCCTGGGAAATGTGGCAATGGAAATCATTGTTAATTTGGTAAGTATCTCAGTGATCAAGCCAAACGCAATGCAAAATCCCATGCGGCAGACATGCTACACTAAGGAATTCCAGTATGAAAAAAAAAAGAAGTTAGATGTCAGGAATTCATCTTTAAATACCTTGTATCAGGTATGAATTACATTTTCAAGAGGTGTTCCTGTGACTTTTGTCACTTAGTTATTCTGAAAGCTGAACAATTTTTAACTGTTCCAAGTATGAGCGTGAATGCCTATCCCTGTGAACTGAAATGAGTGGATCTATCACTGGGCCAAAATGACTGTTCATATGATCATGCAGCACCTGAATTTTAGTAACATGATGGAGAAGCTTTAAGGTCACAGAGTATGGGAATGTGAAAAGAGGCAGCAGACGCTTCAGTTATTTGATAAGTCAGATCTACATTACACATCTTTTCCTACTTATAACAGTATCCCACTATTAACACCATACAGAGGCTGAACTGAAGACAAGCAATGAAAAAGTTAAGCCCTTTTAGAATGTCTGATGACACACGTGCTGAACAATATAAACATCTACTTCATTTTTACTTTCAAATCGTCACAACATATGAACTTGTAAAATACCTGATCTCATTTAAAATAACACCTGGAAGCTCTACTGTAGCTACCGAAAAGAGCATCTAGATGAAAATCAATACTAATCCAAATTTTAACACCTTGGAAAAAAATACAAGATTTACTGCTCTCTTAGCCACCAATGATAAGTACTCTGATAGGAGGTGATCAGCTCTCTGAGCTCTTCTGTTCTGCACCCAGAGATCTCTCTCCTGGGCTTCCACACAGTGCTGTACTGCCTGATATTTCCTGCCACAAGCTAGAAGAGTTCCCTGATTCAAAAGCATTTTGTTTTACTTTATTTATAGGATACACATCCCCTATTTTTCCATGGTGTCTACAAAATACAGAAGACATGACAGTGCTTTTCCAAAACAGTAAAGTGATGCATCTTTACTATCTTCTAGAAGATCACTGACGTTAACAGTGGGAGTATTCAAGAAGAAAGATGCTGCTCAACATAACTGGACACCAGAACGAAAACCAGGCTCCTCTGCAAAAAGAAACATCCTCCCTAACTACATGCTGTTCTAGAAATATGACAGAAAAAAACCTCTTAACAAGAAAAGCGTTTGTGTCTAATTTATCTCAAAGATTTTTGTGACTGATTTTTTTTTTCCTTTTGCCTATTGAGGAAAATTCTGACACAAAATACAGTTACACAAGAAGACCACTGAAAAATAGATAAAGTCACATCCTTCAGAAAGCGACACCATTCAGCTATAATTCTATAACCTCACCCTATATGCTTGTAAGAATTTAGTCCTTTTCAAAGCAACGGAAAGACTGAAAGCATCAATAAAAATCAACGAATGTGAGTAGAGACAGTGATAATACAGACTGCTTGCCCTGGAGTAGCAGTACGTTACTGCTGTTCCTCAGGCAGTGCCGCTAGTGCATCGCATCAGGGCTTTATGCTGATATACCAAAGCAAATAGTGATAGGGCCTGTTCTGTGATTGACTTACGGTTTCAGTCAGCACAAATATGAAGCTCCAAGGCCAAAACTTTGCTAGAAAAAGCGAAGTCAATCACATTGTCTACTCATGAATACTATTTACATTTTGTAAAAACAATTGAGAAGCAAAAAACCCTGTGAACTGATCGGTGAACTGACTGTCACCCAGTCATAACAACATTCACACAGTGTTACATAATCTTGTATATCTAAAATACATTGGGAATTTCCCTCAAGAAGCACTCATCAGTTTTTACCTTTCTGCCATTCAACAAGACCTGGACAGAGTGGAGAGCTGGGCAGAGAGAAAAACCTTATGAGGTTCAACAAGGGCAAGTGCAGAGTCCTACATCTGGGGAGGAATAACAGCATGTATCAGTACAGGTTAGGAGCTGACCTGCTGGAAAGAAGCATTGCAGAGAAAGACCTAGGAGTCCCTGTAGACAGCAGGGTTACCATGAGTCAGCAGTGTGGTCAAGAAGGCCAATGGTATCCTGGGGTGCACTAAAAAGAGTGAGGACAGCAGGTTGAGGGAGGTGATCATTCCTCTCTTCTCTGCCCTGTTGAGGCCACATCTGGAGTGCTGTGTCCAGTTCTGGGCTCCTCAGTTCAAGAAAGACAGAACTTCCGGAGAGAGCCCAGCAGAGGGCCACAGTGATGATCAGGGGCCTGGAGCATCTCTTGTATGAGGAAAGGCTGAGAGATCCGGGGCTGTTCAGCCTGGAGAAGAGAAGGCTGAGAGGGGATCTTATCCATGTTTATAAATATTGAAAGGGTGGGAGACAAGCAGATGGGGCCAGGCTCTTGCCTTTGGTACCCAATGACAGAACAAGGAGCAGTGGATACAAACTGGAACATTATGAAGAACTTCTTTACTGTGAGGGTGACAGAGCCCTGGAGCAGGCTGCCCAGAGAGGTGGTGGAGCCTCTTTCTCTGGAGATATTCAAAACCCACCTGGATGTTTTCCTGTGTAAGCTACTGTAGGGAACCTGCTTTATTAGACTCAATGACCTCCAGAGATTCTTTCCAACCACTGCAGTTCCCCCTTGAGAAAATGTCTTTCTCCAATTTTTCAGTTTAAAAAGTAATAAAAAACTATTTGCTTTATCTATGAAATATCACTCTTAGCACAAGAGAACCTTCAGAAAATTACATCCTAATCCAAAAAGTCTTGTTTATTTTTAGGAAGAGACATCTCTTGGTAAATAATGACAGAACAGTCTGTCTGAGCTTTCATAATACCTTTACTTACTGAAAAATTGGTAAGAATTTCTCCAACACATACATATGAGAGTTTACTTGAAAAGAAACATCTAGAATAACCACAAATCCATTTCATATCTTCTGAAAGCAAAGTATTATTTACTAACCAGCTAAGTGCAGGAGAAGAGTCTTAACGGAACAAGGATTTATATTCTTAATGTGCCCCTTTTGAAGAAAATGGCCACACTGACTCCTAAGTAGAGAAGAACAAAATGAGGAACAGAGGATACTTAAACCAGCCTGGATCCACTGGAAAACTTCAAAGTAGGGACAGTTACAAAAGCTCAGCTATTCCATTGAGGGAGGAAGCATAAAAAGAAAGGCTGAAGCCTTCAGCTACCAGTTTGTCAGAAAACAGCCTTAAATATGCGCAAGGGTGGAAAGAGACTTCCTACTTCCTTAAATGCAAGCAGATTGAAACAGTTTCTTTTGATTTCTGTATCTATGTTTTTCATAAGCAGTTACAAGAACTGTGTTCTCAGCTTGGATATTATGAGTAAATGCTTGTGTTGCATTTAAGGAAATAACAAACAGCAACTATTTCTCACCCAAGAATAAGACAAACGTGTAAACTGAATGAGCAGCCCATATATAATCCACAGGCTTGTGGATTGTGGATACCCTTGACCTGCCTCACACCTCTGAGGAATGCTGACAGATTTTATATTTTGCACTAGGTTGCGTTTTATATTTTTTAAAAAGTTGAAATCTTCTGATTTATGCCTTTTTCCCTTTACTTTCCAAAAAATTCAGGACTAATCTCAGCCTTGCAGGCTCAGCAGAGGTGCATGAAGCTATTCAGACTAAAGATGCGGACACAAATGAAGGAAGCCTGGGGAGTTGAGCTCTATCAACTGATGCCAGCCCCGTGCAAATTCTCCCTGCATTCTGCTGAATGCTGGGATTTCATAAGCATTGGGAATTAGCAGTTTCTTTAACCCAAGGTTATCATGTTAGAATTTTAAGAGTCCCACAGCCCTAAAATACTGCTTAGAAAACACTTCCTTCAAGTGTTATTTTCAGCTGACTACTAGACTGATGATAATGGTTAGCACCGAAACTTTCATTCTTCCAAACGGTTTTTGGTATGGTTTTCTCCAAGCAAGAAAGTACATACTCAACCCCCCACAAAAATTGTACAAGAATGTAATGAAAAGGATGTGAAAGACAGCTTTTAAATATTGTAAATACAGCTATTTTGACTTTTCATGGAAAACCAGTATTACTGCAACTGTTTTCGTTTTAAATAATCTGGGCTTCCTTTCATCCTATTGTAGTACTACAGTAACATTAATCCCTAACATTTTACAATTTGACACTATTGTTTAATTTCAACCACAGATATAAAATGGAATAAAAAAAATCATGAACTAGCTATAATTTTTTCTAATACTGAAAAATCAGTACTCCTTCCAGTTTCAGATCACAATTTTCTTCCAATTCTATTTCACTTATTTTCCTGTAAGCCTGAGAATTGGGAAATAAAAATTAAGCTATTTAATAAATGGTATAATACTGCATTGGACAGCTACCGGCATGCTTAATTACTTTTTATAACTTAATTTTGATGCTTGAAATACACGTGACAATGAAGTAGAAAAAACAGGAAGACAACCTGTGCTTTATGATACTGCTGTTCCTTTTTTTATGAGATTGCTGTTGCCATAAATGCAGAGACTAGCAAGATGCACGTAGCTAAAGTATTTTCCTAACTGTCTGTATTAATAATGTAACACTCCTTCCCTGGGTACTTGGTAACTCAAGACAGGTAAAGCTTATTGAAAAGTACTTCTGAGTTTTAAACATGCATCAATATTATAGTCTTATCTGACTCTTCCATTTTTGAATTTCAATTCTGAGCATCAAAACTGCACGATTTGCTAAACTCAGAAGTTTAGCGCAATTCTAACTCGGAAATCTCAACTTTTGCAGCTAATACAATCTATTTTCTTCTGCCAGACACCTTTAGCACTTTTTTTTTTTTTTTTTAATCTGGCACTTTCCCAATTTAAGTTTTTGGCTAGACCTTGTTGTGACTATTCTTATCAACAGTTAGGTGCTTTTTCCTAACGTGTAAGAAAAAAAAGAAAAGAAAAAAAAATCAATAACAGAATATCCCGAGTTGGAAGGGACCCACAAGGATCATGGAGTCCAACCCCTGGCTCTGCACAGGACCACCCAAAATCAAACCCTATGTCTGAGAGCGCTGTCCAGACGCTCCTTGAACTCCGGCACTCGGGGCCGTGCCCACTGCCCTGGGCAGCCTGTTCCATGCCCACCACCCTCTGGAACAGACCCTATCCCTAACCCCCAGCTGCCCCTCCCCTGACACAGCTCCATGCCGTTCCCTCGGGCCCTGTCGCAGTCACAAAGAGCAGAGCTCAGCGCTGCCCCTCTGCTCCCTGTGAGGAGCTGCAGCCGCCATCAGGCCTCTCCTCAGCTCCTCTGCTCTGCGCTGAGCAAACCTCAGCTCCTCCTCCTATGTCCTGACCTCTAAAAAAATAGACATACTTTAAACCTGGACAGACTTGTCAAGCAGGTTTCTTCGGCTGAAACTCTTCAGGTAGAACTTGGTTTCAGATTAGTACATCTAAATTCAGATATCTGCACGCGAGTTAGGTGTTCAAGCTACTATTACAGTCAGCAGAGCTGGAGATCTCTGAGCTACCATTTGCTCCAGACATTATTCTGTTCCCCTGCCAACAACATTTAAGGTTCCCTAGGTATCTGCAACACTCCCATGGTGTTGGCAGAAACGGCAGAGGATTTACAGAGATGCATACCTCCTGAAGCAGAAGGCAGAGGTAAGGCATACTACCCCAGATATCACCAATAGCAGTAGAAGCTTGTGCTTAAGCAACTCAAGTGCACCTTTCATCCCCCACATGAATATTAAACGTTAGCATCATGGCGTCTCTTTTTTTTTTTTCTTCCTTTCTTTCCTTTTAAATGGTGTTTATCTCAGCCCACGAGTTTTTGAACTTGAATGTTTTTCAATTTTCTCCCCCCATCCTACTACAGAAGGAGGGAGGGAGTAAACTGCTTTGTGGTGCTTAGCTGACTGATAGGTTAAGTAACAATGGCAGATGCATGGAAGTCACATTTGGATTTTCCAGTCATGAGTAAAAACAGATTTTTAGAATGATTTTTGTGCTGTTGTTTTTGTTTTTAAATTAAATAAAAAAGAAATTATTTCATAATTGTTTCCGTTTATTATTGTTATTTAAGTTTTAAACTGAAAACTGCTTTTTCACATTCTGGGCATACAAAGTAGTATAACACTGTCTTGTCCATGCAATTTAATATGTAAAAAGGAAACGTAACCAACACTTCTGCTTGGTAAGCTGGTCACAACTCACTGTATGTTTGGCTATGTAACATTTGTCTACAGTAACTTTGAGTTTCCCATTCCAAGTCCTTCTCTTCATATGCTATCTATCTCCTTTTTCCCCCAAGTAGCAATGAGGCTCAGAAATACTACTTTCATTTTTCAGAATTTTAATAACAGTATTTAGATTGTTCCCTAGGGAAGGGATGATTGAACAGGAAACAGCACAACACTTGTATTTTCTAGCCTTAGTTCCTTGGTTACTTCTTTGATTAAGATGACTATAATATGGCGGGGGGAGGGGGGAGGTTATTTTTCCCCCCCAACAATGTATTTCTGTAAATGCTGTAACATTTTTGCTCTTTCACGTTTATGCTCCTGCCCTCAGACACATTTTTGCTGACAACCCTGTGCTGTCAAAGCCATGTTCTAGGCTAATATTATAACAGGGAAGCTCTCTATAGGTGCAAGTTGCTTCTCGTTTCTTGTCCTCAATTTTTAATTAGTTTTAGCATCATAATAGAGAAGAATTATTTTCCTGACTTACCACCAACTAGTTCTCACTTCTGACACTCTTTACCAAACTGATGGATGTTCTACACAAATCAACACTCTTTCCTTCTTCCCTTTTGATTTAGTTGATTTTTTTTAATGTTTCTTTCAGTCTACGTATTGAAATGTGTTTTACTGGGCACCTTTACTTCTTCTCAAAGTTTCTGCATTCATGTTTGTACTGAAAGGCAGACTTTTCTTCTCCAAGATCAGACAGACAGCACATTCTTTGGCCAATAAGGGAGAAATTCTTGTTTCTTAACAATACTGACATTTTGCTCTGCCAAGCATTTAAAACTGCATTCATTTTAGAGACCTTCTCTTCGTTACAGAACAGTTTTAAGGATTAAAATCCAGTTCAAACTTCTTTAAAAGGAAAGCTGGTGAAATTCAAACCTCAAATATACACTGTTCTGTTCACTGTTGCAGAAGTTGGAGGAACAGCAGAACTGCCTCTAAACAAGTTGTACGGTCATTTAAATGTACATGAGGAAATAAAGGAATCTGCGCCCAATGAAGACTTCTGTTACTGCTAAAGAAATGAAGAAGAAAGTGCTATTTCTATGAAGATGTGTGGGTAAAATGCATTTCTACCTCTGTGCTACATGTCCGAAATTTTAGCTTTGGACCTAAATTGAGAAAATGTTTGTGGACTCATTTCAGGTAGTTTGTGCAACATCTGAAGACTCACGACTGGATCAGCATGTGTATTTCCTCAAAAAGGGGAAAAAAAGTTTAGCCATCACATGAGCTCCAAGAACACTCAATAAAAACAGCTGTTCTTAGAAAAGTTACTCATACTGATAAGAGTACCTCATACATCCCTCCTTTAGGTCTCATACAAACACACGTGCACTTTTGGGGTCAGGGAAAAAAGAAGTATCATGTAGACTTTACGTTCACCGTAAAGTTTGCCCAAATACAACAAAATAGTAACTCTTGGCAAAAGGGAAAGGAAAAGTGTCTTGGTCTCATCAACTTTATTGCCCCAAAGTCTGGAAACAACAGATGGAGAGACAAGGAGGGGGGAAGCAAAGAATTAAGAGGTGAGAATCAGAGAATATAGCAAGCAAAGAGACTAGGAAGAGAAGGCAGAAAAATGCAGATTGAAAACATATTAAAAGACAGAACTGGGAAAAGGAAACAGGACTCAGAAATTAGCGTTAAGAACAGCATAACAAATAAGAAAATGAATCTGTGAATACCTACAGTTTTAGTGGAACCCAACTCAACTGAAAGCAAAGGAATGGTGAGAATTCAAGAATAGCTGCAAACCCACTGAAACTATCTATGAGTCTCATTCCACAGAGTCCTGGTATGCACAGAGATTGAAGGCAACAGCTACCAGCTACACCATATCAAATACTAGAAGCTGACAGCTGTGTGACAATTGCGTGGGCATCCATATGGTGTTGGATGATGAATTTTGTATTTGAGAAGTCTAAAAAATTATGTGCAAAAAAGCAAGCTTATCACAGTAAGCAAGGAAGAATCTGAGGGGGAAAGGTAATGTTCTTTTATTAGAACTACTGCTTTAAGCAAAAAAACCCAAAAACCTGAAGCCTTTCTTCAGGTCCAAAATAGAAGCTGCAATCTCCAAAACTAAATTTAAACTGAGAACAAGTATGTTCTGTATTTAAAGAGACTAAATACATCTAGAGCAAACCTCAAACAATTCCTAAGGTAGAGCTGATCTTGTATAGCTTTAGGCAACTAAGAGATATATATCCAGTGTGCATTGTCAAAGCTTTCCCCAGAGCTAGTAAAAGAGGGAGAGAGCCAGAAAGTTACCAATTTAATCCATTTTCATATGGTATGAGCTGCTTTTTGGAGGTTCATTTATACAAATTAAGAGTTCAGTTATGTTTCAGTTTCATTACCCATGCACTGAAACAATAGGTAGGATTAATTCCACTCAAGTTATTTGACTTTCTGTCTTTGGATGCTTTATTTTCCCACACGTGCACAAACTTGCATACACACCAGTTTTTAAAGGTACATTTTAGAAATAAAGAAATAGTGACCAACGTTAGGAACCTCAGATATACTACCAGCTCTGTGTCAGCATTCTTTTAGTTTCACCACTATATTGGTATCATCACAGTCCACTGGACTGCATTTGCAATACACAAGCAAGAAATACAAATAAAGTATTCCCAACTGTGCTACCGAAGTAAGAACAACTCCATTGCCAATGTAACTGTGCAGCATCAATTCTCACTTCCCACAAAGCAATCTGGCACAGCTAGCAGCAAGACCGGGATTTCTGAAGCTCACCCATCTTCTTTAACTTGCACATTTGACAACAAAGTACATGTTCTCCAATGAGTATATGCATAAAGCTATAAATACCTCCAACAGAAGCTCTGCATTTCCTTTTCCCACTATAATTGAAGGTACTACCTGAGATCAATAAAGCCTTAAATAACATTCAGAGAAGGCCCTGTTAGAAGCAGCTACTTTTCTTATGTTAAGCTTCCAGGAGGATGTTTCAGATAAGATACTTGAATAAAACCTTTAAGATTTATGTGAAACATTGTCTAAAAAATAAATAAGGATTCAGAATGTATATTATATATTGATGGCCCAGATCTATATTTCTCTGAATACCAAGGCACTTGAATTATTCTAAATGGACATGGAAGAAAAAAGCATAATTGAAAAGCTTTTAGATTCTTCGTGGCGTAAAATTTTCCAATCTTTTACTTAACAGAATTATCTGTTAATATTTAAAAGCAATGCTGTTGCTTTAGTTTGAATATGGACAAACAAGTATTAAGATTATTGAGGAAAAAGAAAACCAAGAGCTTAAACAAAAAAAAAGCTTGGAGCTTCACTGCATTACTTGGTCTAACCTAGATATGTAAAACAAAGCTTCTTCAGATAAATGTTGCCTTCTGTCCTTTGTATGCTGATATAACGCTGATATAGTAGCAAGCATTCTGCTGGTACAGAGCATAAACAACAACCCTAGCAGCAGTTTGCTGACTGCCATTCATGTCAGTACTAACTCTGATTTGATTTCATTATACCACAATTCTAGATGTGAGATTTTTATGTAGTCTTAAAATAACACTATAACAAAAACTTGTATTTCCAAAGCTCTGGGCATAGTAAGTAATATAAAAGAACATTATCAAGAACCACTGAAAACACTGAAAAAAAAAACAAACCAAACCAAACCCTATGTCTGAGAGCACTGTCCGGACTCTCATCAAACCCCAGCACTCGGGGCCGTGCCCACTGCCCTGGGCAGCCTGTTCCATGCCCACCGCCCTCTGGTGCAGACCCTGTCCCTAACCCCCAGCTGCCCCTCCCCTGACGCAGCTCATACTGCCAGATAGTTTCAGAAAAAGGCATGCTCTGTCACTGAAAAATTCTGGAACTTATTGTTCGTTGTAGAAACAGAGCTATCAAAGAATTTCAGTTATTCAAAATTACAAATACTCTTCAAGCTTAAGACCGCTAAAAATGCCTATGTGAGTATGGAAAAGGCAGAATATGCTTTAGCAATGAGGGTCGTTTTTCAGTAGTTTACTGAAACATGATCTCAGGATGAAGACGAGTGGTAGCCAAGAAAATATAATCATGGTATTTCAGTTGTGAAGTATTTTCTTTGTGTCAGTTCAACTTGTATATTTCTGCTGAAAAATTTGATAAACCAACAGAATCACTGCCATTCGTATCTCATTCTGAGACACAGGTGCTTATATTTGTGAGAATAAAAAAGATCAGCATAACTGTATGCTAACTAGTGCATGTAAAAATCTATTCAGGCAGCAACAGAAAGAATGGGCTGGCAATGGTTTCTAAAACTGACCAGAAGAAACCACTTGCTCTAGCTCATTATCTGAGCAAATGTGCATGTGTGTGCACGTGCACTTGCATATGGCTCTGTACATGTACATGTGAAACTGAAGGGATGTTGGTTGAGCAACAAAAGAATCTTTGGCAACATAAACAAAAAAACTGTCAATTTCACTAACATCCATGACAACACAAAGTAAGAAATACTATAGGCAGTCTGGTCTCCCTTCATTTGATTCTCTGATACTGGATTCACCTTGGAGATTTGGTGATCTGAGGGACGCTACATCCCAGAATTTCTAAGTAGAAATACAGGTTTTTATGTAGTTATTTTAAGCCTGTTAGAGTCCATAGAATAGATTTTGTTTGGCATCCCTTGAGCCTTCACAAAGAACACTAGCAAAGTTCCTGCTGATTCCCATTAGCTCCCCGCTTAATTTTGATTCTTCCTCACAACAGCAACATTTACAGCATCAGAAGCACAACAGACTTATAAAGTTAGAGTGGGTTCAGAACCCAGGCTGCAGTTCCACTAGATACTATCTTGTATACGTTCCTTAACACCATTCTTCACTAGCTGATGCCTTGAGGGAAAAAAAAGTACGCGCCACTCAGCTGAATTCTTCACACAGTCACAGGAAATTTGATCCTGTAGAAGAAGCTAGTCAGTTGTACTCTACAGATGGCATTGCCTGTAACATATTTCCGAGCACAATCATGGCACTACTCCATCCCTGTTGCAAATGTTAATTGATTTCGATAAGAAAGCTTGTCTATGGGTCAAGAAGTATACTGTCAGAAAAGGAGGTAGGTGTATAATCAAACAACCAAGTTTTTCTTTGATCCTGGAATTTCATCTTTCTATATCTCTGCTCGTGACTACATTTACGACACTTACCTCAGTTATACTGGAAAACTTTACAATTAAAAAAAATCTTTTTACATCCAAAAAATAGATAATGACAGTAACATTGTTCAATCAAAGTTAAGTATAAGGAAACTGCTTCACAATTTTCAGTACCCTGGTATTCATGGTAATCTGTTATTGGAAATGTACATAACAATATCCTTAATAACATGTCTTACAAAGACTATTTATGGACTGGAAGAACAGTAGATATAGCAACATGCAAATGAAGCTTTCTCTCTCAAAGCATTTTATGGTCAACTGATTTTATGGACAACTTAGTTCTTCAATAAAGGCAGCACAAGTTTATGCTTTGAAAATGAGACAACTACACAAACTAATATTCATACGGAGGAAGAAATGGAAGCTGCTTTATCAGAGTTCTTAAGGTACAGGCAATGATAAACCAAAGAGCAGTGTTGGTATCTGTTTCCAACCAGAAGTTACCTGAGCTATTCAGAAGCAATGACTCACTTTGCCATACATCTTGAAACAATGAAAACACAATTCCAAAAAATGAGCGATTTTTCATCAAGTGCAAAGTTAAGCCACCACGTTCTAAGCTATTAAAATGCACTTATATGAAGATGGGTTTCACTTAGCAATGCAAGCTAGAAGTAATTCACAGTAATATAATGAAAATACAAAGTCTATAAATCAAAAAGTAGGTTTTTTGTTTTGTTTTCCTCTCTTATACGAAAAAGAAGCTTAAATATATATCCTTTAAAACAGAGGAAGCTGGCTTTTGATAAAGAATAGTCCAACTGTATGCAAGAAGCAGAGGCACTGAGCTTTGTTGTCCAGGTACAGCTAAATGCAACTCACTTTTTGAATCTCATATTTTCTATGAGAAATAAATATGGCTATACCTTAAAACAAGTATTTCTAGCCAAAGAAAAATAATTTTTAGCCAAAAAGAAGAGAAAATTTTCTGTAGATTTTAGAAGGGTATTCCACCAATCAGGACAGGAGTTACACAAAACTGAGTAATTATGTAAAACTACTTTAACCAGGACATGCAGAAGGACAGCTTACTATTTAAAAATATACTGTAGTCCTTTCTGATGAAAAATAGATGTGCCAAGAAAAGCCTGTAGCAAGATAAAGTGAAATACCAGGCGAGCTTCTATTTCTGTTACTGTTTTACCTTCACTATCAAGCGTTCCTTGTCCGGAACTAGGAGTCTAAAAAGCAAGCTTTAGATTTGTAGGAACAATTAAGAAAACAAGTTAATATAGTTGGAATATTCAAGACACTCATTTAGTGCTGTGACATTTTAGGTCAACTTGGCTTCCACAAGTGATTTTGAAAGCCAGCTAGATGATCCAAATCCATTCACTTTCACCATGGTATATTTAATAATGATCATCTCAAAAACTGAACTGTGCTCTTATCAGACCTTAAAGTACAGAGATCAGTGATTAACCCAGCGCTCGCAGAGCTGCTCGTATATACCACAGAATTCTATTTTTGAGTCTGTAAGAGGCCCTCAGAAACAGAACAGTCGACCTAAAATTTAAAAATTCCATTTTCTTTCCAACAATTATGCTATACAGTACTTTGCAATTTGATGACAAGAATAAACTGTAATCCCATATTCAGGCAACTTCATAGTACTACAGATGTAGCTCTAGAATTAGCCATATGTTGTTCCTTCTCCTACATATTAACTTTCATTAGCTATAAATTACCTAGCCTACATCACTAGTTTCCTGATGATCCAAGACCCTAAATCAGGTCTCAAATCCTCACCAGTTTCAATTTCACATGTAGCTTTGAAGAAATACTTCTCAGATTCTTTAGTTTTCAGTGTAACATTTTCAGCCTTTTGCAAAAAAGAATAATTTGCATTGATAGTGTTGCTTTCTGCGTTCATCACGTACTTAAAATCAACTTTTTACTTACAAGTGCTTTAAAATGAGATATAATGCTACAAGCTGTTTGCAATTAAAACTACAAGGGGCAGCCACAGAACATACTGCTGCAGGTCTGAATACAATTCCTGTACTAATCGAAGTGTAATTATATCATCCATTTGCAAATGTGAGTATGCTCCCACTAAGCTTCTACCAGGAGCTGGCCTATTTATTGGCAATTTTCCAAGAGAAATTGTCATCTGTGGCATCAGTAGTAATTTTTCACTTAAAAAACAGCACCCATAGGAGGAATTCATGCAGCACATTATGCACAAGTCCACCAGAAAGATGTGCGGCTTCGTTAAAAAAACAGAAGAAAATGCAGCGATGTCAGGTTAATTAACAACCACTAAGGTGACAAAGAAGCTGGAACTGCAATTAAAAAAAAATACTCTTCTCTTTTTCATTGTAACAAATCACTTTTCCTTGACTTAAGTCAAGAGCTACCAGTAACACATCCCATATATCCTTCCCAAGGTAAGATGTACTGTTCATCCTATTTTTAACTCTCGTTTATACGTCACTCGCCCTTCAGTTCCCTGCATAATTAGAGGATGATCACATTTGCTTCCCTCTCCCTTCTTGTTTTGAAAGTCTTCAGTAGCATCCAGTTCCTCTGCACTCAGATTTGCACTTTATGAATGCCACTACCCAATGTTACCGCATCCAAGCCCACTGAAGCCATCCAAACCTGTGGCACTGATGATAACACTCTCTCACTGTATTGCATTGATTTCAACACTCCTGAATAAAAAAGAAAAAAAAAAAAAAGAAAAAAAAAGAATCTTAATATCTCCTCCTACACCATGTTAGGTTCTCTTCTCCAGAAGCTCTCATCTTTCCCCCACACCTCCCCATGTCTAAATTAGGCTTTGGGGAGAAAAAAAAAAAGAGGGAATGCCAATTGTGAATACTGCCTGCTGCCCAACATCTGAGCAGGGCTCATAACATGACAAGTACAAAGGTGGAGGTAAAGGAATAGAGCATCATACAAGGCACCTTTCATATAGCAGCCTGGGCTGTTTTAAAGACACAGAGGAAGAAATTCTTTACTGTGAGGGTGGGAGACACTGGAACAGGTTGCCCAGAGTGGTTGTGGATGCCCCCCCTCTGGAAGCATTCAAGGCCAGACTGGACGGGAATTCAAGCAACCTGGTCTAGAGGGAGGTCTCCCTGCCTATAGCAGGGACAGTTGGAACTACATGATCTTAAGGTCCCTCCCAACCCAAACCGTTCTATGATTCTGTGTGAAGGCAGCACCTTCTTATTGGAATGTCTACAGCCTTTCTCCAGGCTGACCAACACGCAGCATGCTGCGCTGCTAACACACTTATCTTCCATGGGTGCCACTTCTGCATTCTTTTCCATGCCTGACAGTTAGCTGTCTTTTCAAACCAGGGAATCTCAGCGATTTCTACTCTCCGTTCTGGACAGCTATCTGATATTTGTAGTGATGGTATCTACACAAATCTTTCACTTAGTTAAAAAAAAAAAAAAAAAAAAAAAAAAAAAAGACCAGGGCTTCATTCATAACATCATTTAAAGTCTACGATATACTGTTAATTTGATTGTTCTCCTCTGCCACAGAGAACTGACAGGGCTATGGAAAAAGCTGAGGTTCAGGTATAGACAATGCCACAATGCATCAATTTTCCTTACCACATTAGCATCCAACCTCCACAGCAAGCAGCTAAAGAAGTGTGCTGTATAACATTCATCTACAAGTATAGGAAATTGATAACTGAAATGAATTAGTGCTTATCAAGCTTGCCTCTCGCTGCTGCACTCAAGTGAATGCGATGGAAGCTGAGAATGGAAGTCCACAAAAGAAATATTATATGACTAATATTTCAAAACAGAATTCTATAAGAAATTCAGAAGGTTTTTCTTACCCAATATTGAAGCTGAAGTAAAGAGTTGATATGATTTGCAGCAGTACAGCTTGCCTAATAGTTCTATTTTCCTCACATAAAACTCAAAACAACAGATCTCAACTCTGGCTACTACAAACATTCACAACTGGCACACACCATTTACTTCAGGAGGCTGGTGTTTTCACATTTGCTGTGTGTGTTCCAAGCAATTCCCACACAAAGAACATCTGATTATGCACTAGCCTAAGGAACAATATTAAGTGCAATAATCCTCCCCGTGCACACTACCATTACTGAAAGAAATGATATAGCGTACAGACATTTGTGCTTTACCACAATTGAAACCAATGAGCTTGCTACAGAACCAAAACACATTTGATTAGCAGTGAAAATCAGCAGTGTTCCTTTTAAAGACATGTAAAATCAAAGACAAAGATCAGCATTATTGTTGAGGATTTCACAGAGGCAGAACAAAATATCACATTCTCCTACTGTTACTGCTGCTACCTCAGACCTAAATCAGTAGGACTTGGCACTGCTCTTTCTACTTGTTGGTAGGTGAATGACAGCTGTTTGTAAATTGATGGCATGTAAAAAAAGCGTAAGGACAAAATGCTTTATGCAGCATACCAAAATAACAGTTGATGTTTTAAACAATATGCATGGACAAATAGAGGACTTTTAAACAACAGGTGGGATTTCGGCATGGGATAAGGCAATAAGAAAATAACACTGCTGGCATAATATGTGCTAGAGTATTCCAATAATGACTTCCCAATAGCACTGTACAAATTAGAGGCTGTGAATATTGTGGGAGTTATCACAGTACGCCTGTCCTGTTCTTACATTCTTCCCCTCAGTATCTGTTGTTTACCTCTAACAAAGTCACTTTTTAAGAAGCTGAGCAAGCTGAACACATCCAATTCAAAAATGACAACTCTTGTGTAGATAAGGGTAATAAGAAAGTGAGAAAATGTTATGCATTAGTTTGCTTCCAGCTTTACTCCGAAAGAGTAAAACATGTTCAAAAATGCTCCTGACTTAATTCAGATTTTGCTGAAAACATTTTAATTTTGAAAGTCAATTATATATGAAGAAATATTTAAAACATGCTTTGAATTGATTCATAATTATTAGCCACATAATGCTAAGTGCTCTACAAGGTTATCTACTGTTACTTACCACTTCAGTGCGTTTTCCATAATTTTTTAACAGTGGTAATTTCACATTTACCTTCAGATCATTCATAAAAACATCGAATAGCCATATTTTCCCTAGTATCCTTCTATGGCAAAACCAGATAAAAATACCTCCCCTTAGCTCCCTTACAGTTGCTTTGAGGTCTGTTGATCAGTCAGTTCTCAAATCCATGCAACTTTAGAAACCAGAATTTACACAGAAACTTTGATTAGAATCTGGTACAGTTCTCACTCACATAAGCAGACTGTCACATATGCAATTCCCCCCAACTCTACTTCAACTCAGTATTTTGAAGGAAGAAATCTGGTTCGTCTGACAAGACCCATTTCCCACCATTATACATATGGCTTTTTGTTCTCGACTTGTAAGCAACTTTTCCGCAGCTAAGCATTGGAGTGGTATCTGCTGTCTAGATGTACTTTCTAAACACGGGTACAACCTTTTAGAATTATCATAGTATTATAAAAAATATAGTGAAATAAGAACACCAAGAACCAGAAGCTTTTTAAATGAGCACAGTTAATACTCTGGGGTTAGAACACCAGACAGTAGTAGAACCTTCTCTAGCTGAGTAGCCAAAACCTGAGCCTTGAAAGATAGATCTAAAGCAAGACAGTAACTTCAACATACTCAAGATAAATGCAGCTTTCATGAACACTTACCTTTTAATTCTGACACTAAAAGGGAAAATCGTCAACATAAAAAGAACAGTCAGCTGACTTCCAGTGAGTACAGTAAGAACGTTAAAGACATCAGCAGACACATGAGTTAGAGAAGGGATTCTAGTATCTAATTCAGAATGTGATGGTTTATTACAACATCAGATTCACCCCAACTTTCCTATGAGCAGGAAGCACTCTCATTCCCTCTGTGAAAATGACTAGATCTCAGGTATCTGTACATAAATGTCAAGGGAAACAAACAGGAGGAACTCCTGTCAACTCCTGTTTCTACAACTGTGCCCTATCGGAACTGTTATCCTAGTACTGTTACCCCAGTGACATCACTCATTAAGATTTCACATTGTGGCGGAACAGGCTGCATGACTGGAACAGTGCCAAGAATAGGTACACAGGCAACTTCAGGAAGGGCAAGCTTAAAAAGCAAGGAGGTTCTTGGAAAGGAGAGGCTTGAAGGCACAGACGTTTGCTTTGAAATGGATAACAAGAAAGCCTAAAGTTTTTGCCTGAGGGCTGAAGGACAGAGCACCAGTGCCATTAGGGTGGACACCTGCTTCAAAACACTCACTCAAAGCAGAACAGATAAAACTTTTTAAAGGAAGCCTTACAAAAAAAATCCATTTTTCGCAGAAGACCAAGCACTCCAGCGTCTGCTGAAAGGGCAAAATATCATGACAACCAGGAGATTTCTGGAAGGCGCAGAAAACAATTTCCTGACAATTGCTCAATAAGCCAATACAAATGCGAAGGCTGAAGACAGCTTGAGAGACAGTGACAACGCGTAGTCATCCGGCCCAAAGACATTACATTACATTACATACACTGAGGGAGGAAGTTGGGGGGGGTCTATGTCACAGTTAACCTGAGTAGGTCCATGTCTGTGCTGAGCTATGTAGCAGGTGCAGCTCAATCTTAAGATCTCTGTTGATTTGCATAAATACCATGGTTGAAGGATAAACTCAGCCAGATCGCTGTACCAAAGGAGCCTGCAACTCCGACTCAGTACTACTGATTACAAAATTTGCACGGCTTTGCCTTTATCTAAAAGCACAGCAAGAAGCTCTCACACAAATATCCATTCTGTTTGACAGCAGAAATTAACAGAGTTGTTTTCTTCTAAGAAAATCCTATAGTAGCTCAAGTTATGACAATGGCATAACCCCTTCTGTGGGCACAGCGTGCTGCACCCTGATCAGAGGCTCATTGGATGTTGCTGCATTTATACAGTTTGCCTTTCTCACTGAGATTATAATGCATCAACATCTCTTGATACAAAACCCCATGATCTGAGATGTTGGAAGAACTAAACAAGACAAACAGTAGAATTACAATCCTGATCCTCCAAAAGAACACATTTACCCTTGTTCAAGGATCTGCTTAAAGCTAACATTAAGGGGTAAAGGAATCTACGAGAGCTGGCTGTTCTTCAAGGAAGGCTTTCTTAAAGTACAGGACCAGCCCATTTCCATGCAAAATGCTGGGAAAATTGTCTGAGTTGGTGGTGTGGTTTAACTCGGCAGGCAGCACTGGTAAGCAGGAAATTAATTCCTGATGGAGCTCAAACACAAAGAAGCAGTGCACAGAACGTGGAAATAGGAAGTGGCTACCTGAAGAAAAACAAAGAAACTTTGCTTCACCATGCATGAGCTGTATTTCAAAAACCAAAGCTCACATCACTTGAAAATCCGTAAATGTAAATGGCAAAGTAAAGGGTTTTCATAGGTATGCAACAGCAAAAGGGAAAACCAAGGAAACTGTGACTGCTGTTCAGTAGTAATAAAAGATATGGAAAAGGTCGAGGTGCTCAAGTGAAATCTAGTGGTTAAAAAAAACAATAACAGCCATGTTTATATGACATAATGAGTATACTGCACTTTTCTTAAAAAGATTCGTTTCTTTCAGATGTTCAGACACAAAATTCATCTAAAGACAATGGAAGAGTATTAGTAAGGGCTCAAAAAGGACAAAATTAAATATCAGGTTAAGGGGAAAACGCCCTCAAGTATTAAACCTACTGAAAAGGTTATTCATTATTCTTCATTACACTGAAGTAGCCAAATTATTCTATAAACTAAAATTTGTTTTGTTTTTAAACATGGAAATTCAGTGATGTTTAAGATCTTTAAGAAAAAATGTCTAAAAATATCTCAAATACACTGAAGAACAACCAAAACCAGATGCACTTTATAACAAAGGACCAGGAAAAGATCTTATCAGGCAGGAGATGTTGTGCATACAAGAACTGGCGTTACATTTCTAAATCATTAAACTGCATCCCCTCAGGCTCCAAAGACTGGTAACACAGCACAGGGCAAGAGTACGAACAAATCTGGGAGACTTGATGAAATCCCACTATGCTTTTAGCGAATTCACGTCATCTAAAAGCTACATCCAAATGCACAGGGGAATGCAACTCCCCTTTTGCATACTTCCAGTGTTTTTTCCCCCATTTGTGCAAGCTCCATATAGCAGCAGGTCTAAAAGAAAAGACCATCAGCTACCATAATTTCTTATTTATATAATGATCAGTTTTAGGTATCTAAGTGTTTCACATTCATTTCTTATGATGCAGTCTATTCCTTACTTACGTATTTCTTACAGAGTTGCATCTGGGTACTCATCAAACATTCAAGTGAATATTGATAAAACCTTGGTTAGATAAAACAAAACAGTATGTGTGTTCTGCAGATGGGACGCAAAGCAGAGATCAGAATCAATACTTTCAAACCAGACACACCACATTAATAAAATATCTATGATTTGACTACCTACAATTTGGAACTCTTCTTTTCCAGTCTGACCCCATGGCAAGCTGTCTCACTAATGAAGACCAGTGTTCCCACCTTGTCTATCTAGACTCTGCTTCCACTCTTTTCAGTTGTCCAATGATGCATTAACCTACTTTTTACGAACTCCTCCTCACTTGCAGCTCCAGTTTTCAACTTCTCTCCCTACACAGTGTTTCTCACAGTGCATCTACACATTCACTTTTCACACCAACACCTCAATTGTTTTTTTCCCCTTACTCTCCATTTCTCAGCGTGCTCATCTTTGGACACTCCATCGCTGCAAGACTAAATTGTGAAGGAAATATTTGTTCAACTCTAAAGAAAATATTTGCTCAATTTTTTGCCCATTAAATAAAACCATCTTAAACACGAACCAAGACTCTTTTCCTTAGCCTTGGTCTCTGACACTGCTGAACTACTAAAATTGCTTTTCTTCTCAGAAAAGACAAGATCTAGTAAATTAGCCAAGACAGCCCACTTTACTATTTCTTGTGAAAACAGAATGTATTTCCAGTGTTTTCAAAAGCAACACCAGTGCATTTCCTTATGAAATAACCTCTAATTAAAAAAAAAGGCTTCTCAGAACATTCTCAGAACATCAGATCTCTGCTTTATTCTTAACATTTGTATTAGTTTCACACTGAAAAAAACCAGCAGAAAAACAAGTTACCTTTACACAGAAGCAGCAATAAAGAATTCGCAATAGAGGTATGCTATATAATAACGTAAATGTAGTCATTATAGAGGAGGTGCTCTTGTTTTCCTGATAACATTCCGCTAGCAAAGAAAAAAAAAAATCATGTAATAATGACAGGGTATTTGCTCCTTAGCACATTCCCTCCAATTTAAATCCATATACAAACACCACTGAGATGCACTGGTACAAAAAGCTACCTATTTATTGAAGCACTACTGGATTATATATCACAAAATGTTTCAATTAAGGACCCACTCCTCTTTTTCATGCAAATTTTACCTTCTCTTTAATACAGTGGAAATCAGTTGACTTAAAATCACTGAGAATTTGGTTCTTGCACGTTACCACTGTTGGTAAAGATGAATATAAACTATTTTGCACTTGAATTATTAAACAGAGTTGCTAGCTTTATGCAAAAAGAAAAGCGGTGCATGCTGAGGGAACATGACCAAAGGCAGCTTTGGTTATTGCAGCACCCTCTAGTTTTTACACCATTTCTGGACCTCCCTTGTGGAGCTGAAAAAGGCTTCATAATGCACTCAAAGTTCAACTGTGGTACATGCAGACATATCACGTGGAAGAATTATTTACTAAAACTCAGTACTTTTAGGTACAGACAGTCAGCCGTCAAACAGTGAAAACAAAAAACACACCCTTGCATTTGCAGATAATTCTGCTAAGGCTGCATGAAAGTCAAAGAAATTCAGTGTCCTTTCACTCACTGCTGAAGGAAAGCCATTCCTCTCCTGTCATTTGTTATACTGCAAGGTATTCCTACAGGAACTCAGACAACTCAAATAAGCCTGCCATTACACTACAATCTTAGAGTACCGAACTCTTTCAGATAAGGACACTGCCAATGGCAAAAAGAGCTGGAAATTCAACCATTAGTGCAGGAAATCCTAGAATCTTCTTGTGTCCACCTTCCATAAAGAAGGGGCCTGCCTAGTATAAACTGCATCGTCACCACCCAGATCTTTTACAATACACATCCAGTGTTATTACTGTAACTATCTCAAAGTATAAAATTTAACAAAGCCATTCTTGAAAGGGATCAAGTCTTCCCCAAGGCAGACAATGCTTCATCCTGACATAGAATCTTGCCAGGTTCTATATTTTTCCCATTTTAAAGGGAATCTACATGTCTCTGGCCAGTGCTTAAAATATACTGTAAAAGTAAGAGATAACAAGTAACATGAAATGCAGGAGAGAAAATAATAACGTAGGAAACTACTAACTAGCTTTGTTATTATGCATGTGCATAATATCTCCAAGAGGATGTGTTATAAAGTCTCATTTGTCTCTTAGTTCTTGAAACAGTGTGTCCTGAGCTAAGGCTGTCATGAGGTTTGCAAAAAGAAAACATACTATTTAATGTTTTTAATCAGTCTTATCTGCCTCACTAGCCCTCATTTTCACCACCCTTTCATTTGTCAAAACCATGCAAATGTACCTGCATAGATCATGTGACAAGTCAGAATACATGCAAGGAACTAAACCAGAGGTTCTTCTGCTGAAATTATTTGAAGTATCATATTGCCATTTTTCATACTTATTTTCAAGTCACCTGTATCACATCCAAAAGTGAGAACAACATTTACCATTCAGTTTCATCAGGTAATTGTATTATTTTTGATAACTACAGTTAATATACCACTAGGAAAGAAAGTAACAAGAGATCTACTCTGGTTATACTGGAGGGTAAGAGATGACTATCTTAATATGTGGCGTTCTGTAAATTTCAGATATTTGTGTTTAAAAAAAAAAAGCTACAATTACCTCCACAAAACTGTTCCACCAGTGCTGTATAACAAGGTTTACCTACAAAGCGCAAGCTCCAAATTCTCAGTATAATAATATAAGTCATTCCAAATATAGCTACATGTCCTGTGCAAAAGGACTTCTGTGTATCTGCTAAAAGCCACAACAGGAATGTAGGTCCTCTTCAGAGCATTAATATTTTCTAGAACAAGGTATGAGCTACATAAAAATAACTTTTACGTATTCTCGAGTCACTACATTCTATGATTCTGAAATGCCTTACTTTCCTGAAATAAAAGATACTTCACTGTGACTATATTACAGCTCTGAAGACAGCAAACTAGGTCTGTGCTGATGAGCAGGAAGTACAGACACAACCACCCTACAGAACAGACTTAAAGGTTTGTTTGGTTTTCAGAGGGTTTTCAGGGCAAGGGGTGTTACTTCTTCCTCTTAAAGACTGAAAACAATAAGCATAAAGTCAGTGCTTTCTTACTGTATTTTATTTGTCTACCACCACCAGTGGTGGAAGTTCCACGGGGATTCCTTTTTCTCCCCAAGAAAGAGAAATACTTACATGGAAGTATTGGGCAATTAATTTGATATTCAAATTGAGACTGACAGAGTAAACTGCACTCCAAAGTAGCTTATTTATTTTCAAAAAAGGCTTTCTTAGTGGAGATTAGTGAAAAGTTAGTAATGCTTCATATTTCAGACAGATATTAAACACTACAAAAAACCCTTGGGTTTTTGCACTAGATGTAGCTGCTTCCTTTGACAGTATTGCAATTAAGCCCAAATAACCGACCGCGAGGAAAAGCCCTGCTCAATTACAACATATTTAATACATAACAACACCTCAGTTCTCAAGGTAAGTCACTGTATTACCCAAATACCAACGTTTATCTCTAATTTAAAGCAATTTACTCACCTTGTGTCTGCATTTAAGTACAACACCATAGGCTCCTGAAACAGAAGAAAAAGCATAAAGATAAGAGTACTCCATTATCTCCAGGCTGCAGAATACTGTTCCCAGTATCATCCTAAACTTGCACGTATAGGCACCTTACTAAATTTTTGTGCAGTGAAAATTAAAAAGGCTTCAAAGTAAATGGCTTTTAAAACATTGAAGTTGTTTTTAAATATACTAACAGAAGTTTGACAGTTGGCATCTATCCTGTATCATTTAAGAGATTAATACAGTCAACTTCAACAAAACTGGCCCACTTCCTTTTCTTACCTCCCTTCCCACCCCCTCCACATCCCAAACTTTTCCTTTCATCAAAGATTGCAATTGGAAGGAGTTAAGGAACATCAGTTTGCTCTCCACAAGATGTGATACAAGCAGCATTCTGTAAATGAAAACTTCTTACCATCACGACTAAGTAAAATCTAATAAACAGATAAATAGATTATATAAAATATACTACTTACCTTCACCTACAACCCCAAGGATCTCAAATTTATTCATCACATTACCAATGTTAGGAATCTTCATCAAGACAAATTCTTCCTACAGAGAAAGCCACAAAACATGGCACAGCGGGGAGCGTCCAAGGAGCCTGCAAAAGGCAGTTGTAGAAAGGCTCTCAGGAAAAAAAAGTTTCCTCCTTGATCAACTGGACTTCTCACGCCCTTTCCTAATTTCTAGGCAGTCAGTGGCTTCCTGAGGGGGAAAAAAGAGGAAAGAACATAATTAGCAACTCGTTTTATTTCAGTGAAAATAAAAGAGCACAGCGGTTGATATACGCGCCACGCCAGTACTGTACAACATAATGGTGGCAGACAATGTACTTCCACTTTTCACACTCGGTACCACTTAGTGGCATGTATGTGGATTGAATGTACACCTGAGAACAGCTGCCTTTGTAATCCTGTACTATGTCTATTAATAACTAATGCACATCACATGCATTTTTACAAGGCAGAAGCAAACAAAACATTGATAGGAACTACTTAGGTGAGCAACAATACACCTTCAATTACAGATGTTCTCACTTCAGTTTATGTTGACAGCTATGTATAAAACCAAGTTGTATTTAGCCGCTTTATTATTTGTTCTCTGCAAAAGCAAAAAGGATAATGCACAAAGGACGCCACACAGTAAGCATTCTGCAATTATCTCCTACAACTGTGTAAAACATAAAAAAGGAAATTTGTTAGACTGACTAGTGATCAGCCTTAGAAAACTGCTTCTTTTATCAGCTTAGTTAATAGAGACGTAATAAGTAAAAAACTTTTTCAAAGGTTTCTTTGCCCACGTTTTTAAACATGGAAGAAGTAATCTGTCAAATCAAGCACATGTATAAAAAAGGAAAGTTTTTGCTGCCTTCATGTTAGACTCCAATCGCTTCTCCTGTATAATCTTAGAATAGTAACACAACTTCTAGGTTTGGTTTTAATAATTCAGACTGCTTTCCATCTCCCTAATAGTAAAGCATACACCCTAAGCTCTAAAATAGGGAAAAAAGCGAAAATAGTTCCACTGTGAAAAGGGAAAATGAGATTTCCACAGTCCAGTGATCTGAGAACAGGAATACTCATGTGATGGCAAGACAGAGGCAAATTCATTTTATTAACTTACGTGTAACAGGCAAGCATGAACTAATGACACTGGGTTTGGCTCACCCAAACAGGATGTCTCATTGTTATGTGAGCATAAACTACGGGTGCTGGCCAGAAGCCCTGCACTGACTAAGTCAAGTACAATAAAGGAAGGACAACTCAAGAGCGGAGGGAAATGAACAGTGCTAACCTCAGCAAGTCACAGGGAGATGGTTTTGAAGTTACTTTTGAAATAATTAAGATCCCCAGAGTTAGCCAAGCCCTAGTATTTTGGGAACAAGCTTTGAAAATACAGTAGTGACTTCTAGAGCAAAAGGGAAGGCTGTTTGGTTTTTCAAAAAGTTACCCAGTCCTTAATGGATTATTTCAGTGTTTGATTTACTGCTTCAATTCTTCTTCACTTGCATATTCTATAAAAGATCCTTTCCTCTTCAGATGCAAGTTCCCTCTTTCCTCATTCATGATTTCAGAAATGTTCATCAACCACATAAAGCTACCCAAGTCTACAGCTTGAGATCCACATATTTACTTTCTTTTTGAAAAGACTTCTGCACGTGTCTTCAGTAGGGATGCTAGTTTTCGTCCCTTGGGAATAGAGGTTAGATGCGCCAGCACCAGCCAGCCTTTCTTTCCCAAACTCAGCAATGCAGAACCCTCTTTCCCCGCTGATTTCCTCCCAGTCAGTTTCCCCTCAGAGAAAAGCACGGCCCAGGGATTAGGCTGCTTCTTACAAGCGCTCCTGGCTTCAGGTCACCTGGGCACTGTCATACAGGCCCCTAAAGGTAAGAGCTTTCCAACTCACTTATCAATGCTCACATGCCATTAGTGATGCGCTTGGACTGTCCCAGATAAACACACAAACTGGTTTCTCAAATCACACGTCATGACGGACAGCAAAGATGACAAAAATGTACACAGAGGGGAACTCCCAAAAGAAAAATGTGCAGCTCCAGTGGCAGCCCTGTGCACACCTCTGCTGGGAGCACTTGATGAAAGCCTCATCCTGAGTGACCAGGACAGCTGATGAAAAGATGAGACACAGCAGCAGTGCAAATTCACACCCTAACACTTGATGCCACAGCTCCGTCCCACCTCACGTGAGCACCATCTCTCCTACCTTTCTCCACCATGGCAGCAGTAGATCCAGACCGGCTGGGCCCACCTGGTCACAGGTTTGTTCTACAGCCTGACAAAAGGCCAGAGGCCATCCACCATACTTGGCCCATTTTCTCTCACAGAAAAAACTCCAGCTGCTTTGAGACAAGGCTTACACACACTGACTTGCTGGAGATCTTTGCCACCAAAAGCTCCTGAAAGATCGAAAATAACTGCAGTACCCACGCTGAACCAAAAGAGCATCTTAGGGAAAGGTGGTCTCAGTGCTACCACAGCATTCTGCAAAACCCAGAGCCATGTCAGCAAAGCCAAACACCCTGAAATGAATGAGCACAAACCAGTTTAATATAATGCAGATCTAAATTAAAGCAATAGGAAAAAAACCTAGCTCTCCAGTACCTTTTCTCTTCATGACTACTAAAGAATCACCACAAAGTACTCAATCTAACCACTCATCTCAGGGCCTTATTTCTAAGAAGTGCTACTCATTTCATAATCATCCATAATTACAAGGAAAAAATGTATCTCAAACAGCTTGATCTTTATAAACTTTGTGAGAAATAAAATCTCTTCAAGAAAGACACATTCCAAAGTATGAGGAGATTCCAAAGTATTTTTAATATCCAATATCTAGACCAAAAAGCAGAATTTTTACTCAGTTGAAGTCAGTTAGATACCTCTAACAGAAGCCAAAGCCATCCATGAGCTTTTACACAAGCTTCTTGCCAACATGCAAACGCCTCTCTTGCTCTCCTAAAATAAGAAGTAAACTTAATCTTTTTATTTACTATTTTTATCCCCCTACGAGGATACAACCAAGAATCTCTGGAGGGTTAGGTACACTTTCATCTGTTCACCAGCAAAACAAGGGGTCAGATAAACAAGTGCAGAACAACTCAGAGCAGGGAGGTATCCGCCTTTGCATTCATCCACACCCTGGCACGTCTTCTGTCAGACTGGGCGCACACATGAATGGAAGCACTACCTGCCCCTATTAGTCACAGTGCATCGCTGCTACACCAGCTCTTCCCTCTCCTCCCCGTTATAGGTGTGGTTCTATTTCTTAGGATTATCCAGGAAAAACATAATTAAAGTAATAAGTACCGTAACAGTGGTACAGCAAAATATACAAGGTACACGCTTCAGAAAACTCAGAAAAGAGAAACTTTTCTGGAGTTATTCATACAGAATAATGTGTCAGGAGTGCTATATTATATCCACCACAGATTATAAAGAATACATTCAGCTTAAAAGAAAAAAGCTGAAGAAGAGATTAAAAGCAACAAGATCCTGTAATTAAGCAAGTGAGATATTTTTAATGCTTTAAGTTTCAATCTATCCTCCTCTGCATGGAAAAGAACAGCTGGTAAAAATAAATGCGAAATTAAGAAGACTGTCAAAGTTGGAACAAATTATGTAAAAGCAAAATGCCAGAAGTTGCTTGCACCAGCTCAGAGGTTTCAAAGTTCAGCTCCAGCGAGCTTTTATTGACACTGCTACCACTGTAAGAACTTGACTTCACTGGTGGTGGTTTTAAATGGTTGTTGATATACTGAAAACGTCATCACATCCAGATGAGCTACACATTAATGGAACTCATCCTCACATAACTGGCCAGAAAGGCAAACACTTGACCTCTGTGGCCTTTGACACGGTCCTCCGTAAGATCCTTTTTTCCAAGTTGGAAAGACAAGGATTTGAAGGGAGGAACTGCTTGTGAGATCATATCCAGAGAGTGGTGGTCAATGGCTTCATGTTCAGGAGATCAGTGATAAGTGGTGTCCCTCAGGGATCAGTACTGGGACCAGTGCTCTCTAACACCTTCATTAATGACACTGACAGTGGAGTTGAGTGCACCCTCAGCAAGTTTGCTGAGTACACCAAGCTGTGGGGTGCAGTTGACACACCTGAGGGATGGGATCCCATCCAGATACACCCAGACAGGCTGAAGCAGTGGGCCCAGGTGAACCTCACGAGGTTCAACAAAGCCAAGTGAAAGGCAACCCCCACTATCAATGCAAGCTGCAGGACAATAGGATTGAGCACAGCACTGTCAAAACAGACCTGGGGGTACTGGAGGATGGCAAGCTGGATACAAGCCAGCAGTGTGCCCTCGCAGCCCAGAAAGCCAACTGCATCCTGGGCTGAATCAAAAGAAGTGTAGCCAGCAGGGTGAGGGAGATGATCCTACCCCTCTGCTCTGTGCTGGTGAGATCTCAGCTGGTGAAGTGTGTCCAGATGTGGGGTCCTCAGCACAGGAGAGACACGGACCTGTTGGAGCACATCCAGGGGAGGGCCACAAAAATGATCCAAGAGATGGAACATCTTCCTTATAAGAACAGGCTGAGAGAGCTGGGGCTGTTCAGCCTGGAGAACAGAAGGCTCCGGGGAGACCTGAGAGCAGCCTTTTCAGTGTCTAACCAGGGGCTGTAAGAAAGGAGACAGACTCTTCAGGAAGATCTGTTGTGACAAGACAAGGGGAAACAGCTTCACTTACAGGAGAAGAGATTTAGATTGGATAGAAGGAAGAAGCTTTTTGGGTTTCTTTTTGGTGTTTTTTTTTTGTGTTTTTGTTTTTGTTTTTTAAAATTTATAATAATGGTGGTGAAGCACTGACACAGACTGCCCAGAGAGGCAGTGGGTGCCCCATCCCTGGAGACACTAAAGGTCAGGCTGTACGGGGCTTCGAGCACCCATGTAGATGTTCCTGTTCATTGTAGGGGGGTTGGACTAGATGGCCTTCCCACTTAAAGGTCCCTTCCAACTCAAACCATTCTATGATTCTAAGGCAGAAATTTGGTGAAGATAAATAATAAGAACCTGGTCACAGCTACCATCCCATAGCAAGTGCTAAACTGGAAAAGAGGTTGAATCTGCTCCAGACTACTAAAGATTCTGTTAACTTCCTAAAAGAAAATGGGTTGGAGACCAGAATACCAATTCTGATTGACTGTTTCATCTTGTTCTTCCTTCTGTAAAGATCCAAATATTAGCTCAGCTCATCCTGAATATGAGTAGAATTCAATTCTGAGTTAAAAATGCAAGATTTACAAGCTTCTCTCATAGCTATGGCTAACTTGAAAAGGGTGGGTTCTTCACAGAATGCTTCTGGGACTACAGTGACAACTAAGCAGAGTGATTGTAAGAGTATTAAACACAAAAGCAGATCCCATGAATTGTAACAAAAGGATAGGAAAGAATGTTGCTTCCGCTTTCGGGTTCTTACCAGTGGGAAAGAAGTCTAACAAATAATTATGTTGTGGGTGTGACAACAACTTACACGAGTCATTACCTGTCCTTACACATGCTGGGCACTTTTCACTCTATCCGTAGCAGTTCTGAATAGGAAAGACATGTGTTCAGGTGGTAATGCTCAACAGAAGTTGCTACATCTGAAGTCTTTACTGTTTCATCTAACACAAGGTGCCCAACATTTAAGCATCCACTTCAAACAGAAACATCCAACATTTAGGCAAGGAGGGATGGGGAGGGAGGGATAACAAACGTATTCAACATAAAGATCTCAGAATATGCTACTATGGAAGAAGTTCATGCTTTCTAATCTAGCACAATATTTGTAAGTGGTCTCATTCAAAGCTGGTTCTTTTATTTTCATCTTTCCTTTTCTCCTCTCAGCACTCCAGTCTCCGGTAATATTCTACACTCATTCGTCACGTTCCTCACTATTCAGCTCCATAATACCTTTGATGATCTGCCATGGACTTCAAATCCCCAGGCTATAAAATAATATTACTAGCATCACTTTTTCCATCTTTTATAATTACCTAGAAAAGCTACTATTTTTAAAGCTACTTATCAGGACTCACTTTCTGATTCTATTCCTATATTTGCATTTGAAGCTCATGTTTAGAAAAGAAAAGAAGCACTGAGTGTAAAAGCCTCACTCCTTTACAAGTATAAAAAAAAACAAAAATTGAGCACGTTCAGACAAATTCTTGAGCAAAGGGAGCTCCTCCCAAGAAAAGTATAATATATTACCCTTAAGGAAACACGTTAGAAGCACTGAGCAGCATTTCCATTGAAGAACTGATCTAAAGTTTGAGTTCAGCAGCATATTTGTGGGAGGAAAGGGCCCCGAGCTCTTCTACCACACTGCCTGGTCCTCCTGTTCCCTGACAGCCTGCTGGTAAGACATGCAGTGCCGTACAGGTTCCTCTCTCTGATGGCAGCAATCACCAATTCTGCACCAGCAGTACTACAACACCACGCTGTCATCAGACAGAAAGACCAGATGTAGAAGGCCAGGCCACTCCAATTACATCCTCCCGACGCATTCCTAACTGAATCAGCCACCACGTCTCCTACACGCACACACAGAGCGCCAGTGATTGAAACTTGCTGTCTCCTAACGTGACAAAACTGAAATTCTTTCAACCTTACCAAATCCCTCCTCCTAATAGCTCAGTTTTGTCTTCATTGTTCTCCAAATAACTCCTGCTCACACTCAAAAATGAGACGATGATTCTCTCTGTACTGGTTTGGGCTGGGATGGAATTTTCTCGTAAGAGAACAGAGAAGTAAAGGTAGATGTAAAAACACTTACAAATACCAAATGGGTGCTGAAACTAAATTCTGTGGGTTTTCTAATGCAGACCAAAATAACCACCATGACTATACTTCCTTGTAAGTTTCAAAACATATCATTAAATACAGATTACTGGTTCGCTATCTAAAGTAAGAAGAAAAACCTTAAAAAAATCACTTTTCCATTTAAAAAGGGATGCCAAGCATATGGAACAGAGAAAGGAATGAGGGGGGAAGCCCCCCAAAATTTCCATTCTAAATTAATAATACCGTATAGGCTAAAGAACTGCATTACCCTGTAACTACTGCAAAATCATTCATCATTGCTTCTTAATGTGTTTTCCAGGCACGTCGGAGGCATTTTATTTAAATAACACTGATCCATCTTTAACTAAATTAACCACGCAAAGAATGCCATCAGAAGTCTTCAAGAGAGAACAAAAGGAAGCCACACAATGATTAAGTGTCTAGCACCTACATACAGGTCACGTCATTAATAAAGTCACATTAGCACCTAAATACACACGCACGAAACAACTCAAAGGCTTTTCACTATGGATTCCTTGTTAGAAAAGTCATTATAACGGATTGAGCCATGCTGTGGGCAAACTATAAAGGGCTGGTTTGTTGGTGGTGGGTTTGCGCCGTTGGTTGGTTTTTTGTTGTTTTTTTCCTCACTCCTCCAAGAAGAAATTTCTGACTGTATCAACCTGAAATGATTTGTTTCAAAGAGGAAAAATCCTAACAACAGAAACATTTCTAAGAAACTGCACTGAATTTAAAGATATTGCTGCTAATTCAGTATGTTCGAAAGGCCATTACAATAAATTTGCTCCAAGTTAGCAGACTTCGGAGAGAAGAGTACAATATGGACAAGATTTTATTGTTAGTTTAACATGAGAGAATTTGTATTATGATGTCTGTTCTCACAGCAACTGAACATAGACCACACTTCTAAAAGAAGAATGAGTCATGTGCCACTCTGAGTTGGAAAATAAGTGCCTGTTAAGTATACACAGCTGAATAAATCAATTAAGTGAAACCCCAGTCAAGAAAGCTTTACAAAGTGGTTCAGACTGCATTTAGACCTTATGACCAGCATAACTGCAGAAAATGAAGTACGAAAAAAACCTCTGTATTCCAGAGGAAGTAGGACACTCCAAATCCCTCTCATAAACTTCTTTTAAGAAGAGGATAAAAACTTTGGGTCTTCTGGAATACAGCTTCTGGAGGATGTCACAGAAGCAGCAATGCACCAGATACAAAGGGCAGTTCTAGTGAGGACACTGAGTTCCATCAAACTGAAAGCCCTGAAATAAACTTGGCATCCAGCACACATCTACTGCAGAGAACGTACAGCGCCAAGCAGCCCACGGGGCCATTCTGAGAGATGCCCTCACGCTGAGCCACCCTGAACACACTCGGAGGTCAGGGGATTTCGTTCTGCTCTGCAACATTACTGACAGCTACCCAGAAAACACAGATGGTGATCAAGTCAGTTTGCAAAAAGTATGAACAGCTTTCCAGTGGAACAGAAGTACAGAACCAAAACCAAGCTAAATTCAGTGATCTCATCTAAAAAGCAGCAAAAAGCAGCTTGGAAATAGGGTGAGACAAAAGCAGTGAAAACTAGAATATTGGCACAGGCTGCCCAGGGAGGTGATGGAGTCACCGTCCCTGGAGGTGTTCAAGAACCGTGTGGATGTGGCACTGAGGGACGTGGTCAGTGGGCATGGTGCGATGGGCTGCTGGTTGGAAAAGATCCCTAAGATCATCTAGTCCAACCTAACTGATTCTGCGATTAACTTGCACACAAAATCAAATTCTGATCTCCACTGCTCTTAGCTGCATTAGTTAATAGATACTAATGAAGAGTTCCCTCTGCACACACACAGGTTAGTTCTCCTAAGAGGAAGCAGGCAGAAGAACTGCGTTCAGTGAAGATGAAAGCCAACCGAGGAACTAGTGCTTCAGTACTCACTAGAATTACAAAGGCTGACTGTCTGCTATCCTGGACAACTTACTCAGAGTTTGAGGTGGATCACATCAAAGCTGAATGCGAACCCAGCAACTGGAGAGACTGGCTCCCTTAAAACGGGTGTTTAAGACAATCACTAAAATTCATAGAATACTTCTCCCTGCATGTGCCTCCTGGTATTCGAGCTACAGGGGAAACATTACTTGCCATTTCAATCTCAGTACCTCTCATCCTATACCAGCACAGAAAAGATTTTGATTATTATTTTATTTTTCAAACTTAGAGCATTCCAAAACCTCTATTATGAAAATGTGATTACAAGTTTTTGCATTAAAAAGTTCACCTTTTCCCTCCTATTCTTTTCAGCTCTTAGATGAATTCTTGGGTCTTGTCTTTAATTAGATGTTAAGCTCAGATATGGAATTTTTTTTTGGCTACATTGAAGGCCTCTGGGTATTGTTATAAAATAAGTTACAAGAATACCGTCTTTGAAATCACACTACAATATCAGTTCCTTGCATGTAGAGAGCTGTGGGAAAATAGGAGCCTTGTGGTAAATGCAAGTCTCACCAGATGACTCAGGAAAACTTCTAAAACATTAGGAAGCAATTTGATTCATTTCTAGAAATAGGATGTGGTCATTTTTTTTTTCTTAAGTAATAAACAACACTATTTTGATGTCAGCCTACATAATTACTTAAAAAATAATACCAAGTAGTAGCCTTTCTGTAACTTTCAAGTTCAGCATATTGGTTGCCATTTAATCGTTCTCATGTAATCTGAGACTTGAAATAACTTTTCAATCTTTTAACTACTCTCATAATGAAAGGTATGAATGTTCACACAAACTTCCTTAACACAAGTGTGGCTTGTACTTACTCTCTATACCCAACAACCAGCATCAAAATACTGGCAAAATAAATCACTCAAACAGCTGTGCTTGACTAGTGTTTTTGTGAAAAAGTCAGGTATTTATAATAAAAACCTCGTGTAAGAATAGTACAGCCCTAGTTATTCTGGCTGAAGTGTCTCTAAACTACATGCAGGAATTTCCTACTGAAAGTCATAGAATCATAGAATAGCTTGGGTTGAGAAGGACCACAATGATCTTGTAGTTTCAACCCCCCTGCTATGTGCAGGGTCGCCAACCACTAGACCAGGCTGCCCAGAGCAGCATCCAGCCTGGACGAGCTCTTGAGCTACTTCACTAGAAAAAAAATGGGAGACTACTATTTACAGATTAGTTACCATAGCTTCTTCAAGTGAAGAATCACCTACAAAAGAAGGTTAAGCATTGGTGGAAAACAACATTTAAACGTTATCAGGAAACTGCAGGTGCATGGCCTTTCTCCCAAGCAGGCTGCTTCACACGTTGTAATGGAGCTTCTCCCTGGTATGCCGATGGCTTCTTATGTTGGGGATCTCCATGACAGCAAAAACATGTGTGGATATGTTGTTGACCCAAAAGAGCAGCTGCATCTAAATTGTAAATGTTGGCAGGCCTACCAAAGGAGAAAAAATAAAATAAAAGCTCATAGTCCTTATTTTCATCCTTGATGTGTCTGTCTTTGGGTCTTGCAAGTTTAATTACAGGTGAAGGATGGAAGGGAAAAAAAAAAAAGGGAACATGATGCCTGCAGCAAAGGGCAAGAATGGTGGGTGAGGGAAGGAGGGAAGGGAAACTACTCCAGAAAGTCATGGAAGACAACAGCAAAAGGCTGGCATACCAGGAAGTTTCTGAATGAAAGAAAAAGCACAAATCTAAGGAAAAGATGCTTCAGGCATGACCAGAGAGTTCATAAGAAGATTTGCATGATCATCCTACAAGAAAATGTAGGCTTACAGCACCCAAAGTCACTATTTGCATAACTGACTTTTCTGTTTCTTGTGTATCTAGCTTTTGTACAGTTTTGTAACATTAAGGGAAATAGGGAAGTAATTTCAGAGACCTGGACACAACAGCCTACTCTCAGGAAGTCACTGTTATTTATTTTCAGTCAAAGGAAGGGCAAATTAAAAAAAAGTAAGAAAACCAGGGTTGAAAATAGTACAAGGTATGCTGCTTGTCTCAGAGGATCAGGAGGACCTTCCCAAAGCCCAGTATGTCGACTCAATGCAGAGTGCTGCTGCTGAGCTTGTGTGGTGCAAGACGACACAAGGGCAATTACCTGTGTACAGCAAGCAGCAGGCTGTGCAGAGCCAAGGACATATAGTCACCATAACATAGGTTGAAAAATTGGTCATCGGGAAACTAAAACTGACTGGAAGTGTATCAGTCTATCTCATTAACTGTTATCGGCAGTAATCACAGTGCACCAGAATGCTGACCCATGCCTAATGCACAGAACCAAAAAACCACTGCCCGCCAAGTGAGAAAACACAACGCTACAGGGGAAAGAAGTAAAATGGCGCAGTTAGAACTATCATTCTCTTTGTGCCTTTCTAATGTTGCAAGAGTAACCTCTAGTTCCCCCTGTCGCCCAGATAGACTGGGGGATGTGGTATCTACTGGACAAAAAAAGGTCACAAATAAGTCTTGTAATGCTGTTTGAATTACTTTGTGGCTGCAACTGCATACTAACCCTATCAAAATGCATGTTCAACATCTATGCCTCTTGTGGTGTTGGACACTCATTTCCTATTCCCATCTACCTGCACCTCTAAACAAACACACAAACCCCTCCAAACACCAGTTTATAGAGCTGAGCACCTACTGCTAGATAGATATTTCTGTAATGCATTGGAGATTTTTCCATACATACATACCAATGAACAGAACTGAAAGACGATGAAGTAATGTAACAATGTCCACTTCAGCCAGAATCTCAAACACTGATATTTCAAACATTGAGCATTTTATACTCACCTCCATTTTCCAACTGACCAAAATACTTAGTTTAGAACAACTCCATCTCTGCTCACATGCTCAGGTTTTTTAAAAGGCAAAATACACTCAAGAATTTGCACAAGTGTTTTTGCAACACGCTGCAGCTGAAGCATTTTTTCCACAGCAAGAAATTTACTAGACCACAGCAACTCTCTTAGCACTTTTAAAGCTTCAAACACACCTTCTGTTGAACGCTATGAGTCAGTTTTAATGACAGTGTTATGTTCTGCTGCTTTGCAGCTTATGCAAGAGAATGAATTTGCATTAAGTACCCAACTTTAGAAGCCACCCTCTCTTCTCCATTGTTAGTGCTGAATAATAGTAAAAAATAGCCTATATTCCCTGCATGCTTTCTTATTGTTTTACAAGAATAAATCTAACTAGCTGCCTGCGATGTAGGTTGTATATAAAATTTGTTATTGCCACCTTATAGATACATATTAATCTCTTTTTTCCCTTCAGAAAGACAGGATGCAGTAAAGTATAAAGGCATTTTTTATACTTCATAAAATTCCAAAATTGTTAGTTATGTTACCTGATGGGTGCTACTCTTCTCCCTCATCCCTCTCACAAGAGAATTTACAGTTCATTAACAGTTAACTTCACAAAGAGAAGGGTGAAGTAGTTGAACGCATTAATTCAAGGAGAAGAAAAAAAGAGGGAGTAAAAATGATCATCTATTTATAGATTAACTTTTGAAGAGACTGTCACTGTTCTCATTGTAGGAGTATGTAATGGAGTTGTCTTTTTCAAGACATTCAGCAAGAAAATCCTTGTTGTAGAATGGCCTGGGTTGAAAAGGCTCACAATGATCATCTAGTTTCAACCCCCCTGCTATGTGCAGGGTCGCCAACCACCAGAGCAGGCTGCCCAGAGCCACATCCAGCCTGGCCTTGAATGCCATAAAATGTTATGATGCAACGGTTCTTGCCATCACAGGTCTTACAGTCCAAACAACTGGCCATTCTAAATATACTGTTGTTTCATTTCCTTTAACCCATCATTAAAAACACCAAGCCCCTGCCACTCAAGAACAGGGAATTACATTTGTATTAGGGAACCTTCCTGACTGAAAACATGGTTACATTTAGCTCAGCTTAACAGAACCACGTGTTGGCCAGTTTGTTCCTAGAAATACACAATTGGCAGGTTTCGTAACTGGTCCGCATGCAAACCATGCTCAAAAGTTCTTACACAGACATTCATCAGAAGCTACAAAGACATACAAAGTTAATGATTGTTTTTTTTCTTTCCCTTTAATCTCTACATGTACAGACACACAGGGAGATGTGTACATTAGAACTTCAGGCCTTCAGCTAAATGGGCATCTCTTTTTTTCTTCTTGAAAACTAGAGTGAATAAATTGGATTCCTTTATTCCCTCCACGTTCTGGGAATGAATATCTAAGCCTCCTCAAATAAAAAAAAAACCTTGTTCTATTTTTAATGGTTTTAGTCAGATCCCAAGTTGTTCCAACACTGAGTTCATATGAAACTGAATGGAGAAAGGGTCTGATGGACTTCACCGCGGCTGGAACACCTGCTATAAAAGGCCATAGGTCAGAGTACGTGTTACATTTTCACTGCAGAAAACACATCAAAGTAAAAGCGGAGAGACAACAGACTGGAGGACTGATACAACTACTCCTGAGGGCTGTACATACACAACCCTTGTAAAACAAAGCAATGCTTGGACCGAAGGAACTCAAGTGTTTAAAACCTATGCATTTAGCCAACAAAGCAACAAAGGAACTACACCTGCATGAGGGCAGGAGAGGTATGTGGTCGTACCACTGCCTGCTAGAACCGGAGTAGCAAGTAGGAGAGATGCGCAACATATCTGAGAACAATATTCACTTTAATGAAGACTAAAGAAAAGTCATGCATCTCCAGAGCTACAAGAGGCAATTTCTCAAAATACGAAGTCTGTCATTATTGCCTTGAGATGTGAAAGCAGATTACCTTGCCATTTTAATTAATTTGCAATTAAAAACTGACTTTTCAGATGCAAAATCTAATACTGCTCTCATCTTGCTTGGGGGTGTGAGGAGGAGGTATCGGCATTTTTTCTTTACTTATGTAAAAGCAAGCCTTCTCCTGTCTTGTTCTTCCCTTAGAAGAACTTCTCCTTATAGTACTTGAATCTGCTCCAATAATAAGACCTTAATTCATTCCAGAAATATATCCTAGTCCTTGAAACTCTATTAATGAGAAGGAAGGCAGAGGTCAGAATTCCATCAGCACACTTTCCAACTATTAGAGGCTTGTTTCTTTGCCAACTAAGAACGTAAATAAAATAACTTTGTACCCTTAGCTCCAGTGGTGGTAAAATGCAATGAGCTTACTTCTAATTCAGCCCATAAGCGAGCAGCAGGTAAGTACCGCTAGAAATGGAGCATCAGCCATGGTTCGTTTCAGGCACTCCAGAAGACTCCCATAGCATACATTAACGCATACATCACACAAGAAAAAGGTTAGCAAAGTATTTAATCCAAGATTCACAGATACACTGCAGACACTGCAAGTATTGCAAGTCTATGGAAAGAAGTGCTGATGGACTTCTACGTAAGGTTATGTTAATTCACATTCAGAATATAGTTTTATTAGTAACGCGAAACATTAAATATCATTATGAGGAAGACAAGCATTTGTACCCAAAAACCCAACCAAAGCAATGGGACCTTGAAATGCTCAATTCCAGAAGCATTTGGGAAGTATCCATCTGCTTCGCTCATCACTTTCTACACATGCTGTGCCATCAAAAACAGTCTGCATCCTTTCCTTCTGTAGAAGACAAAGGAAATCCCCTCCCCAAACACATTACACACAGGCAGTCATTCACAAGTTTTTCTTTACTTCCTCAAACATACTGAAATGAATGTCTACTGCGGGCACTTTTTAGAAGAGAAATAGTACATAATTCGGTCTCAGGCATTCAATTAGAGTGGCAGACTTGCAAACTTGCAGAATTTGAGACAAACGTTAAATATAATAAGACGCTTATTTTAGTTATTAGAAAGATACTGTCAAGTGCCTATTAGGCCAATGTAGCTCGTACAAAATCCCCGAGCTAATTTAAGTGATGCCCTTTTGGCAGCTCTTTGCCCGATTTAAATGTATCCAGCCTAGTTTATTTAAACTACTTGAACACAGAACAAATAAGGTTGAATTTGGAAAGAAAAAGATGCTTTTCATATATCAAGTCTGATCATTTTCAAACCTAATTAGTTCAGAGTCTTGTGTTTGTAGATTTACACTAAACTAAAATGAAGATTTGTCCCCAAAAAACACTTATATAATATTTAGAAGTCTGAAGAATAACTTAAGGAAAATCTCCTACTAGAAGTCAATTCTGCCCAGAACTGAAAACACGCTTTCCAGGAAGATTATGTAAACTACATAGGAAAAGCCCATAAACCAAAGGCACCACAGGCACAGCAGCAGCCACTGGTGAGCCCTTTCATTTCCAGGCACACAGCTCCAGCAGTTCCTATACTCTCCAGTGGGCTGCCCCCTGCCATGAGCAGGACCCCCCAGCCGCACACCACAGGTCATGCTCATCTCCAGGCACCTTTACTCCTCACTGACAATAAAAGCTCTCAATGTGACCTATTTTTCTTATGGATTTAAGCCATCATCTGGAGGGATAATAAATGCATTTCATTCTCAGAAAGTACCTTTTTCTGAAGCGTGCAATACAAGCTGCGTAAGTCACCAGACTGCTGAGAAGGGAAGAAAAAGCACAGCCGTGTCACTGAAGACTTGAGCAACTACAGAACACCACGCAGAAATGAAGGCAGAGCCTTGACAAGCCTCAATTAACACAACCAATTAACTTTCAGAGGAAACTCAAAACAACAGGAAATAAAGGCACAAGGCTCCAGTCCTCTCCACCGCCTTTTCCCAGGGTCTCAGTGCCAAGCTCCTACTGGAGACCTAACCTCCTTACCAAAAAGATCTGTTACCATGTGGAAAAACAGCTTCAGAAGCCTTGCTCAGGGGTACCATACAATTGTAACTGTATCTTTTTTTTGGTGTTTTGCAAAGCTAGACAGTACCTGGGCACTACTTAGAAAAGGCCATCTTTTTTCCTTCACACGAATATAGCCCTTTTCAGCTCACAGGTTATAAGCACTCCACCACTGCCCTACACAGACGCAGCGTGGAGAATATCTGCATTCAGCCTCGGCACAGATGACAGCAGGCAAAATCACAGAAAGAGCCCAAGCTTTCAAGATACTGCACAATCTAATCATGTCATCACATGACAGCAATCAGCATTGCAGTAGTACTGCAACATGAATTTTCCACAACAGTGAACCAGGAAAGCCTTCCTGGTTCCGTGCGCGTGTAGACACAAGACAAGGTAAACCAGCAGTGAGATCGCACCAGAGAAACACACAAAACAGAGCTCCAACAAGGAGCTGAAAACTGTGGATAGCTACGAGTTTTTACATCTGGAAGGAAGGAATCAAAGTTTGCTAAAGGTCTGGCTTCCAGAAGAGCTACACCTACGCAGAGCTTCTCTCTCAACAAGTAACTTGGAACAGAGTACTTCTCAACACTCAAAGTTTTTGGCCTTGGTTTGTAAGCCAGCTACACCCAAACGTACAACCTTAATTCAAAATTATCCTGTTTATAGCATGTAATTTAATTCATGGTAGAAGCACTCACCAATTTCCTCACCACCTATAACTGAAGCTGCAAGTATCAACTTTCACGTAATGAACTCTTGACACCGCCAAAGCTGTCAGACAGTAGAAGCAAAAAAGCAAGGAGCTCTGGATAGAAACACACCACTTGTCTCATATACACATTATGTGTTTACACACATACACGTGATATAGCATACACTGTTATTGGAATAATAACCAAAGAAAAAGTACAGAACCATTTGTCTTTGAGAATGTGTGAACGACTTAATAACAACCACAAGCGGCCTGGAAAAACAAACCGGTTTCTAGAAACGAGGCACAGAGCTATGAGGACTGGGCTCACTGAATGACCCAGGTTGGAAGGGGCCTACGGAGATACTTGGTTCCCTCTTGCTCCAAGTACGACAAAGACATTCAACCAAGTTGCTCAAAGGTTTGTTCATGACCCTTGTTAGGACTGCAGAGTGTTTCTGCCAAGTAAGACAAGCTGGAACAACCCAATAACAAGGTGCTATGACTGCAGTATCTCAAGCAGAAGAACCCTGTGGCACCTTTAGTGCTAAACACACAGCAAAAGCAACAACAACAACAAAATCCACACAAAACCCAAAATGCATCAACAAATTTAAGAGGGCAAGGAGAAATAGGCAATTATTCAAGTTTCAAGGGAGACCGTATTGAACACACTGAAGTTTGTGGGTTTTTGCTAGTTTGTTTGCTTCTTTTTTAATCACTGGAGCCATCTCCCAGTATAACACAAGCTTATTACAGAATGCCTATGGTAAGTAAACCAAAGCCTAACAAACTACTGCTAAGTTTCACTCCATCTCCTCCTTTTAAAAGATTCTCAGAGGGCACCCAATTACTCTCCAAATATCTCTGAAGGAAAATAAAGGCTTCTTTCTCTGCAGAGAACTCAAATGGAATCCCATCTATTTCCTCCGGTGTCCTACTGGCTGATTAGCTTCCTTTTTGTTCTTGGGTAAGACTTCACTGATAGAGCGGGAAACCTTCCAAGCCTGCAAGCCAGAATGCAGGAAGGAAAGGTGCTCGACAATCCTCCAAAGCATTGTTTTAAAAACCCTATGCTTACTTGGTTTCTCCTGTTTAAACGAGTTCCATACTTCAACAAGTTACAGAAGGAGATGCTAACGCCTAGACAAGTTGAGTAATCACAGCTGATCAAACAAGACTGATTAGAATACCTGAGGAAGTCCCTCACATCGCTAGCAAGCTTTCCACAGATGGCTCAGCTCGATCTGTCTGAATAAGCCACAACAGGGAAGGACTAATGGCAATTCTGCCATCAAGTTTTTAAAGCCCATGCTTCTTCCAGGTCCAAGAGAAAGAACTGCTATTACTATTTTCACATTGTTCACACCAGGAAAACATGACTCAATTAAGGTAAAAACATCTTGTCTAGTTAAGAAGAAAACTAAGAAATGTGCTCCCAACTAACTTCCTCAGCAGCTCAAGCGATGACTGTAAGGAGTGAACACCATCAACGAGATTTGACTGGTACAGTAAGCAAAAGGCATTGACAGTTTCTCTTCTATAAAACAGATTTTGCAAGACATATGGCACTTATTTTTAGACATTAGTCATACAATACTACTACAGATTTCATTTTTCTTGAAAAATAACACGGCGCTTCATATCAAGGTGCTTCACTGATTTTGTACGGCTTAGCATTTCATCTCTGTTTATTACAAAAGGTTGGACAGTATTCTTCAAATCATTAACAAACCGCATGTGAGTTGTAGGCAGCCTGCATAGAGGTATATCCAGCACACCTTTTGAAAAGGAAAAATACCATGAAATCCAACACCAAATTCAAATGCAGAAGGGAAAAACTGCCATACACAAACATTTTTTTTTTTTTTAAATCTATTATCTTTTCAATCAAATCTCCCCAACAACCTCATCATACACAAGATAACAGCAACAGATAGCAGGCTACGGATTGCTGCAATCTGTCTAGCGCCAGCAAAACAGCACAGATTACATCTGGACTTCACTACATCCTTGTTGACTCCATCTACACAAGAAGTGTCCCAGCATTTTCTGACTTATTAAGTATTCTAATAGTTTTTAAAGACAATTACTGGAAAAAAACTGCTTACTCACCTCACATTTCAGACTACCCGTATGGATTCAGATTTACACATTATTTATCCAATTATTTCAAAGAGCTGTGGGCGTCTGAACACTCAAATTAAAGGCAATGGAAGTTTAACAAAATATCCTAGTATTATTTTCCAAGCGTTTGAACAGGCATTTGGATACCTAAGCGTTACAGAAGCCCGTACGCTGCGCTACAGGCATTTCTGTGTGTGTTTACAGAAGGCCACAGAATTGAAAATCAAACCTGCTAAAAATGAGCGTCCAAAATATGAAGGAGACAACTATAAAAATTTTTAGGACACGATCAGCTACGCACATCTGGCTGCAAGTGATCCCTGCCAAACCGCCAGCCAAACCAAGCATATCCCCCACCTCTACAGCTCAGGGCTTGAAAATCAGTTCCTCTGGTTTAACGTTTCTGCACTTCTTAACTTCTATAAAGTATTTATATTTCAATGATAGACGGGATCCCCAGACTTACTGGGCTTTCTTCTTGAAATTTGATGGTACTTTCAAAAACTTTTGCAATAAAGCTACTATAGGGGCTACAAGTCCCTGTATTTTTATTTTTGTAATCCATGTGATTTTACACAACGAAGTCAGACAGCAGGTTCTCCCTCTCTCCTAATGAAGTTTTGCTCTCCCTTCAGGCTACCGTCACAGAAGGTCAAGGTGATACTCAGGAATAGCTTTGCCATCTGGATCCCACAATGCCTGATCAATAATGCTCTTTCACACAATGACTCTCCAGTCAGACAGACCAAAGCCTCAGAGAACTCTGCCACCACTTTCTTGTGACAGATGACAGTCTCACCCTCATGTCACCACAGACAATTCACAGATCAAGGTATCCAGAAAACAAGGGTACTCTCACACACATTCTCTTAACCTGAGCTGTGTTAGCATTTACTATTTCAACACCACCAATTTTTACTCACCTCTTCTAACTCCGCAACTAATGGAAGTGACTCCAAGGTTCTACATGGCTGCTACAGAGCAGTACCATGACGACTGTAACAGTAAGAACAATACTACTTCGGCATTAAAAAGAAAATAATTAGGAACTGAATGTTTGTGTGACCATACAATATCGATTAGCTTGGACAAAGACCAAGAAAGTCTTAAGTACTTCTGAAACGCAGTAGCTGAGCTACAATGCATGTGCTGGCCATGGCACAAACTTAAAGCTGGGTGAATCACACTGTTTAATTAAACGCCTACAGACACCAAACATAGATCATTAAGGTACAGTGATAAGGTAACTGGAGCAAGCAACAAGAAGCCTAACAATTAATCAGCACGCCAGAAAATCTATACAGGAATAGATGTCTAAAATGGATCTATTGTGAAGAGCCTGTATCCACTCTTCCCTTCCTAAAGCAAGGGAGGACACTTCTCTTGTACAGGAGGTAGAATATTCTTAAGTTCAACGTTAAAAGCTTGCTTGAGGATATAAATATACTGAAGCATTGTGATTCACCCTGAGGAAATAGGTACACTTTGTTTTCTTAAAAAGCCTACAGGAGTCAAAAAGTGGAAGCTTATCTTTTCGGCATCCATGGTGAGTCACTCAAGAAGCTGCACTGTGACTCCCACCAATGCACAATTAAAAAAAAAATTAATAATACAAACAAGCTATTAAAGGGGAGCCATATTTCCTGAAAATCAGCTAAGAAAAATTAGATTTTTAGTTAGTTACCCATTAGTTACCCATCTCCTCTAATGAACAAACGGCACAAATAAGCCGGTTCCATGGCTAGGAAGTTTCTGGAACTGTACCACGTGCTGATAGCATACAGCCATCCAGACACTCAGAGCCCATAAGAAAGTGAAGAACTTCAATTTCCTAACAGTGTTTGAATACCATCAATACCCTTTACTATTTTCTTCACTCTGCACAATAAGTCGTTATTCAATATTTCATTTTTATTAATTACGGTTGAGGTCAGGTCTATGCCCATATCATTACTGAAAAGCAAATAAAGACAATTACAGATTAAAAAAAACACAAACACCTTTTTATTTTTTTTCCCCCTCAACTAAATACTCCATTTTCCTACTCTAATAAGTATATATGCAATTTATCTATCCACATATCATAGAATCCCCAAGGTTGGAAAAGACCTCCAAGATCATCTTGTCCACCTACCACTAATATTTCCCCACTAGATCATGTCCCTCAGTGCCACATCTAAACATTTCTTGAACACCTCCAGGGACTCCACCACCTCCCTGAGCAGCCCGTTCCAGTGTAAGCAACTCACCATTCCTTCCAAGAAGTTGTTTTTCTTAATACTCAACCAGAACCTCCCCGGGCGCAACTTGAGGCCATTCCCTCTCATCCTATCACTGCTACCTGGGAGAAGAGGCCAGTCCCCACCTTACCACAGACTCCTTTCAGGTGGTTGTGATGAGGTCTCCCCTGAGCCTCCTCTTCCGCAGAGAACAATCTCAGCTCCCTCAGCCGCTCCCCGTAAGACTTGTGCTCCAGACCCTTCACAGCTTCGTTGCCCTTCTCTGGACACACTCCAGTGCCTCAACATCTTTCTTGCAGTGAGGGGCCCCAAACTGAACACAGCAGTCGAGGTGCAGCCCCATCAGGGCTGAGTACAAAGGGAGGAGCACCTCCCCGCTCCTGCTGGCAACACTATTTCTTATACAAACCATATGCATAATTCTACATAGGTTCTACAGGTTGCACACAAACTCAAAGAGCAGATCTAATCATTTTGCATGATGCCTGCATATATAGTCCAAAGGCAAGTCAAAATCTCAGATTGCACCAGACATCCTCACCGTTCATGTAATTATTGCTTCCACTGAAAAAAGAGCTTTAACAAGAAGCTTGTCAGTGGTGTACCAGGACAAAAGTCAACTGCACAAACAGGAACAGAAGGAGACTCCCTCTGAACACCGGCAGCATTTCATGAGGATGACAGAACATCGGCCCAGGTTGCCCAGAGGCTGTGGAGTCTCCTCCCTGGAGATCTCCAAGAGCTGCTTGGATGTGGCCTGGCACCGTATTCTGGGTGTGCTGCTAGGCAGGGATTGGACCTGATGGACACAGAGATGCCTGGCAGCCCGAGCAATCCTGAAGTCCTGCAAAGAAAAAGCACTAAAAAAGGAGAAAACAGACTTTGGCACTGGCTAAACTTCTTAGCTTGGGGAGTCCAGGAGACTGAAAGTTGCCTGGACTGCTAACTTCGTTCCATAAAAATCCAGTTTTGAATGGAATTGGGCCTCCCTTCTGGAATGTATATAAGGCAAGCAGGCTCCCATGATACTAAAATACTGTAGTACTCATAGAAGAGTTCAAGTAACACTTTCAAAGAGCCATATGCATTAGAAACATACAGGTGATATGTTGAGGGTAGCACAGTAGCATGCTCTCTTCTGAGCATCCTGGTAAAACTTCATGTTGAAGTCTGCAGTCAGGTTGTGAATTCTAGACTCTTAATTTGAGATGTATTCACTTGTGCCAAGTGTACATGTTTCAGTCATTCCCTCCAGAGCTTTGGAATCCTATTATTTGTTTTAATAATGTTGAAATTAGGCTTCAAAGTTCCACAGACAGGGTATATCAATTTAGACTCCCAGGCAAATGGCTAGTTATTGTCTTCATATCCTTCTGTCTTACTTGGGGAGAGATGTTGATTTTTTGACAGAGAGCTGTTGGAGAGGGTCCAGAGGAGGACCACAAAGATGATCAGGGGGCTGGAGCACCTCCCCTACAAAGACAAGCTGAGGGAGCTGGGCTTGCTCAGCCTGGAGAAAAGAAGGCTGCGGGGTGACCTCATTGCAGCCTTCCAGTACCTAAAGGGAGCCTATAAAAAGGAGGGGAGTCAACTCTTTGAAAGGGTAGATAACAGCAGGACAAGGGGAAATGGTTTTAAGTTGAGGGAGGGAAGATTTAGGTTGAATGTCAGGGGGAAGTTCTTTACCATGAGAGTGGTGAGGTGCTGGAACAGGCTGCCCAGAGAGGTTGTGGATGCCCTGTCCCTGGAGGTGTTCAAGGCCAGGTTGGATGGGGCCCCGGGCAGCCTGGTCTAGTATTAAATATGGAGGTTGTTGGCCATGCCTGTGGCAGGGGGGTTGGAGATTCATGATCCTTGAGGTCCCTTCCAACCCAGACCATTCTTTGATTCTGAGTCTGAACGGCTTCCCTTCTAAATCTGTTATTCCAGACTCCAATGACTACCCTTTTCTCCCAACTTCGTTCTCTTCTATACTGTTCCCAACAATCTGTCTACTTTGTCATCAAATTTCTTCTCCTTCCATCCTCACACAGTCATCCTACACCTTGAGCCATCTCCAAATCAAGTTACAACAGTATTCTACTCTCCTCTGGTTTTTTTCTTCCTTGGATCCAGACAACTGCTGAATTCCAAGCAGCAATAAGCACATCCAAACTGACAGGTGGTTTTTATTATTTTTTTTCCTTATGAAAAATGTATGAAACTCGGTCAGATTTTAACCATATTTGTGAAAAAGAACAAGTGCAGAATCACGAGGCAATCCTTCCATTCCATACTAAATATTGTAAAAGCACTGAAAGTGTTTAAAAGAAACCTTTTAATTTTTTTCCTCCTGAAGTAGCTTCTTTCTCAGCTAACTGCTTTGGCTTGAATAAAATAAAGGAGCCAGAACTAAACCACATTCAAAGTCGTAAAATAATCAGGCTGGGGCAGTCATCCAGGGAGAGTGGAGGGGAAAAACCAAAAAAGCCAGCCAAACACATTTGGCAGAACTTAACAATTTAAAAACTGAGTCTTGAGGGGAAAGCACATCAAACCTTGACTATAGACAGTAGCTACAGACCAGTCTACTTACTTCAAAAATAAATGCATAGAACTGGTAAGACTACAACTTCCAGTGTCTTCTTTTGTGTTTTTGGCACAGAAACATCTTTGTTTTGTTAAACAATGTTAGAAACTTCCGTACATCTTAACATGCATTCTAAACTAACGCAGCTCTCACTTCATCTCCAAAGCAGTATATGCCATACCACAGGCTATCATTAGTGTCACTGCATCCATTTCTCAAATTTACAAATTTTACACTGACAAGCATGGTACCCATGAAGGCTTTGTTCCATTAACAGCAGAGATCTGAGACAAAGGAAAACGAACAGATTCTGCAAAACGCGTGGTTTGGAACTGGTGGCTCCCTTCCTCCTACAGCATGAGTTTTATTTGTCACTAAGATACCAAGAAAGTAGCAAGTGGACTTTAAAAAACACACATCTCTGCACAAAGGTTGAAATATTGTGTGTTTTTTTTCAGGGGGCTGCTTTTTAAATTCCTGAAACTGTTTTCTGTTCTGCCTTAAACCTACATCAGTGGGTATGAGTTACCCATTGCATTTGTTTCCTGCATAACAATGCTTCTGAAGAAGAGCGTTAGTGAGACGCATCAAAGAGGTCAAATCAAGAGAGCAGTTGGTGCAGCATCATGGCTACATCAGCTTCTGCCAAATCTCATGAAGGAGAGAGACCTGCAGTCAGAAGCAGATGAGTTGCTGCTGGTGCATCAGGAGAGGCTAAAATCAAGGAGAACGGGAACAAAACAAGAGCTCAGTACAACAGAAAAAAAAAAAAAACGGGGAGGAGGATAATAAGTCTTCTGTATGCACATACTCTGGCTACTAAAGTAAAGGCAATTAACCAAGGAAAGCATTTCAGATCACGCTTACAGGGTGGGGGAACCACTCCCTTCTGAAGTGCTGCAATTCATTATTGCATGGGTATAATTTATTTTTTTAAAACAACCACAAACCTTAGATTGGCAAACTGATACAGACTTCTAATAGATGTAATTTAAGTTGAACACTGCCAGATGCTTACACACACACAGTAGTACATTTTCAGGACTACCAAGGGAGACTACAAGTTTCATTAGTGAAAAATAGCATTTTCTACATTAGTACCTGGGATAGAAAGCCCCCCCAAACCCTTGCCTTTTGCATCAGTTTTATCACAGCTTCTTATTAACTGAGCTCTCTAACTGGGTTGACATGAATATCTTTTTCCACTACGGGAAGAAGGAAACTATTTCTCCTCAGGCTGCAGAGTTGTATAAATATCCAGTGTTGCTTTTTATTAATTGGATACTCAGCATAATCTTACCAGAGCCATCAAAATTCATTTCTGGGTGATGCTAAGTTGTCATCTCAGTACCATGGAAATCATTAACAAATTTTGCTTCTTGGATTAACACTCGAGATTCATAAAAGCTTGACATGAGCCAGCAGCGCACTTGCAGCCCGTAAGGCCAACTGCATCCTGGGCTGCATCAAGAGAAAAACAGCCAGCAGGGAGAGAGAGGTGATAGCTCCCCTCTGCTCTGCCCTCGTGAGGTCCCATCTGAAGTGCTGTGTCTAGGCCTGGGGCCTCCGGTATAGGAAGAATGCAGAGTTGATGTGGTGGGTTCAGAGGAGGACCATGAATATGCTCAGAGGGCTGGAGCACCTCTCTTGCAAAGAAAGGCTGAGTGCTGTGCTTGTTCAGCTCAGGGAGACCTCGCTGTTTTAGGTCAGATGTTAGGAGGAAATTCTTAACTCAGAGAGTGGTGAGGCGCTGGCACAGCTGCCCAGAGAAGCTGTGGTGCCCCATCCCTGGAGGCGCTCAAGGCCAGGTTGGATGGGGGCCTGGGCAGCCTGGGCTGGTGGGGGGCAGCCCTGCCCATGGCAGGGGTTGGGATGGGTGGGCCAAGCTGTTCTATGATTCTATGAATACTGATAATCTGATTTATATATCTGCCCAAGAAACTCTGGTTCAGTGTTCATTTACCATATTTATTTCTAATAAGGCTTAACACCAGTCACTGTTTTTACATTGACAGTATGGACCATCTAATAATATCACTACAGTAAACAAATATATTACAAGAAAAAAAAGCTTGGTTGTGCAAATGATTTTCTAATAAAATTTCTAACTTCTACTTGTGTTTTTAAAACTTGAAATTACCAGATTCAATTTTGGAACTACTTTTGTGTTCTTGTGATTAGGGAAACGTTACACAACCAATTAAAGAATAGTATTTGAGACTAGCAACCTCAGCAGTTTATATATAGATCATGGAACCTGCTCTGCTGTGCTGCAGAACTGTAGGAACAAATGGAAGCCTTGGAGAAAAGCAAAAGATACGTGATGATATACACTGATTAATTAGCAGCAAAACAGTTTTTCATATAAATCTCACATAAAATCCAGAGTTTGATCTGTATCACAAATGGTACTGCAGTGCATATCTATCACACAGAATCACAGAATGGCCTGGGTTGGAAGGGACCTCGAGGATCATGAAGCTCCAACCCCTCTCCCACAAGGCAGGGCCAACAACCTCCATATTTAATACTAGACCAGGCTGCCCAGGGCCCCATCCAACCTGGCCTTGAACACCTCCAGGGATGGGGCATCCACAGCCTCTCTGGGCAGCCTGTTCCAGCACCTCACCACTCTCATGGTAAAGAACTTCCCCCTGATAGCCAACCTAAATCTTCTCTCCCTCAACTTAAAACCATTTCCCCTTGTCCTGCTGTTATCTACCCTTTCAAAGAGTTGAGTTCTCATCTCTTTGGGTCCCTACAATTTGGTAGGCAAATCAGTCTGTATGTGAGCACACGAGACAGAGCATGCTGAGCCCGCCTTCCACCCAATTATTTGTTAGCAGAAGACTCTGCAGCAATCATATATTTCCATACACAGCTTTGCCCAAAAAGCAAAATAAAAAACCGCAAACAAAAAGCCACACCAACCAGGGATCCCAATAACCCCTAATCTTCTTGAGAGTTAACTACAAACTATTTCGCTCTGGCACCATGTTGACCTTTAAAACCCTGTATTTTATAATAGCTCATCAGCACACTGGTGCCAGTGCTGTAAACATGCATTTTACAGGCTAACCTTGAACTTCTGAGAGAAGACACTGAGATCTTACCAATTCAGATATAGGTCATTATAAGAAACCAAGTCACTTACAAGGCTTACATCTCTAACAGAGGTGCTGAGCCTACCTGTGCAGAACAGTAACAATATAACAGCTTAACACAAACATGCTTGCATATTAGATGTTCCATAAAAATTGTGATCCCCACAGCAACAGACCCACCCAAGTCACTGCTTCTACATAATACTGTAAGGACCTACCCTGAATGAAATCCCTTCCCAAATGATCCAGTTTCACACATCTTTAGCCTCCCGGTTGAGGGATTACAGAGCAGAACACTGCAATAACAGATGGATATTTGAACAGATTCATAGTTCCACGTAGTATACCGAGAATACCTTATTTCTGTATAAACACCAACAACTGAGAAACAGAGCATTTTTAATCCATACTATCCTGCAACTACAGCAATCTCTTCAAATACAACATGGTTTGGAGTGACAAGCAATGCCCTGCAAGTCAGCCTCAGTACTAGCAAGTGAATTGCAGTAGCAGCAAGACGTATTTATTCACTGTGCTCCCTAACCTACCTGATCATCCTTGTAATCTCACGCCAAATAACAGCGCTTGCTCATGACCAGCTTCTTTAGAAACTCACACCTCTGATAATAAAACTCCACAAGAAAAGCAACAAAACAGTCCATTTGCTCTCATCATCACTACATCAGTAAGATTTGATGCTCCTCTTGTCGTTTTGTTAATTCAGAAGCTTAATCCACAAACACAGAAAACAGAGTTTATCAATGAATTATAGAGGAACTGCTTAAGAGATAATTAAGCATCTGCAGGTCGAATGTGTATTTGTGGGACTGAAAAGGATATCGTTGCGTCTTGTGATCAGATTATAAACTGCTGAGCAACACTGTTTACAACTGCATAAGCAACATCTGTGAATCACTGATGGTTGACAAAAAATGCTCACACATCCTCCTCAGTCATTCATAGTGCTTTCAGAACACAAGCAAAATAAATGGGGTTCACCTATCTCTCAAGATGGAGATCAGAATTTCTGCCTCCTTAAAATGTGAAAGCCAAAAGAAATGTAACAACCAGTTCAGTGACATTTAGATGCAGGTAATTTCAAGGTCATTTGATGAGAGCTATGAGAATTTATGAAGTATTAATATGCTATTTTCACAGGTATGATTAAATGAATCTTGAACTTCCAGCTTTGAAAACCTCTTCTTCGTAAATATCCATAAACACACTCATGAAGTTTTTTTAAAACACAAAATTGTTCTAAGAAATTCAGAAGTCAAAACTTTGAATCAAAAACCAGAGAAGCAGTAGAAATCACAGCAGTTCCCTGCTGTATCGTTCTGTTGGTACTTGAGGAATGCTAGCTTTCACACCTGTTGGTTTCATGCACCAACAGGCCTTGCTACCCTCCATATGCTACATCAGGGTACTAGCGAACCTGATCACATAAGTTCACGTTAGCCCCTTCTATAGAGTCTCAGTCCATGGTTAACTCCTGTATTTTAGCTTCCCCGTACTTCTTCTCCTTCACTCCCGTCCACGCTTCTCTGGGACAGCTGGTAGCTCTCTGCAGGTGGCTACTGCCCCTTCTGACTTGTCTCAGCCAAGAGGGTTCTTAAACACAGCACTGCTTGTCTCATCTCAGACAACTTTTCTTCCAAAGGCGAATTAGCTGTTTTTCAATGTAAACATCCTCCAGAATTATCAGGTGATGTTTTCAAAGGTAAAAATAAAACACCACCACCACACAACACACAGCTTTCCTTCTTTACTCCTCACTTCACCTATATTAAAGAAAACAATTTACGTTGTGTAACACAGAGCAGTTGTTACCGCTGTGCATGCTGCAACAAAGAGGTCTTTTGGCAAGCATTCACAAATGGCTGGGAATTTCAGGGATGAAACAGCAATGACAGCTTTTGTCTTGAAATACAGTTCCATCAAAATTCCACAACCAAAACGCTAAGACAACAAAACTAATAGGTTACTCACTTAATGATCCCTGTTAGAGGCCCATGGGAATGGAATAATTTGACTGGGCTAACTTCCTATACTGGGAGAAGAAACAGGAGCTACACCATCTTCTTTTGGGACTGTAAAAAAAAAAAAGATACAGGATGAACTTAGAACATTAAGGTGGGAAAAGACCTCCAAGATCATCAAGTCCAACTGTCCATCTACCACCAGTATTTCCCCACTAACCATACCCCTCAGTGCCACATTTATATGTTTCTTGAACACCTCCAGGGACGGTGACTCCACTGCCTCCCTGAGCAGCCTGTGCCACAGCCGCAACCACTCTTTCCAATAAGTTTTTCCTAATATCCAATCTGATCCTCCCTTGGCGCAACCTGAATCCATTCCCTCTCATCCAATCACTGTTACCTGGGAGAAGAGGCCAGTCCCCACCTCACCACAACCTCCTTTCAGGTGGTTGTAGAGAGTGATGAGGTCTCTCCCCTGAGCCACCTCTTCTGCAGACAGAACAATCTCAGCTCCCTCAGCCGCTCCCCATAAGACTTGTGCTCCAGCCCCCTCACAGCTTCATTGCCCTTCTCTGGACACGCTCCAGGGCCTCAACATCTTTCTTGTAGTGAGAGGCCCAAAACTGAACGCAGCACTCGAGGTGTGGCCTCACCAGAGCTGAGTAGAAAGATGATCACCTCCCTGGTCTAGCTTGCTACACTGTTTATGATACAACTTGAATATTTCTTGAAGATGCTGCAGCGTAAAATGACTGCTCAGGACACTCCAGGCTATCAGCGCTTGCCTCACTAGTGTATTATCCCCCTTTGATATTTTTTTCTTTTTAAATGACATAGTTTTTTAGCTGCTTAAATACTTTATGTTATGAATAGAATACCATCAAGTCTAAAAAGTCACTCAAACAGGTTGCCCAAGGAGGTTGTGGATGCCCCATCCCTGGAGGCATTCAAGGCCAGGCTGGATGTGGCTCTGGGCAGCCTGGTCTGGTGGTTGGCGACTCTGCATATAGCAGGGGGCTTGAAACTAGATGATCACTGTGGTCCTTTTCAACCCAGGCCGTTCTATGATTCTGTGATTCTATGAAAAAGCCATGAGAAAACAATATGGAGTAGAAGTCAGAGAATACTGTGCCATCATCACCACAGAGGTAACCCATCAAAATAGATTAAAACAAGACTTCTTTTTCTCAGAGTTCCTCAAGTTTAAGTAGCCTCAAACTTTTCCATCCTGTTCACAATAGAATGCAATCTACTATGGCATCATGTGATGCCCTAAGTCATCATGATGCTGATGAAAGGATTCTTAAAGAAGCGAAGGAAGGGCACACAGGCTCTATGGTCCTCTGACAATACAAAATTCATGCTAAGGGAGATGCAGTCCATCAGCAAGAGTATCCATATAAGATCACCTGCCCATGGTTTATTAATCTGTCCAAACCACATTAATACTGAAAGTCAGCATTACGCAATGCAGTTACGACAGTATGTGAGAAACCTCCTATGAGCTAAACAATTTCAGTAGTGAATCCTTATCTAGAATTGCTTGAGGATTCTTTTTTGAAGGCAGATGCAGTACAGGGTAGAGAACAGAGATGAGTTGCGCTCAAAATTGAGTTTGTTGTCCTTACACACAAGTTGCTGGGTGATACTTTATAAACAGCCTTAGTCTGCTACAGGCTAGTTGATTATAGAAGTCACTGCAGGATTTAAGAGCTATTAGCTTAAGCCTGTGGTTAAAAAAAAACAAAAGTATAACTTTAAGGAATGTAAGCTAAAAGCCACACTGCCTTAGCTAACCAGTAGTCACAACAGCTAATTCAAAATGATTGAGTAACAATTACATGCTCAAAACACCTCTTTCTTACAATGTTGAATTCATTGTCCAGAAGCCACAAAGCACACTGGTTGTTTCAAGAACCTATACAGAATTTTCTGATGTCAGGAGAAAAGGCCAGGACTCCTGAGAAACCAGCAAAGAGCTGCAGGATCCCTCACCTGCAGCAGCTCGTGTGAAGCACAGAACTACTGGAGCACTCCACAGCAACCCAGTTCCAGATTGCTTCCACTGCACACTGAAAATTCTTTCAAGTATTGTCTGCAAGAACACAGGGACCTAGAAATTTCACAAGTTATTAAGTTATAGCTATAGTCAGGGTTTATCTGTGTTCTCCTGGCTGCATGTAGTCATGAGTGATTATTCTCATGTTACCATAGTCAGCGCTGTTAAGTGCAACAATTCAGCTACACTGATGAATTAGAACTTTTGCTCCAAAAATGAAGCTGAGCAAGGAGGGTGGAAAGGGAAAACAGCACACTTTATCACAATTCACAAACAGAATTCACGTTCTTACTCTCAACTGTTCCAAAATTCAACAGATTTCAATGCTGTGATACTCTGATTTAGGTTCTGTAACAGAAAACTGAGCACCCCTCATCTGCTTAAGCCTTCAAAGAACCCTTCTGCCACTTCAGTTTTGTCAGATTTATAATATGGAATCAGCAGTCTCTTGACCTATGCCCTCTGAAATAAACTGTTACGTTGATCCTTTAATGTATTTCCATCCATTGGAAATGTCCACGGGCATGACATCTGCAATAGAATCCAGCATTCACCACCAAATAACCTATCCACGCCTTGTAAAAAGGGCTGATCTGAAATAATAAACACGTTTTCTTTACTCTGTCTTGTATCTGAACAGGTATTAGACAGACCCAGTTGTACCACAGCACTGATAAGAGTCAAGTACTGAAGGCACTGCCATGTGATCTTATGCTGTAAGGCAAGCCCTATAAGTAGTAACTGAAGTTTTATTCTCAGGTCAGTGATAGACACCAAGAGTTCATACGTGTATGAGTTCCAATTAGGAAGTTCAGCTTTTCAAAAACCAGAGTTTAATACGTTAAAGGCTGCTGATTCATAATTTCACAATGCAGCAAGCTGTCAGTGACAGGTAAATTCAGCACAACTGAAGTAGAACTTCCATATGCAGAAGATCGTTAACAACGTCAAATGTGCTGCATCTAGTAGCCACTAACAGAGCCCATTAAGCCATATCAATTTTATGTATAAATATCAGTCTTCCAGAGGTGAGTTCGTGCACACTTTAAATATACAAAAGATCAATGAATAATTAATTTATTAAAGGCAGCCATTCAAGTTCACATGAAAACGGACAGATCAGATCACGTTTCCACATGTATTTTTTGCCCTCCTGACAAAGAATGTATGTACAGTGCAAAGCACCCACCTGGCACCTACAAATGAAGTTCTTACATTTTATTGTTGTAACAAAGACAAAAGTGTTGAGTTTGACATTTCAGCAGGGTTCTTCCAACCAAAACATCTTCCTCCTCCTTAACTGCCCGCAACATTTGCAGCAGTCACAGACAACTGTAGGCTTGTACGGTTTCAAGGAACAGAATAACCCACACTGGAGAATTCAAGACCAGGAATAAAGCTGTCTGTGGAACTGTATAAAGGCAGATCTCACTACAGATCTGTTTCCCACTGTTGAAAAAGCAAATGAGCTTGCTGTTCCTAATTACAGTATTTGTAGGGCATTTTATAGATGTATTACAGCACAAGAACTCCCTCCTCTCACCCCCATTCTCGTAAGCAACGCTTTCCTCTTGCTGCTTCCACATCCTATCACCTCCTTAGTTAATTATTGCTTAAGCTCAAATATACACTACCTGCCTATGTTATAATGGAGACCTTGTTTTACTTTCTCATACACAAGAATACAACTGAACTCCAAAGCCAGAAAGGTAAAATTTATGCAACTATGACTTAATTTCTATCAGGCCCTTAGCCTTCAGGAGAAGAACATCATCAATATCATAGTGGGTTTCTTGTGTCCTAATTAGAACAACACTGTTAAATGTCTGACAAACAAATGCGTTAGAAAGCAGAACAACTCCTACAAGATAACTGACTTTCCTTCTACTTGTGCACACCATGTAAAGGACAGCTCAGACTCTGAGGCGCTTGCAATAGCCCAAAGCCAACACCTTGCTTCTCACAGGAAGGGATGGTAAGCAACTGCTACACAACTGCATGCTGACAAAAGACACGCTCAGCATTCTCACAACACTGCACTGTTGTAACCCAATCACATGCCTGGATGAACGTAAAAGCTCCTGAACACTGCATGGATTCAGGACTCCAGCTGTAATTCCGTGTGCTGTTGGGGCTACCCTTTTGCAAACCTGGAGAATCCAGGTGATAAATCACCTAATCCTCTCTGCATACAGTGAACTTAGATACAAAAGAGCTATGAAATCTTGTTTCTAATGTTTACAACATTTGATTATTAGGTGCTTACTTCTAACAGAGCTGTCAGAAAAGAATTCAAAGTTAAATATTCATCAATACACATTACAATGTCAAGGGTGAAGTCTTAACAAAAAAAAAACCAAACTCAAATTAAAATCATTGTTGCTAATAGATAAATCAACCCCCATACACTTCATAGAATCATAGAATGCATGGGTTGAAAAGGACCACAAAGATCATCTAGTTTCAAACCCCTGCTATGTGCAGGGTCGCCAACCACTAGACCAGGCTGCCCAGAGCCACATCCAGCCTGGCCTTGAATGCCTCCAGGGATGGGGCATCCACAACCTCAATGGGCAACCTGTTCCAGTGCGTCACCACCCTCTGGGTGAAAAACTTCCTCCTCGTATCTAACCTAAACCTCCCCTGTCTCAGTTTAAGACCGTTCCCCCTTGTCCTTCACTATCCACCCTCGTAAACAGCCATTCCCCCTCCTGTTTATATACTCCCTTCAAGTACTGGAAGGCCGCAGTGAGGTCTCCCTGGAGCCTTCTCTTCTCCAAGCTGAACAAGCCCAGTTCCCTCAACCTTTCCTCACAGGAGAGGTGCTCCAGCCCTCTGATCATCTTAGTGGCCCTCCTCTGGACTCGCTCCAAGAGCTCCACGTCCTTCCTGTACTGAGGGCCCCAGGCCTGGATGCAGCACTCCAGATTTGGCCTCACAAGAGCTGAGTAGAGGGGGACAATCAACACTTCCTAGATTTATACAGTTCAACAATTTCCCTGCAATGAAGGAATCCTAAACTAGAATGACACAGAGAAGGGCCACTTCTACCACTGATTTCCATCGCACCTCCTGGCGGTTCACCAAAAGGCACACCAAGGTCCTATAAATAAGTGCAGTTGCTCAAAGTAAGTCTCAGCATAAAGCAGCAACCTTCATTAAAATCCATCGGTAAGCAACTTGCCATTCATTTGAGCAACATTTTCCAACAAGAAATGAGACCCTGCAAGATCCCACAAAACTGCAAGAGTGAGCAAAAATACAGAACAACTCCAGAAGTACGCTACTCATAGGCAAAAACCCTGAAGCACCATCCTAACCTTCCATCTCTCAGATACAGTCAAAATACACTGAAGGGAAATTACGGGAACTTCTAAGCAGAAATGACAACTATCACTGAAAAGTGATCCCAGCAAACTTCAGAACCTCATCTTAAAAGCAGCGTACAACACAAGGAGCCCTTCTTGGTGCTCTGGTTCCTCTTCAGTCATCTCAAATGCTCTGAGTCAAGAAGCTGGCAATCTCTGTAATCTCAGTAAAAAAATCAGAAGGTAGTTCCCAACAACTTCCCGCGCACAGAGGTAGAAACAGAGACTCTCTCGGGTCTCCTCAGACCACCCAACCTCAGGCCAACGGCAAAGCTGCAAGATTTACCTAAAATACCTTCTCAGTGTCATCCACCAGCAAAACTTAAGTTTCGCTTGAGCTTTAATTTCATGTTTCTTAAGTAGAATAGGTGAAAGACTTCTGCTGTTAGCATCTTCCAGCTCTGACTGAGACGTTACATTGTGCCTCAACTGCAAGGAACACAGCGCAGGGACAGCTTATAGCATTACCATGTAATAAGAAGTATGCAAATTGCAGCTGTTTCTTTTGCAGAGGGACAGCTGTATGATTACATTCTTTAACTAAAATAATCATTACAAGTAAATGTCAAAGAACACCTTGGCCATTCTTCCATCATAAAACTGCATAAACAGCAGTGTAAGAATAGTGTGCATGAAAGAACAAAGGCAGCACTCTGGCCATGGTAGAACAGAGGCGAGCAAAGGTGAAAACCACATTACAAGAGTCCAGAAAGGTTGCAGATCCTACCAAAAGGGATAGGAAGGCAGGCTGTACATTCCGATCTTCTCAGATTTTGCTCCAATTCATATTCTTCCAACCTCTTAAGCCAGAGAAGCAAAACAAAGCAATTAAATAATCCCATGCATATATGTATAGGTTTAGTTCATACTCAGCACAAATTCTGATACCACACAGATTTTCTAAACCCACACCTATTTTTCCACTGTTTTCAAAGTTTTACTCTGCTTAATATCTTTGAGCAATACGTTATGGTCACTTATAGGTAATAAAGCAGCGCACACCAAGCACCACAAAAGCACGAAGGCAATTTAAAAATACATACTATAATCATTCTGCATATAATTTTGGCAGAACAAATTTTAAACAAAAAGCTCAAACTTCTTGTTTGTAAAAATGGGCTCTCAGCAGTGCTGACATAAGAACTTTCATCAGATGGCAAATGCAGGTCAACAATTTCCTTAGTTTCCTGGTGATTTAACTGATCTGGTTCGTGCTATTCAAGGACCAAGTTCTCCCTTGGCCCTAATCCTTCAGTTCTGAGGCGACTTTCTGGGCCAGCAGGATGTACGGAATAACGCTTTGATTTTAATTCAAGTATGATGTGTTCACAGTATTCCAGAAGCTCAGCATAAGGGTTAGTCAATGGCCGAACAGTAAGTGCCTGACTCTGCTGGAATTTAGTCCAGTTGTTACCTTGGCTCATATTCCACTCTTCTAACACCGCAATCACAGCTGCGCCCTACGTAGATCACACCAGCTCCGGTGCAGGCACACTATTCTCTCAGCTCACTACTGACAGCCTATCTTGAAATCAATTTGCAAATTTATTTTGTGTTTCTCCTTCAAGAGAATGACATTTGTCTCAGCTGCTGTCATGTAATCACAGCACACCGGCTTCAGTCTTTTTTTTCCCCCCAGTGATTTGTTTTAGCTGTTAATGAAACGGCAGCGTTATTTTTCTCAGGTGGAATTATTATTAACTCATTAAGATGCTTTATAACAACTATAAAACTGACAAGCCCAACATAGATCATTTTGGTCCGCATTGTTAAGGAAGAATGTTTGAAAAAGAATACTCGCTTCATTTAATGAGATAAAGAGGAAGACGACTTATAAAGTCTTATAGAAGACTTATTTTTAATTAACTTCTTCACCTTTTTACATGGTATCGATCTTATTGAAGCACAAAACATTCTTCAAAGTGATTTTAAATGTCCCCTTTCCTACTGTAGCATTCCACGTACCATTTGGATCATTTTTCTTAGTTCATGCATGCTGTTTAAAGAGCAAAAATGCCTGTATAAGATACGGCTTTTGTCAAAAAGCGCTTTTGATTCCCTACAAAATAACAGAGAAAAATGAGCTGTTTCCATCATACCTTCATTTCCGTTTCTTAAGTACTGCATACAAAAGGCAGAAAAGATACACTCTTGTATTAAAACAACATTATCCAGCGTTTTCCAGCATTAATTCTGGAGACAGCAGCAAGACAATGCTAAGATTGCCTAACTGGATTAAGCACTGTATTAAATGAGACTACTCATATATTTTTTTTTTAACTAAAGGACAATTTAATTCATATTAAGACTACAGGATATTTTCAACTCTGACATTCCATCTCAGAGCAAGCACTAGAGGAAATTCTCTAGCCTAGAACGCTTATTTGCCCAGCACTGTTTGCTGTTCTACCACTAACATCACAGAATCTAATCATTATCACATCCTGTACTAACAGAGTTATTATTCCTGTGTTCATTTGCAAAGTACATCTAGGCAAAACCATTTGCATGCAACTGATGTTACAGATTAAAATAAATCTTAGCTTTTGACATTATTCTTCCGGATTTAGCTTCTAACTTAAAGCATGCTACAATGCCACCTCTGCTGTAGCATCACAGTGAAAATCTGCTCCACGCAATAAGCAGGCATTGGCAGACATCAAGCAATTCACATCACATTCAAATGCACTTTTGGCTTTTTTTGGCAAAGAACCTTTAACCCGGCCTGCCATACGATCAGAATATGAAAGCCACCCGTTTCTTTTAATCTGTCCTGCCGTTCCTCAGTAAAATGGTAGAGGCTATCAAACAAGGAAAAGCAAGTTAGAAAAAATTCACTATCCATCTCAGACAGGTAATTGATTCTAGAGGTCCATTTTCATGTTCATCTATCATTTCACCTTAAATAAAATCCAATTACTTCAGCTTCACAGGTGGACTGGAAAGGATAAAGAGAGCTCATAAATTAACACCGCCCAAATACATGTGCTACATACAGAGCCGTCAAGTCCCACACGTTGAACATTAAACTCAATCTGCAGCTCCCTAGTTAAAACCTCTATCATGATGCATCCTCTCACGCATTGGCAGCGTGGCACAGGTACTGCTGAGCAATGCCTAATCCAATACATCGGCCTTACAGCAAGCTCAGGCAGCTTCATGTCCAGCAGGAGAGGAGACCCGTGCCCAGTGGCTACCACAACTTTGTGCTGGACTATGCGGCTGAGAAGCCTGGAGCATGAGGCACGGGCTCTTCCACAGGACCCAGCGCACAGCACTCACACAGCAGGGCTCCAGAGCTGACCAGAAACCTGTAAGCATGCCCAGCAAGAAGAGGCCATTTTTGTCTCTGCTTCCATTCCACTCCTGCAACACAGCCTCCACTATCTAATTCTCAGCAGCATATTCTGAACTCTGAGGACAGAACAAATACCATTTTCTCTTTTACTGGTTATACTCATAAATTTTCTATTGCTTACATTTGGTAATTTACATGTACAGCACGAACTCCACAAATTTGTACAGCTACTTCCACAGGCACCAATTAGGATGCGAGTCCCATTACATTACCCCTACCCTGATGGTTTTACACTACAAACCTACACTCATTATTTTCAAGCATTACACCATCCACCACCATCATTCCCCACACCTGGTGATCTTTGTAGCTGTTGGGCGGGTGGTAACGGTGCACAGGGTGCAGCAAACCTCTGTGCTTTCTAGAGGGGGCTTCTTCTGTAGCTATGCTGTCCTTCACAAGGCAAGGAGAGACCACCAACCAATCAAATGATCAAAAGCAGGAAGCAAGCAAGAAGCGTTATTAAACCCTAAGCACCATCAGAAAAATCTTACAAAAAGGCTGATAGTCACAAAGTGAAAACGACAGCTACTGTTCTCATAAGTCTGCAGAAATCTGAACTGCTCCAAAGTGTCCGTAAGAACCAGCTTTTTAAAATTACAGTTGTTGATGTTCAAGTTGGAAAACAAGTTCAGCAAGATCTTTTATTCACATTATTGGTAGTTGGACCATCTTTTCCCACTAGCTCTGGAGCTTCATGTAGTCCAATTATTTAAAAGGACAGCACGGTTCCTCTTTGCTAATTTCTTTGAAGAAGAGCATGTGAAGGAGCCCGGTCTGCCATTTCATTTTCATTGAAAACACCCAACAATAGCTCAAACGTTATTTTCAGTGAATATAACTGGAACAGGCACACAAAAGGTCACCCATTTTACTGGCGTGGAAAAATACAGGATAGGCTTCCCGGTCTCCCAGGGTTGTTCAGTACTTTGTACAATCAAAGTCGAGTAGACTTTGGCCTTAATACAAATACTTTCCTATCTCCCCTCACCCAGACACGTTTGCGACACAATTTTAGTCACTGTTATTTCAGAATGATTTGTATAAATGAATTTTATTTACCCCACAAGAAAAACAACAACAAAAAAGATACCAAACATCTCTCAGTCTCTGAACTTACAGATAAAGCAATCCTGAATGTCAAATAAATTAATTACAAGTATACGTGCAGGTTTTTTTTCCCCCCTGTGAGTCACAATTTGAGTCAGCAGAAGCAACTAAAAACCAACTATGTTGACAGAAGAAAGGAAAGTAAGGTCATGTTTCTCAAACATGCTTTTCATTCACAGAGCTCCAGGCAATTAAAACATCAATATGTACCGAATTAGTGAAACGCTTAATGATCTCCCAACAACAGGAACAGCTATTTGGTGAGGAAAAGTAAAGTCAAGGTTCGCCTTCTGAAAATACCGCTCTGTTGTTATTACTGAGCATCCCATGCTGGCATCTTCACACTGAAATTTGTTTTCATTTATAACTGTGTTAAAAATAGTTTCTAAAGAAAGTCGAGCAACCAATTTGGTGTCTGCACGTAACATTTCAGCCCTCCATGTTTTTCAAGAAATAGTTCAGTGATCCCAACTCATGTTGCTGTGCTGTAGGACCTCTCCTACCCACCCCTGTTCTACATATGAGGTTCTAAGTTTGAAATTCCTCGTGCTTGGCTGCCACTCCTCTACTTGCATCAAGCTCGTATCCTACAAAATCAGGGGCAGAAATATGTATAACCTCTTACCCACGTACATCAGATGACGTTCCACCTACAGTTCTCTCCTTACTCCCGCTCTTCGTGGTAGATTTGAACTAAGCACCCTTCCCACAATTCCTTTAAACATTAGAAACTCTTTACAGACTTACATTACACTCCTGCATAAGCTACATCAGGCGATGTCAAACAGATCTCCCACAGCTCTTAGTCCCACATCCACCCACGAGTAAACTCTTACTTGCATCCTAGAACAACATCCCCAAATTATTATCAGCTTCACATCATTTCCGCTTTCCTTACTACCTTCACCTTGCCCAACAGTTTGCCAAGAAGCAGCAAGTAGCATGAGGACACATTACCAGAGTCTGACTGCAGACCCACACAGCGATCCCCACTTCTTGTCCCATCTCTAACCACCTGCCTCTTCCCTGATATCAGACCTGCGTGGCTCAGCAGAGCTGGAGAACACTGCCCCCCTCCCGAAAATTGACCAAGCGGTTCAGAAGTTACTGGCAGGGTGGGAGGATGAGCTAGTGGACAGATGGATGGACAGATGGAGCAATTGCATAAGATGCTCCTCTCAAACTAAATTAAGACTTTCAAGTCCTACCTGTTCCACCAAGCACTCCATCAGCACCGGCCACTTCCCTCTTCAAGGTTTTCCATTTCATAAAAGGCAATACCACATAAATTAGGAGCTTCAGCCTATAGACTTGCCAGATCGATGCTGCACTGACTGTACATCACGACGTACAGTTATCATGCTCCATAAATAGCTGTCTTGGAACACAAGCTGTACCCAAACAAGACTTCACAGTTAAGTAGAAAAACAGTGTCTGCTTAAAAACATTATAATGGCACGTAATTTAAAATATCCTTTGTACTAATAATGCCAACAGTAAAAGAGAAAGGAAGAAACCTCAAATCTTGTGTTTCATAAAATACAGAAAACGTACAGTAGAAAGACTACTACCCATTAAAGGAACTGCAAAGGCGGTTTGCATTTCAGCAGCATAGGACTGTGTGAAGAGATGGAGGAGAAGCTATGCTAGATAAGCAGATGGATCAGGAACGTGTGAAAAGGTCCATAAGGTAGGCTCGAGTTTTTAAAGTATGAAACTTCTCAAGTGAGCATAGACTCGGTGTAGGTGTTTTCATACTAGGATTAGTTCTGATGACAGGCCTGGTCGGTGGCGGTTTTTTCTTCTGCGGCTTTCCTTTCTTTTTTTAAAGCTTAAAGATGTAGGTAGATAACAGCATTCTGGAATGGGGATACAGCATAGAATGGTTTGAGCTAGAAGGGACCCTTAAAGGCCATCTGGTCCAACTCCCCCGCAACGAACAGGGACACCCACAGCTACATCAGCATGCTCAGAGCCCCATCCAGCCTGACCCTGCATGTTCCCAGGGACGGGGCACCCACCGCCACCACCACCCTGGGCAACCTGTGCCAGGGCCTCACCACCCTTATCAGAAAAAACTTCCTCCTTACATCAAGTCTACATTTCCCTCCTTTTAGTTTGAAACTAGTTCTCCTTGTCCTATCACAAGGGACTCTGCTAAAGCAACTGTCAACTCTAGCCTCGTCTTCCAAAAAGGCTGGAAATATGTTTGCAGAGGTTAAGCAAACAAGCGATGACAATCTTGAGAACACTGCAGATTAACAGCATGGGAGAAAAAAAAAATAGGAGGAGAGTGGAATCCAACTCACAAAGAAAGAAAGAAAACATGCTTGCACCTGACCCCACTGCTTATTTTGGGCTGACATTCTCCCTCCAAGTGCTCAGAAGAAGATAACGCAGCAGCGTCATTAAAGCAAGGAGAGTACAGTGAAAGAAAAAAAGAAGTGTCATAAAGAGAGAAGAAAATCTAAATTTTACACCACTTCATCCCAGTGATATCTCAGAAACATATATATGCTCATTTTATTTTATTTTTTAAGTGAAAACACCACTTTGAGCAGGTGTAACTGGACAGCCCTCGGAGTTCTCTTCTAAAGTGAACTCTGCGCAGGCACAATTAGAGAGGTCTTGAAGGAGAACCGACTTGCAGCACAGAAGGTATTGCCAAAAAAAAAGCCATCAGGAGTACCATTCTCTTAACCAACAACAGCTGAAAAAGCATAAAATTGGCCTCTTATAACTTGATGTCAATTCTCACCTCAAAACATACAAAGCAATCAGATTTAAAACAGTAGCAAACGGTTGGGGGGAGGTTTAATTCAATATTTATTTTTTTATTTTATTTATTTTGTTTGTTTTATTCAACTCTTCTCTTGGAGAAGAGAAGGCTCTGGGGAGACCTCATTGCAGCCTTCCAGTACTTGAAGGGAGCATATGAACAGGAGGGCAACAGCTGTTTACGAGGGTGGATAGAGACAGGACAAGGGGGAATGGTTTTAAACTGAGACAGGGGAGGTTTAGGTTAGATATGAGGAGGAAGTTTTTCACACAGAGGGTGGTGACGCACTGGAACAGGTTGCCCAAGGAGGTTGTGGATGCCCCATCCCTGGAGGCATTCAAGGCCAGGCTGGATGTGGCTATGGGCAGCCTGGTCTAGTGGTTGGCGACCCTGCACATAGCAGGGGGTTGAAACTAGATGATCTTTGAGGTCCTTTTCAACCCAGGTCATTCTGTGACTCTATGAATATTTGCTAGAAGATGCACTGTCACGTCAGTCAACGCTCATTCTGAAATCAAGAAGGATAACACTAAAAACAAGTCTACATTCTCAGATTCACAACTGAAACGTGATCACCTACTCTGACTGCTGTGACAATTGCTTACTCTTTGATTAATAAACATTGTAACTTTGGGATGAGGAGTATTATACGTAAGTTAAACTTACTACTATTGCAGTTGATAACTAACATAAAAAGCAAGTTATGTCACAGATGTGTACCCATCTCCTATATTCACAGGGTATATTCTAACAATACAGAACATGCTTGAGAGCTGCCAGCATGCCTGCAAACTAGTATGAAAAACATGAATTTGAAATATCAATTAATATGCAAGAGTAAAAACATCTGTCTGCTGTATGAGATGTTGTGCATTTTGACAGGCCCAAGATCTCTTCACCTCTAACTGGAGTCACACAGCTGCCCCAGCCCTGTACGCATTTCCACATAAGCAATATAGCTCAGCATATGCTTAACCTATGACGTGTGAACAAATATTCATAGAAAGGGCTCAAGTAACTACCGGGAGTAAACTAAATGCTGCCAAGTGCCAACAACAAAAAACAGAAGAGGAAACTTGTCTTGGAATTTGCTTTCAGCTGCTATCAAGCTGAGTGCAGCAGGTTAACAGGCATTCAGAATGAGCGTAACAGCTCTCTGACAAAGGATTCAAAGAAGAGTTGACTTTGTCAAATCCTCATCTTCCAGGCACTTTGACTTTGCTATTACATTTTCAGATAACAGCTGAGAATACAGTGTATAGAAAATCCCACGGTCTCTATAAAACAATCAGACTTTGGAAGATGCTGAACAAACTACATTACACTCACTCAGGAAAGATTGCTGTGATGAACTTGCAATTAACATGACATGCTACAGTACTCAAAATATTCTCACCAGACACGATGGAATTGGTTGTAAGAGCTGGCACAGAGCAGTATTCAAATTCCTTCAGCAAGCTGCTGAAGCTTACCCACTGCGGGACTCACACCAGCACACTGCTTCCTCTTTACCAACATCTTGGAAAAACCCAAAAGAAAAGAGAGAGATTGTAATAAAAAATGCATACGCTGACTCTGCGACGTTCAGGGCATAGCAGGCACTCTGCTGCACTGACACCAACACAGGGCTGATGCACGCATGGGCAAATGCAGCCAGTTTGTGAGACGCCATTCTCATCAAGAAAAAATACTCTCGTTAAGGATAGGAAATGCAGCAATAAACAGGGAACTCACAGGCAGAAATACTCGTGTTTAACCTAAAAATTTGTTTCAAAGATAAAACATTGGAGTATAAGGCTCCACTTGCAAATACAAGGCTTACAATGTTCCTCGTTAGCAGTTACCTTTGTGGCTTTTATTTAGGCTGGCTCTAAGAAGGTGAAGTGTTGCCCAGCCTACCACAGCCAGGCCAAACAGAACAATCAGCCTTCCTGAGGCCAGAGAGGGGTGAGGCCATGAAGCAAGGCAGCGAGGGGCACTCCAGCCATTATTTCCTACTGCACCCATACGGAACCCCACAGCTGAGTAGCTGCTGTCTTCATAAGCACTAAGCTCACTCCAAGTAAACCAAGCACTCTGCAGGAGTGCAGGTGACCCTATGCCAGATGGTTATCCTAGATAATTATCAGTCTGCTAGGAACCTGGGGGGGGAGGAGGAATAATCAATTTCAAGATCACAGAAACAACTTCTATGAGTTTGAAAGCCAAGCGATCCCCACTCAAACGTAAGGGCTGTTAGATAGGGAGATGAAAGAAAACATAGTTCAAATGAACCAAGCTCAATAAGAATTCTCTACTATAAAAAACATCACCATCAACTTATCTGAATTCTCTAGGAATGCAGAATGCCTACAACACTGCAGGGCATCCAAACATTGACATCTGCTTATGAAGAAAAGAAGTGGAAAAAAAATTGCCCGTATTTAATTTCCAAGAAGTTTTGTTGTATTCTGGCTATCTGAATAGATATTTGGTTCCACTGAACCTTACAGCCACATCCTCCCCCTCTCCTTCAGTTGCTTGAAGCAGGGTGTTACCATTCACAGCTGTATATCTATAATCATCTGTAAGAGAAGATTAACAGAGACAGTGATACAACTCACCAGAATAATGGAGCTTTGTGTGGCTGGCACAACTACGGTTCAGTTCAGAACTGATTCACATTCTGTTTTTTCAGAGGGTAAGTTTGGTGGGGTTCTCATTTGTTTATTTTAAAAGTTGCCAAGCAACTATTTTTTATGAATGCCACCCTTCTTTCCCCCGAAATAAACATCAGCATAAAGCTATGCTACAGTTGAAAACACACTGGCTGAAGGGCTACATTTCAAGAAGGCTCAGGCAGCTCACACTTGAAGTCCAAGTCTGAAGCCAAGCTAGAGCACACTAACATCTCTTCTGAAGTAACGTTAGGAAAATAAATCTAACTGCAGTCATGGTAGAAATAAAAGCCTCTAAAAACCTAAACTCTTCAGGGTCAAAAATAAGCGCTGCAGAAAATCATCACATTCCATACACACTTCCTTCAATTTAAGAGAAATGGAAGAGCGAAGCAATAGGCTATTTTAACTCCACAGCAACAACACAAAACTTAAGCGTCAGTCCCCGCACCAACACAGAAGGGAAGCACAACTCTAACTTGAAAGCCCTGATGGACAAGTTGTATTTTCAGAAAGTTATTTTGCCTAAAGGAATCGCAGAATCATAGAATGGCCTGGGTTGAAAAGGAGCACAATGGTCATCTAGTTTCAACACCCTGCTATGTGCAGGGTCACCAACCACTAGACCAGGCTGCCCAGAGCCACAGGAAGCAGGCATGGAAGTTCTCCACAGGCTTATTCCTACAGGATTCTAGTGGTTGTATCAGAAAATGCACAAAAACCATATATGTGTTGAATATACACTGTGTGTGTGTATATATCCACATATGCATACAAAATGTGTATGCGATGTTCCTGTAACAGCAAACGTTCAAGCGTGTAGAACCTTAAGTTTTTCCATCTTTCATGGTATCGTCAAGATATTTAACAAGCATTTCAGCTATGCTAAAACACCTGATTTGATACAGTGACAAAGAAATGGATTCATATTGCATTCAAAACAATTTTCGGTTCACGAGATGGGCACGCCAGCATTGTGAACATTCTTGAGTTCCATCAATATTTAATATTAAGAAACCAGGCAGACTCGGTGCGAGGGCTGATGTTCCAACAACGATTTCCCCCGTTCACTTACATACTGTTTTAATGCTCACTTTCATTTACATCAGGAAATTAATTCTTACTGCTTCTGATGAGGAAAGCTGATGTTACTACTCACAAGGAAACCTCTTTCCACCTCGACACTGAGGTAGAACTCCTGCACTGCCTGATAAAACAAACAAGTGAGCGAGGAAGAAAGAAGTAGCCTTATAGTTAGAACACAGAATTTGGAAACAGAGATTAAACTCCTTTCCTCATTACATTACCTACATTCCTCAGTGATAGCAAATCGCTGATCATTCTCACGCCTTGATTTCCTGATGTGAATAAGCAGCTCAATACCTAGAGCCACTAGGTTTAGCTCATGGGCAGTGCTAAAATTCTTTCCAATTCTCACATAGCAGCTCTGAGAAATGCACGCCATCCCAGCGCTGCTCACACGGAGAGCACGCAGTTCACAACATCTCTGCTCATCTTCCATATCAACGCAATGTAAGAGCAGCCCCACGTCTGTGCTCTGCTCAGAGTAAGCACGATGCTCAAACAAATTCTCATCAATAAGAACTCGCACCGTATCCAGTTTAATACCTAAGAAGACTGTAGGTTTTTCCTTCCTTTTCCCATGGAAGAGTGCTGTGTGTTCCAGAAAGAATGTTAATTCTTACACACGAACAGCCTGCGAGAGCATCCATATATAGTCAGCATTATTAATAGCTGTTTTTGTAGTAGAAGTGAACTGGCTTTTCATTACGTATACAGAGAAAGAGTGTTTTCTACATATAGGAATTATTCTTTTGTTCTACCCTGCATTTGCAGCCTCCGCTCATCCCCTACTCGCCCATCCTGCCCCACACCACAGGAACAGACGCTGCTGGTGTCAGACCTCACCAGCGCTACCGCTGAACTACAACAGAGCTCCAATAGGCTTGCAACAGACTAGCTCAAACCTCCTTGTAAAAATATGCAGAAGATTGCACAGTCCTCAGCAGCCATGCAATTTCAAATGCTTTCCTGCAGCTATTTCACTAATAAAAAAGACTTATGAAATACTCCAGGGCTTTGTTAGCAACAGAGCCACGGTAAACATTCCTACATTTGAATCTCAAAGTGTATTTTCTCCTCAGCGTTTTTGAACTAAACTAGAAGGACCTACGAGGTCGTTAAAATGGAACTGTGAGTTCTTTGTTTAAACACATCAAGGTTTGAAAACCGAGCCACTGGCAACAGGGTTAACAACAGGTTTGTTACAACTCTCAGCGCGAAGTCAGACAAAATGAATCAAACCAAATCATTTGGACGCTGAAACAACTGAAAAAAAATATATATCTGGATTGTATCTCAGAGTCACTGAGGTTGTCAACATTCAATAACATCTGAAATCAGATGTAATACTGTGGTTTGGGGTGGTTTTTTGTTTTTAAGTGTGTATTTTTAAATGCCGCTAGCTGCAGGTCTCAGCACCAGCTGACATTAATCGGAAGCTCCAGTTCCAACTCACTGGTGTAGCACTTGTGCCCTGCAGCACTCGATGGCCACTGCTTTACATTCTCCCTTCCTTGCTGCTCTTTTCAGCCACTGTCACATATAACGCTGCTTTGCTGCGTATCAGAAAAATCTCAAGGGCTAAATATGGCAATGAGCTCTCCGATGCAGTTGTGATTTAACCCCCCGAAATGCTGCAGCTTTAGGTAAATGCTGACAAACAAGGCTGAGCCACTCCATGCAAAAGCCTCTATAGGCACAGAGCAGCAGATCTCACCACAAGTACAAAGAGAAGAGATTGCCAAATGAGCAAAATGAGAGAAATCTTGCACACCCACACAACTCAAGGCAGCGTTTAAGTCCATACAATGGAAAAAGCCCATACTCCTATTACCCCAGCCCACCTGTTAAAATGGCGCTTTGTGCTTCTTACTCCAGGCAGGTAGATCTTATTAAACGCTTGTCTTTTTTTTTTTTTTTTTTTTTAACTGCAGCTCTCTGCTGCTCAGCAAGAAAACACACACACCAAGAACACTGTCAAAGATGGTGTTGTTTTAGGCAAACACAGAAAACTATGCGAAAGGATGAATTTAATGCCCTTAGGCCGACATGCGATGAGGGAAAAATGATAGTTCCACAACCTTACAGAGGGCAAAATGCTGTAGGGAGAGGGAATTGTGCTCGCCAAGGCAGCGCCGTCAGGCGGGGCCGCGTACAACCGGTGACAGCGGGAGCCCGGGGCGCTCAGCATCCCTCGGCAGCGCAGCGCGGAGACCAACAGGGCACCGCTCACAACTTCCCTCCCGCAGCACCGCAGCACCTGAAGACCGCCCGCGGTAACCTCTCCGTACACCAGCGGATTTCCCAACCCTCCTCGGCTTCGCGTCCTCCCACAGCCGAAGCGAGAAGTTGTGCGGCTCTGCCCGCGCACCTTTCCCCGCCCCGCGCACGGAGGCAGCCCCCAGTCGCAGCCCCCAGCCGCAGCCCCGCAGCTCCCCCCTCACGCAGCACCACTCCGGGGTGCCGCCTGCCGCAGCGAAGGCGGCGGGGGGCCCTCGCGGCTCTTCCTGTCGCGCCCAAAGGCGGCCTTCCCGGGGGCTGCCCTCTCCGCCCCCGCCCACCTACCTGAGGGCAGCCGGCATCCATCCACGCAGCGGCGCACAGCCGGGGGCACCGCGCGCAGCCTCCCGCCCTCCCTCGGACGAGGATCCCCGCAGGATCTCCTCAGACGAAAGCACAGCCCTAGCCCGGCCGCTACCGCGAGGGACCGCGCCCACAGCCAAAGCCCGGCGGCCGCGAGAAGGGACGGGTGGGCACCCGGTGACAGGTGAGGACGGCCCCCGCGCCGCTCCCTACCTCGCGCCGCTCTCTTCGCAGCCGACGGCGCGCTTACCCTCAACCGCCGCCGCCCCCTCACTCCGTTCCCCCGCCCTAACGCGGCGTTCAACGCAGCCCCGCTAGCCGCGAGGCCCCGCCCCTCGCCCCGCACTGACAGCGCTCTCCACCAATAGCGAGGAAGACAGCAGTACACGAGCCCCGCCCTCACCTCTGTCGACCAATAGGAGCTATCCGTGGTGCTGCCCCTCCGCCTTCCCGGCAGGCTCGGTTGGCTCGCAGCTGCCGAGCAACGGGCGCGGGGCTGCGGGTGGAGCCGCTGAGGGCGGTGGCCGGGAGAGGCCCCCGCTGCGGGCTGAGATTGGTGCCGCGGGGGTGCGCCCAGGGCTCTTCATTCGGGCGTTCTCCCCTCATAGATGGGCGTTTTTTGGTCCCTTTTTCTCTCTCGGCTTAGCTCCTTCAGGAGGATGGAAATGTCTCCCGTAGTCACAAAGCTGTAATCTCGGTTTGCAGATTGTGATGCTGGAGCCTGCGGGACTGTGCTTCCTGCTCTGCTCGCGGGAATTAAAAACGTGGGTAAAAAATAAAGCTGCTTCCGGATGCATTGAGTATTGGATGCATCATAGCACGGTGCAGCTCTGCCATAATGGATTTTCCATCCCCGCTCCCATTTTCCTGGGGTGCTACAATGGTTATTTAAATGAGATGACCCTGTGGAGTCTGCTGGATGCAGTGTGCCATTGGTTGCAAATCTCCAGCCCAGCACTTCCCACAGCATCTCTATGAGGGTATGAACCTCAAAAACATCCACACAGGCACAGCTGCCAAGTTTAGGGTACTGTGGTCCTTAAAGACCAGGTTCTTCATCTCGATCTGCCACCCCACACAGAGCACATCCCCAGAATTGGGTGGTGAGGTGCTTTGGGTTGGGCGAGGGATGAGGTTCTGAAGTGAATGCCATCACCTCTGCTCTCGGGCATCAACCCACAGCATGGAGTGCTGGAGGGCATGAAGGACGTGGTTAGTGGGCATGGTGGTGATGGACTGATGGTTGGACGAGATGATTTTAGAGGTCTTTTCCAACCTTAATGATTTTGTGATTCTATGGCATCCCCTCCAGGTGCAACTCCATGGGTAGAGGTGTTCAGGAGTGTGCCTGATGCCTCCCAGCCAGGTGGGCGCTCAGTGGAACCCAGCGAGGACAAGTCCAGTGACAGGAATCCCTGAGATGTGGTCAGCTAGGACATCAGGCCCATGGACCATCTACTGGATTCTCCAAATCTCCCACCAGGCCTCGTTGCCAAAGCCTCAGAGATTTGTTATTCAGAAGGAGAAGCCCTGCTGTAGCCTCCTAAAGAGATGATTCGTGGTTCATGGCAGACAGTCAAACCGATCGTCTGAAACACATGCTCGCAAGTCTGCCAAAATTCCCAGTTTATGGTTAGATCTTCCCACGGTACTGTGTCAGGAGTGTATCACATCATCCTTAGCTGGAAGAATAATTTGACGGGAATTTAAGTAGAGATGTGATTCTATTGTCTAAAGAGTGGTAAATGTGTTACCAGTGTTTGTACTCCACGTACAGTCAATGGCTTTTGCAGTCCTCCGTTTGTCCCCTCTGCCTGTACTGATTCCAAGACAGAATAGAATCATAGAATCAGAATCATTAAGGTTGGAAAAGACCTCTAAGATCATCTAGTCCAACCACCAACCCATCACACCATGCCTACTAACCACATCCCTCAGTGCCACATCCACACGTTCCTTGAACACCTCCAGGGACGGTGACTCCACCACCTCCCTGGGCAGCCTGTGCCACTGCCTCACCACTCTTTCTGGGAAGAAATATTTTCTGATATCCATCATGAACCTTCCCTCGTGGAGTGGCATGATCAGTTAAAAATTAATATAAATGACTGGGTAATGCTTAAATGCTTAAAAATAACAAAATGAATATCCGGTAACATATGCTTGCAATTAAAATGATTTTTTTTCTATCAGCATCTCTTGTCATTCTAATATGAGGCCAGATTGTAAGTGATGTAGTACATCACTTGAATTCCTGTGAGAACACATAGATAGAAACATTACTGTGACAAAATCTGTGGAGAGCACTGTGGATTTTTTTTATAATTTCACAAACAATGTTCTTTTCCTGCAATGTTTCTCACAAGTAACCACAGTTTCACACACTAACATGATGTAGTTACTATTTTTATGAGGTCTGCCTTGTTTTGGATGTTTCTCATAATACACAACGTGACAGAGAAAAGAGAACATTTTATAATAAAATTTAATCTTGAGATTTGGTTTAATAAGGACAGCAGTACATAATCTTACCTATCTGATATTAAATATCATAGCCCACTTGTCTTCTGAGTTTCTTCAATATTCACAGTAATATTGTTCTCCTTATCTTGTGGTTATAACAGAAATGTCAAAGTACAACAGATCTTTGTTTATTGTCTTCAAAAGTTTAAGGCTATCATTCAGCTAAAAAGATGGAATTTTCCAAGATTAACCCTTGGAAATCAGGCATGGGTGTGGAGGTCAACCCCCTCTTCACCAACGCAAGCATTATGTCTAAAACAGATTTTGTTCTGAGAAGCTAGGCTAGGCTCCACGAAGTCTAAATCTTTAGGTTTGGTATTTATATTAGTCTAGTCTTAAGATTAGATGTTGGAGGAAATTTTTCACTCAGAGGGCAGTGAGGCACTGGCACAGCTGCCCAGAGGAGCTGTGGTGCCCCATCCCTGGAGGCGCTCAAGGCCAGGTTCGATGGGGCCCTGGGCAGCCTGAGCTGGTGGGGGGCAGCCCTGCCCACAGCAGGGGTTGGGGCTGGGTGAGCTTTGAGATCCCTCCCAACCCAAGCCGTTCTCCAATTCTATGATTGTAAGTAAATAAATTAGGAAAAAGTATGTTTTATCAGGTAAGATAAGCATATATGAGTCTGAATACCAGTAAGAATTCAATCTCATTCAAAACAAGATACCATTTCAGGTCTTTTTCTCATAAAAAGGAATAGCAAATGTCCCAATTTGGGGCCATCTAAGTGTTATTTTTTCAGGGAGTTTGAATGGGGTTGTGGAGTGATCCAGGCCAGAGACAAACACGTGAGGAAGGCAGCCAGATTGTCTTGGCTTCCTTTTTTGGTACCCCAGGCACTAGCTGGCTCTGTGTCAGGTTGGCCCTCCCGTGCAGATGGGAGAAGTCTGATCTGTTCTGCTGGAAACGGCATGAAGTGCCAAGTCTGACATGTGCCTCCTCTAGGAGCCGCATGAGTCAGTACCACTACAGGCATAGCAGCAGCTACAGGGCTGATGGCTGACCAACGTAACGCAGTCTCGGGAGTAACAAGCTGCTCACCCACTGCATCCCTGTAGTGCCACTGGCACTTACAACCAGGTAGGAAAAAATATGATGTGAGCATCAATGGATGTGGAGGGAGCAGCACGAGAATACTGAGCGTTCACCATTGTCCACACAGCTTAAATGGGTATAAATATAAATACACGGAGCAAGATCCTAGCACGGCATTTTAGAAAAGCCTTTAAACAGACAACCATCAATGGGAGTTTCTCCTAGCTGAAAAGTACAAAAATTAGCACACAGATAGGAGCAGATATTGCATTATTCTTGCTTGCAGTGACATTTCATTACATACAGAAGAAACAAAAACCGTGAAGAAGTGAATAGATATTGTTTCTTTCCCAGGGTCTTAAGGCAACAAAAGGGAGTGCTGCTGCCTTTGTTATTACTCTCTACAAACCGGCTGTTGCTTTCCCATGCTCTCAGCTGAGCAAGCAGTAACTTAAAAAGAATGTTACCGCACATTTTCTATACGGCATTGCATATTTAATATGTGCAATAATAGGCTGACAGCCACAATTCTCAGGTGGCAGAGTTTGCTATAACTGCACTGACATCCTTTCACAAAGCTTTTCTTAAAATATATATTTTAAAATGTGTAATTTGCAAGTGTTGCTCTTGAATGGGATAACATTCATTTTTTAACATTGGGCTCATGAACAAAGAGCAACAGCTTTATTCCTCTCCGCACAGTCATTCCCATCCAAGTACTGCATGCTGTTTACTCCTCCATTTAGTGGGTGCTGCAGCCATCCTCCACTGATGTGGCAGGTGGTACCCTGCCTGGGATTTGCTTTGGGATTCAGCAGGGATGCTGCCCAGCACTTCCCAGCCAAGCAGAGCCCTTCCAGAACAGAAGGCATAAAGTAACACGAGCAATGGTGCTGATCTATAAGAAGTAGTTTTAGTGTCTTATTTAACAAGACTTGTTTAGGCTAATGAAAAGTACCAGTGATCTGGAACTTACCTAATCTGCCTTATGTTTTATAAATAGGTTTACAGTGCTGCTCAGCCACCTGCTGTATACTCCTTCTATGCATTACCACTGCCCTTTCTTCTGGCTTCCTAAGCATATGTGGGTAGATTGCAAGCTTCTGCTTTTACAGGGCTCAGCCTAATTATAACCTGCAAGATCAGGATGTGACTGTTTTGACTTGCAGAAGCAAAGAGGAATAGATGTGTTGTTGACATTTAATTTGTTTAGGTATTCTGAACTCAGTCCACTTTTTTACTGTGATTTATTGTGTTTATGAAAATCCTGATACCCAATGAAAACATATGTTTGCAAACCATCATTTGCATTGAATTTGCTGATGAAATAAGGTGACCTTTAATGAAGACACTTCTGTTGTTCTTTTGTGTTTCTAAAGTCAGTGTATTTTTGTAACTTCTCAATGACAGGAAAATAGTACAAAGAATAAAGTTAAATAATATTTCTTTACAGACTACTGTAATTTAGACAATGTGACATTTCAAAGAACCATGCATATTTATTTCAATAGTAATGACCAGTTACGGTTAATGGATTCCATTCACCCTATTATGCCTTACTGTGTGTAATAGGCACCTTCAGAATGCACGCAGGTAGCTTTGCCTGTAAGGTGTTTCCTGCCTGAGCGTAATGCATAGTTTTATATCAGCATTTGGTTGAAACAAGAAAGGGGAGAGATGGACTGACTGCAGGGTGGCTTTCCCTTGCAGTAGTCTGTGCTTTGAGTTCTGAGGGCAATTCCTGTAAGTCCATCGATGGTGCAGCCGTTGGCTCATCTCCCAGTAATGGCACATACATACATTATTGCAGCCTCACAAACCACACTATCTTCCTCCCCTTTGCCTCCCATGGAGCTCTGGTGTCCCTAGCAATAATGTCAGGATGAAAACAGATAGGATAGCTCACACATATTTTTTTATTTTCCATTAATTATTTTCTTAACATCAGTTTTGTTTTCCAAGCTCTCCCAAACCTTTACAAACAGTTTCCCAAAGTATGCCCTTCTCTCATTAAGTTTAAATACTCATCCTCCTTCTCTGCCTTACTTCTCCCTCATTCTTTCTCTCGGTTGCCTTTATACATTACCTAGCTACTATCTTACTGATGTCAGCGAGTCATTTTCACCTAAACCACCAGCATCCCCACTTGGAGCTCTTATCACCTCACAGAATTACAATTTATTAACTATCTCTATAAGCCAAGCCTGATGGAGAGCCCAGACTGCTACGTGTAGCATCTGTAAGCAGAATCCTAGTACTTTTTATGTGGAACAATAATATATGAAATATTACCTCTAGGCTGATATTGCCCCATTAAATGTAATCATCAATTAAATCACAGATATAACTTGGTTTTAATGTATTTTTAAAAAGAGAAAAAAGTCTGTATTTTTGTAGCCTATTTGACACACAGAAAAAAATGTTCTAAAATATGAAATTAAATGCAGCAGTGATAGAAGATTGCACAGCAGTGTAAACACAGACAATATGTTGCAATTTCTCCCTGCTGTAGCATATTGTACCATCACTGTTGTACCTAGGAGCCCTCCTGTTGAATGGACTCTTTGCTAGATTAGGTATCATGCAAGCCCAAAATAAGATGGTGCCAGACCCCAGAGCCTTGTACTTCAAGACGTGACACAGTACTGGGAAAAAATGAGGTAGTTCACTTACTAAACTTATCTAAATCTATAGCATGACGGAGAGGTGAACTTCAAATAGAGATTTTTAAGGAAAATACTGAAATGTTTTTATTGATATTTAAGAGAAACTCAGCGAGAGCACTTGAGCACAGTATTGGAGATAACCTGTATATGTCTATGCGAAATTTTAATAAGTAGATAAGAGATGATGTGATGGGGATAGGTCACGAACGGACTTGAAAAAGAAATCTCCATTTGCAAACACTGAATCTATGAAGACAGGAGGAGACAAAAGAAAAGGCTGTTTGAGGGAGATTTAGAACGTGGGATCTCTCTGAATGATAATGCGTTATTATTAACACAGTGCATGGCAAGGGTAAGGAAACAGATATTGCAGCAGTCAGTATTTGGCTTAATGAAAATTTGGATGAGTTTTTAGTATGTAGATGAATTCAAAAATACTTCTAGAAATGTTAGTCTTGTTAAGATTATAGTGTGGTTTGGCTATGAGAAAAAAGAAGGAGGTGGAAGGTGCAGGTAAGTGGCAGGCCAGATATGATTTGTCACAGTGACTGAAAAGAAGATGCAACCAAAGGTGTTGGTTTTAAACATACTGTTCTTAGGGTGATGTCCTGGAATGGCAAATCTGAGCCAATTTGTTTGAGACTTTCATTTGAATAAAAACAGGCAGATCTGGAGTGAAGAGATGAATATTCAAAATAATAACTAAATCATCAGTGGTAAATCATCATCAGTGCTGGAGGCAGGTCTTGAAAGAGATCCAAATGACCTGCAGTGGTAATGGACAGATGCACAGGGAAAGAACATCAACGAAAAGAAAAGAAAAGAAAAGAAAAGAAAAGAAAAGAAAAGAAAAGAAAAGAAAAGAAAAGAAAAGAAAATATAGTCACAGAAACCTTATAAATACAAATGTTCAAAACTGAATTTTTATTTTTGAACTTTTGTTCAGTTCAAAACTGATGAGAGACAAGTAAGAGCAGATTATGTTGTGTCTAGGATGAGATGTCTAATTTACAGAGGTTGTTGGTTCAAAGTAGGGATGTTGTAAGCTTAGTGAACTTGGATATGAAAAGGAGGAGCAGAGCAGTCTATGTGAGAAAAGGGGATCAGAAAAATAATGTAGGGGGTCTTTTTCTGGGACCATGAGAACTGAAGGAGAAGTGAAGAGCAGCGTGTTCAGGGTAGAAGAACTGAGGCTAATGGAAGAGTTGGAAATTCTTAATATATAGCATGGAAGAAGGAAAGGACATACAGAAAGGGAAGTGATGGAAAGCAGATGTCTTCATGTAGAAGACATCAGTTGAGATCCCAATGTGGAGAGCAAAGAAGTTGCAGGAGCAGGATAAGAGGGAGGATGATTCAGGGTAGCAAAAAACCTTCTTGAGATGACAGATGTTCTCAAACTGGAGAATGGGAGTTAATTAAGAAACTGAAAGAACCGAAGATGGATAAAAAACATGTAGCGGGGAACAGCTTGTCTCAGAACTAGCTGTTTTGGAGTTCAAGAGAGGCAAAAGGATAGGGTGAAATGTGAAGAAGGCTGAAAGTGAGCAACAATCCTTGAAATAGAAAGAGGTGGGAAAGAAGAAATGCAGGCAACAGAAGAGAGACAAATAAATACTCAAAATATGGAAGTTATCAAAAGACTGAGTGACAAAGAGCAAGGAGAAGATGGTAAGTATGAAGCAGAAAGATATAGGAATGTTTTTAAGAAGGAGGAGCAAAGAAAACAGAGATCTGAGAATATAGCTGATGAAATCAGTGCAAGTCAGTAAGCTTTGGTATAGGGTGAGCTGAAGGAAGAAAGCAGCCTGAACACAGATGGGAGACTTGGAGCAATTCAACAAAGGAATTGGATGGATCTACAAAGACATATGAGGAATATGGTGAAAACAAAAGAATGTTCTGAGCTGAAATCAAAGAACAAGGCTGAAGAGGGCTGCTGCATGGAGCATGAAAATTATAGGGAGAAATGGAAAAGGGTCGTATGTAATGTTGCTGAAAATTGAAAAAGAGGATTTAGGCAGGGAAGAGCACAGGCAGGGAGAGAGAAAATGCTGTATGTGACCACCATGAAATGAAGCTGGGGAGAGAAGCGTGTGGAAAAGAGAAACCTCTGAAAGAAGAGAGACAAAAGGATCCAGGCCCTGTTGAGGCTGAAGAAGGCATAGGAAGAAGTCATGGATGACAGGGTTGTTTTACAGAGACAAAGAGAGTGGGAGGAAAGAAGGGTGTGGGTGTGAACTTTGAAGCTGTGAAACAAGTCACAGGTAGAGACAGCAAGAAGAGAATAACGTAACGTAACATAAGGCATGAAAAATTTTCCAACTTGGATGGTAAAAATAATGGTCCCAAGTTCTGTTTAGCCATCTCAGTAGAAAGTGGCTTCATAGAACAGTTCTTCAAAACATTTGTTTTCTCTTTCTTTTTCAGAGGTCATCTGCAAAGAGTTGCTTGGATGTGTGGGCTTTCCTCTGGGGAGGGTGGGGGAAATGAACTGATTCCTGCTTCAGAGTGCTCATTAAGCAGTCAGAGAGGCTGAAAGAAATCATATTTAATAAAGGGGTAGGTGATTGATTTAGCTGAGGGAAGGCATAGCTGTTAACAATGTCATTCCTAAGCAAAATTAAATCCCTGTTTCATCACACTAAGCAGATATGGTTGGCTGGTGTATGTACTAATTCTCAACATGGATTTGAACTCAAATGAAACGTAAATGGCTGAGATGGCTGCTGATTTCAGCAGCTTGCACAGAAAGGCTTTGCCATTCCATGAGAGTGTTTCTGTCCCAGGGATTTTCTCCAGCTTCTTCTGCAAAGTGGTAGCAGCTGTAATAACTTGTTTCAGCATGAGCTTTGCTTGGAGTCGGATATCTTTTCCTTCTGGATGTGGGCCTTGCCACTTCTTCGTGCTTCTGTCACGTGGGGTTTGGGTATCTGTGGAGAGCATGGCACAAACCTGTTCCCAGAGCTCAGAAAGAAGCTTCCCCAGGTGCAAGCCCAACACTCACTGGTTCCTTCCTGCCTTCCTGACAGGCAGCCTTGGCCTCTGCATAATTCAAGGCCTTTTCTTCTACTCTCAGGGCTAGACTTTGGAAGGGGATCTGTCTCTCTTGGCTGCACCTCTTGCTCCTTGTGTTCGCTTCACATCCCAGGCATGGCAGATGAAGGCCTTCTCTTACCTTCCATGCCAGAGGAAGGCCCGCAGATGGATCCCAGCCACAGTGCTTCTGGCAGGCATCATCTCCATCATTACCACCACACCAGAGCCTGAGGCTTTGCAGCCTGCCTCCAATATCAGCTTTCTCCTTCCTGTTTTTGGGAAAGGGTTTGGCTGTTTGGCTACGGAAGTCCCGAAGGGCCATGGTTCTGGTTTGTTTTCTAGGAATGAGTGAGAGGAGGGCTTTTGTGCCTCCACTTGTGCTCTGGTGCCTCTGCTAGCAGCCATGCCTCTTGCTGAAGGTGTGCTTTTCATCCTGTAAAACCCTCCTCGATTTCCCATGTTGCTTCTCCTACAGATTTTGTTATTTTCACTGTTAGGCTTCAGTCCTTCCTTGTCTGACATACAGCCATGTCCAGGAATATGTTTAAAATGGTAATTTTCAACTCAGAAAACATTTTATTTTCACATTTCTTCATTGTTGGCTAACATCTGAATATTCCTTCTTTTAAGCAAAACCACTACACCCTGCTTAAAAACAGCATGTAGTTTTGCTATATGAGCAGACAAGCCATCTTAAAAGGAAAAGAGATTACATCACAAAAATTAAAAGCTAACGTGGCAGACATTTTCCTTTCATGTCAGAGCCAAAAATGCAGAGAGAAGAGTTCAAATCTTGATGAGAATGCTTTGTGCATTGGGTTGAGGACTTGATGGGAGACTGCATCAGAAAGAAGGCAGTCATTTGGGTCCACAAAAGCAAGATAAATGCAGTGCATATGAGCTGGTTTTGATTTAGAATGAAGATTGTCCTAGATTATCTTTCCTGATGTGAATTCAACTGTAAATAGTTTCACATCTTTGGTCCCAATCAGGAATCAATGGCATTATTTTATTTTATTTTATTTTATTTTATTTTATTTTATTTTATTTTATTTTATTTTATTTTATTTTATGAGAACTGATACTTAGTGCTGCTGAAAATGTGAAGGCATAAGGCCTCAGTTCTCCTTAGCAGACCACTCCCTAGTGAAGCTGGTTATTCTTTTCCCCAACCGTGCTAGCGTGTAGCAGGGTATTATCCTGTGCTGCAGTGACACCTGCTGAAGGAAAGCATAACACGCCTCCAGAAAGGAAGTGCTGGCCTTACCAGAGCAGTGCAATCATCAAATCCTGAATGTATTTTTAAATACGAAGGGGTTCCATCTTTTTCCCCTCGAATACCTCAGAGCTATTATTAAGTTTGTTACTCAGCACCCTCCGTTAAAATGTTTCTGGACTTTAAACAAATGCATATGCAGCTAATGCATTCTGAGGCTTGTTCTGCATGCAGATATTTAATTCCTGAAAGTCTGTGGTTTCCTTTAATTTGCTCTCCATTTGAAAATGGAAGTGAAGGGATTTTCCTTACTGAAGGAGTAGAGAGACTGGTAACTGCACAAGGTGTTTGAGTAGAGTTGGCTTGGCCTTGGCAGGATGGGAAGAGTTGCGAAGGGCAAGCAGCCTTGTCTTCTCTTTTATTGAGATGAACTGCTTCTATTTGTATTATATGTATGTAGGCCAGTTGGTCCTCTTCGTGCTCTCTTCTTGCCAGCAAGCACTGTTCTAGACCAGAAACGAAACTCAGCCCAGGCTTTTATTGGCCAATGGCTTAGTTTTACACTTAGCTGTTCGTTGAGGAAAGTTTCTCTTGTTTGCTGGTGAAGGTCTGTGGTCTGCTCAACCTTGATGCTTTCATCCCTTTCTTCCAGGGGATCATATTGAAAAACAAGGGAACAGACTCTTTTGGAGGGTCTGTTGCAATAGGACAAAGGGAAACGGTTTCAAACTAAAAGAGGGGAGATTTAGGCTGGATATAAGGAAGAAGTTTTTTACAACAAGGGAGGTGAGGTGCTGGCACAGGTTCCCCAGAGAAGTGATGGATGCCCCATCATCCCCGGAGACATGCAAGATCAGGCTGGACGGGACTCTGAGCACCCTGATGTAGCTGTGGGTGTCCCTGTTCATTGCAGGGGAGTTGGACTAGATGGCCTTTAAGGGCCCCTTCCAATTCAAACCAGTATTTTTCTATTATGGGCTGTAACCTTTCTGCCACCAGCAGCAGTGGGGACAGGTCTCTGAATCAGGAAAGGAGCCGTGATACCTACATGCAAAGAACAGCACCTAACAGAAGGAATCCTGCCAGCATATACATGTCCCAAGCAAGCAGGGGGCTAGGAGGAGCATCATGGTTACTAATCTGAGAATGTTATTGTTTGAAAAAGACTTGAAATACTGGTAGAAGGGTTTTATGATTCTGCTCTCTTTGACTCTTTTTTTTCTTGCCTCCCAGAATGCCACGCTTACAGCCTATAATTAAACCAGCTTGCTGCTATTTGCATTTTCATGAAAGGAGCCTCTCTAACGTACCACTCTTAAATCTCCTATTCGATATCTAGTGAAATTTAATTTCAAGGCTTTCCTCTTTGCAGATCATTTAACTCCTAATGGCTTTTTAGCCTAAATCTATCTCTGCTTCTGTCTGAGCCGTCTCTCTTTCTCCCTAGCTCTCTGTCTCTCTTTCTCATTACCGGTTCACCTTTAAGCAATTCCAAAGCTATTGCAAAGACAGATTGCAAAGACAGAAGCCTGAATTTTGCTATTATGTTCAACAATTCTGGCAGGAGTCTCTACACATTCCTATTAAAATAATATGCCTGTAGCTGAAAACCCAGTGAGGGAAAAACGGGCTTTGGGCCGTTAATTAGTTAAATAGTTCTATATAGCACATGGGAGTCACATTTATAGATTTAGTTGAACAGTGGAAGAACAGTGCTTGGTGCTATATTCTTGGAAGAGCTGAATTTGTGGACAAATATAAATTAAAATGCTGTGCATGTGCTAAGTGCTAGGTACTTCGTGCAATACAACCGAGCAAGGGATCTCTTAGAAAAGTACTAGCTATCAGCAAAGGATGTCTAGCAAGTGGAATTTTCTGTTGATTCTCTCATTCCCTTTCCCATCGTTCCTATTCCTGACAGAAACAGATGGACTTTTATTTTCTCACAATTACTATGAACTAACAGCTCCTAAATTGGCAGCGAGGAGGTGGAAAGAGGTGAAAAGAAGAAAAAACATGCAAACTCTCTGCAACAGGCTGAACAGGAGAATGTCGAAATAAACCCTGTCATACAAAATAGCCGTGACTGCAATGTTTCCTATGGATTCTTCTCTTTATATAATGATCCATAAACTCCTCAAATAATGTGTGCATACTGAGCAATAAAACAATGCAGTGGACCTTCTATTAATGGCCAGAACTCTCAAACTGTCTTAAGAAAGAGCAATACTGTCATGTTATTTATCTGATCTTGAAGTATGCAAAGTTTTTCAGCTTTGAAATTGGTGTTGAAGCATGATATATACATTCAAGTCATCACTTTTTGGCACTTCCTACATTTGTGAGCAAATGTTTTCAAGGATGAAGCACAGGAGGAGTAACATTTCATCAAAAGTCTCTGAGGTACCCCTTGAGAGCTCACTGAGAATGGCAGCCATTGCCATCGAACCAGGCTGATGCATTAGTTTCATAGAGACAGGGTCACATATCCCACTAGTTTTGTGGTTTTGTTGCTCTACTTTTTTATATGTTTAAATGAAAAAAATAGTTTTCTCACTTATGTACATTAACTATATTATATATTTTATGAAGGCTACTCTGAAAGTAATGCCTCCTATTTTATAATGTCAGCCTACAATGTCAGAGGTGGTTGTTGGTAGTATGGCAGTAAAGATTGAACCTGCCCATCAATATCCCATTACATTTTGTTGCTGTGTGACAGATGGCAGCAGAGAGTCAGTCTGACACAATGACATATGACATGAAAGCGTGTCTGAAGCAAAGGTGTATCACTGAATTCCTCCATGTTGTAAAAATGGCACTCACTGACATTCATCAGCACTTGTGAATGTTTATGGAGACCAACCCATGGATGTGATCACAGCGAGGGGTGGCTGGTGTGTTTCAGCAGTGATGACAGCAACAGTGGGTCACCTTCAATGGTGCAGGTGTTATGAACACAGCATGCAGGCTCTTGTTCACCACTGGCAAAAATGCACAGCTCATGGTGGTGACTGTGTTGAAAAATAGTGTTTTGTAGCTGAGAATTTGCTCTATCAAATAGTGTTCTTGTGCTCTTTGTTTCTATTGTCATTTATATGGAAATAAATAGGAGGCATTACGTTTGGAGCAACCTACATGTATATGGCCCAAGACCATTTTTATTCACTTCATGCAGCCCAGGCAAGCCAAAAGGTTGAACACCCATGATCTACTGTGTGGATGTCTGAGAAGGAAGGCACTTGACTTTCTTGTAGGTGAGTTCTGATGCTAATCTGCATGTGATTGACTGACAAGGAGTCATGAGGACTTTCCCTGCCACATGTATCCCTAGAAAGAAGACTTTTTAAGCTGAATCTGTTAACTCATGCCCTATGCAGGCTATATGGAAAGATGCCCCTCAGCACCACCTCCTCACTGTACCACCACCACTGAGGAAATGGTGTATTCCTACACCGGATAAGCTTGGGGCTCGAGTTGGTGCTTGACCCTACCAGTGGACTGCAGAATGTGCTGCACTGCAGGAGTGGGCAACAACTGTAAATCAAGAGCCTATGGTGAAGCCTGTGCTTCCACAGTAACCCTGGGGTATTGGAGTGTTACCCAAGTGAAGGCAGTTTTCCCTTATTCTGTTTGTCCTTCTTTTTAGAGGTCTTATTGAAAATAGACTAAGCCCTCCCTTTTCTTTTGAGATCATTTCAAATTACAGTCACTATGAGCAAACCTGCAAATGATTTAAGACTTGTGTAATAAAACCTGTAGAGATATATTAAAGGAACTATTCTCATAAGTACATTTTCTATTGCTCGTATTAGAAGTAATAGAATTTTAAGAGTTTTTCTTCACAAAACTTAAATTCTGGCCCCCAACACTCTTCTTGTTATGTTCTGAGAACTCACACCAGCTTGAAATTTTCCATGCTATTTCAATGAACTAAAATATTTAAAACAAAGGAAAAGAGAGTGAAAGGGAAGAACATTTCCTATTTAATATCTCATGAGCCACATAGTTCTAGCTCAAGGGTGGGAAACATTCAGCCAATACTTCTGCCAGGGTTTGTTGAAGTCAGCAGGAAGAGCTGTACTGACATAAAGAGTGTTAGGTAGTGACTGAACAAGTTTTAAAGTACAAGAAAAGCCTGTAGAACAGTAGCTGGCTGCAGTGCAATATGCAGATACCCGAGCTGGCTTTACAGTCAGTGCAGGAGGAAGCAAACGTAAGAGCACAATAGCATGGACTGCTGCCCCAATACACTTCTTCCTTTCCCTGTGCTTATTTCAGTCTCTGATTAAGATGTTTGGGATATTCCAGGTTTCTTAGTGGAGATACTTTGTAATTCCAACTGTTGCCTGTTGTTACTGCCCATAAAACAAGGCAGTACTGCTGAGGGTTCCGCAAGGAAGGAAGAGTGCCACCTTTCCTAAAAAATATCATGACCTTGAGTGTGGGGTCCTCAGCAACTGTATTCCCCTCTCCACACAAGAGAGGAGAGGTACTAAGGATGGGATGGTTCTTTTTTTTTGCATCTTGACCTCTACTACAATTTGGGGTATATTTTAAGCTCAGTTTTGGCACTGTGACAAGAACCAAGATCATGTTGGTCCTGAGTACTGGCTGTGTGTTGACCTAAGATTAGGAAATTCATTTGGGTATGATGGACTTTGCAATTGATTTTGGTACTTCTGATCATGACCAGGTATTTAAAAAACCGGAAGTCTCTGTATTCTCTGTACTGATTGAAACTGAGTTTAGAATTGATTAGGAATGCCAGGTAATAAGGACTGTTGTCTCTGGTCCAACATACATGTTCCTTCCTCTTTGCATCCACACATAAATGATTCTGGCACTGTCAGCTAGATTAGCCTGCAGCGTGAAGCAGTAACTACAAAAGCGGTCAGCGATTCCTTCTTGTTACTGAGGAAGCTGAAATATGGAGGCTGCTGAAGGTTACACACCTTAAGCTCAAGCAGAGTTTCCGGGAAGGTGTCCGTGAAGCATGGGATAAGAGATCTTGAGAATACTAAAAATGTTCAGTGAGGTATTTTATGCCAAGCAGACCCTAAAAGTTCTGGGAGAAATGCCAGAGTGATGCTTGTAGATTGTTTCAGAGTCATCTTGTCCTTGACTGCAGGAAAACAGAAGCGTTGTTGAATCAGGCTATATTGCTAAGGCTAATTTCTCTTTGTTTTGCTTTTCTTCCTTACTAACACCACCCAATTCACATTACTTACACTGCATCCTCATTCAGTGGAAGGTCTGTCTTCAGTCTGCCCTGTTATATACAGATGAAGAACGTTTGGGCCAAGCTATTCTGAAACCTTCCTCAGCACTCGCTCACATATATCTGCACTGTATTTTGGACTTTTGCACCTGTGCCTAGAGGCAGTGGCTGTTGACGTTTCTGCCTTTCATGCAGAACTGTTCCCTAAAATATAGCTTATTTGATTCTCACAGCTATTGTTCTTTGCCTAAAAAATTAAAAATTACCGCCAGGGTTGTATTATGGTTTGAATTACAATCTTTGCTCTTGGTAATTTTGATGAAGTTGGAATGTTTCTAGCACTGTACGTTTCTGTTATTACTGCAATTGTTATTATCACAGTACTAAGGCTTTTTTTTTTTCTGTTCAGCACAGCCAACATGGCAATTTTTATTTGATGCCTGCCATTTTTTTCTTTTGTTCATTGTAACAGGAAGACATCTTGCTGTTTTACTTCAATGTCTTGCACTGACTGATGTTTTTGAGGCTCTCCTTCATATCTTTTAATAATCATAGCTACAAATTCAGTGGGGCTTTCATTTCACATTAGCTTCTTGTATTCCAGAAAGATATTACAGTAATGTGAAAAAGTAGTCCCAGTCTTCAAAGAAAGTTTGTCCAAAATAAAAGTGTTTAAGATCATTTTTGAAGTTTTTTCTGATTTTTGACCCCTGCTTGAACTGAAATAGCCAAATCAAGTATATGTTAAAACATAAAGTATTTTTATTCTGCAATATAAGCAGATTTTTTTTTGGATTTGTTTATACTAAGACTGACGCTAAACCAAAGGTGGGGTCGTCGTGATCTGTATGTCAAAGCTGATATTACGTGGAAGTTCTTTAGGGGAAGGTGATTCAAATGCAGTGTTACTGGAGGCCATGTTACCATAGTCTTGAGTGTGAGAGAGAATTGGGGTTGGAGCATATTTTCTTCCTGTGAATATATCTTTGCTGGAATATATGCATCTTTTTGATGAAGCTTAGGACCTGATCTTCAGTGCAAGCTCAGTTAAGTTTAAAAAAAGAAATTTAAGATGTGCAAGGTTAGAATGGTGGCTTCCCAAAGCTACAACGTGGAAACAGTAGCTTCTTCTGCTTCCATTCAGTCTGCTGTTTTTTCCTTTCTGGAACTGCATCATCTCACAAAAGCATGCAGCCTAGCCTTAAGGCAAAGTGCATACCTTCCCATTTCTTGTATACCTACTGCCGCTTTTTGGAGAAAGGCATTTAATATGCTCCTGCTGTATTATTTCTAGATCATTGCTCTCTTAAGCTACTGAAGCACTGAAAACGTGCACAAAAGGGTCTTCGATTATTTTAAAGGGAAGTACATGAATTCTTGTACTCATATAACTAAAAGAAGAGAAACATTGTCACTTTTTTTGTGCTACCCCTACACAGTAGTCATTTCTCCAAATGCCTTGAGCATCTTTGGACATCAGTTTATTAAACTTGGCTCAGCCAAGAATTCTAGGGCACTACTTTGCAAAGCATGTTTTATTGCAGACTTAAAATCAACAGACATTGAAAATAAAGGTTCCTGACTTTGTATATGAAAATAAAGTCTACAGTCTCTTTGGCAGTGAAAACTTAGAGAATTTCTTCTATATTCAAAAGAAATTTCCTGTGATCAGGACTGGATAGAGTAGTGACATTTGGATGGGACAATGCAAATACATAATTTATTTTCTCATCTCATGACCTCAAAACCACTATCCCCAGTGCTACAGCTCTCTCTTTGTCCTTCAAGGTACCTCCTTAAGGTATCTCCATTGTATCAAAGGAGAAGTCAACCAGATAAATCCCAGCCATCTGCTGTCCCATGGTTAGGCTAGTTCTATCTGGAAGCATAAAACATCCTGCAACGTGGGCTCATGCCCACAAGAAAAATCCATTACAGTCTACATGATTTCTATGGGTTTATCTCCTGGTACACTCCCCTTGCATGTTGGACTTTACATATGTATTTAAAAGGCAGCTTTCAGCTAGACATTACAAATTAAGAGGGTAATCTAACAGCTGCTGGTATGGTGTGTCTGGCCACTGCATCACCAAAACTAGCTGGTCATGCCTAGAAGAGCAGCAAACAACATGAATATAGCAGTGGTGCCATGACATGCAATGGTTCACCGTGAACACAAGCTGAGGCAGAGAAGGAGACACATGGAAACATGCCAGTTTCTAAATGGAGGCAAAAGGGTTTCTATTTATCTTCAAGTGATTTAGGTGGCCATACACATTCAGTTATTACCACAGGGCTGATGGCAGGGATTGAGGCGGAGTGGAGTGTTTTGTGGTATCTTTTGGAAATCCAAATTAACAAAATTTTTCATTTTGACAAAGTAGTTGTGAGTAGGACATCAGTAATTTGCCATTTGTTCACAAGAGCAGTCTGGTAGAAAGCTAATTTTTAGCCTAACAGAGTGAGAAAAAAAACATACTCAAACAAAGTCTGTCAGTGCAATGGTATTGCACTATCTAAGCCATCCATGTCTTGTCAGTGTGTTACCACAACTTGTTCGTCACTTGTCACAGTCAGTAGAAAAGATCTTTGTCTTGTGCAAATAAAAAGACATTTGAGTACCTCTAAGTACAGCTCTGAAAGAAAAAAATATTTGCTTGAGACAAACAACTGTTTTGTGACAGGACTATTTCAGGTAGAAAGAATGTAAGAATCTAAGCAATGTGTCTCTGGTATATAAATAAATGCCCTGTAATTGTCTGCTAAAAGTGGAGGTAATGGTGTTGAAACAATAGACTCCATTGAAAAATGAAATCCTGTAAAGTGATAAATGTGGAGGGTCAGCTGAACTATTTAAAGGTAAATCATTTTTCTTTCCTTAGCTTCTGGCACCTCTAATCTGAGAAAGACGACTTTCAGAAATTAACTCCATGTGTTCCACAGAGGTAGGAAAAGACCTGTATCAGGTATAGGATCACACTTTCCACTTCATTTAGGAGGAACCCCTTCGCCATGCTGTCTCTCTGGGGGATTAGACAATTCCTAGCACAAAAATGCCCAAGCTATGCTCAGACACGCTCAGCTCTGGCTAAGATGGTTTCAAGCAGATGGTTGGCAAGACTGATGAGATTGACACATTTCTGACCAGCCTGCTGCCATGGGGCTAATACTTCACATTCCTTTCAATAGGCGGGGGTCCTTTAAACAAATAAGTAAAAATCCTCTCCCATACAAAAAAGAAATGCTGGACAGGTGGGCCCAAATCCCAGCTGGAGCTTGGGATTGGAGAGTGCTGACCAGTAGGCAGTACATTTTACTTTCATGATGTCTTCTCAGCCTCCTCCAATTCTATATATATTTTACATATATAAAACATTATTTACATTATGCAGTATATACATATATCTAATACATACATGTCTATACAGTACTGTTGCCATCCCAGGCAGCAGCAGTTTCTTGGTGTAAGGAGCTCTCCACCTCAAACACATCACTCAGTAGAGGTGCTCAGGATCCCCACTGCATGTACAGAAATGCTCTGCTTGAGATGGGAACACCAGCTTCTTGTTATTAATAACCCAGTGCAAGTGCAGAGGGTTTCATTTGAGAAGGGTTTGGCTTAGTCTCTGTGTTCATGGTCTCTTTCACTTGGAAAGCAGAAGAATTTCTCCAATAAAGCTTCATTTGCAAAGCTATTTTGATAATAACTTCACATGCAACTGAAGAAGATGTAACATGAGAATAAAGACATAGCAAAAGAATAAAGATGAGGCTGTTAATGCCAAGTGTGTCAAGAACTTGTACTCACAAAAAAGAACAACTAGGAAGAAAAATGCTATGTTTGGATAATTCAGATATTTGATCTCTTATTTTTCAGACAACTCATTTTCTTTACTTCGCTGGCTTTTCCTTTAGAAATAGGGCTCTCCTTCACTCCCTCTTGTTCAGATGGCATTTTGGTCATGACAGTTTTTCATCTTCAAGGAACAAGGGAATTTTTGTACTTAATAAGATCAGAGGCTGATGCAGTCCCACAACTTTTCTCTGACAATGATAACCCAAACGATTGTTAAAAAAGTACAAGCAATTGTTGTAGGCAAATAAAAAATTTTCCTTCTTCCCTTTAGCAGCTCTCAACTTCAAAAGAAAAACCTGAAGGGATGCTTCCTATTTAAAATTATCTCTATTATTATCAGTGTAAGATGCTCAGGCCTATTCCTTTGTGATATCCTCTTAACTCTTCATAGAAATGTTATGTTGCGGTAAGGAGTTTCAATAATGATTCTGTTTTAACTCTTCAAATTTTCTGCTATTCAAGCTCAGTGCATGGTTTATGTTTAGAATAAAAGCCAACATGAAGTTACATTCTCTGTGTTTCTTTGTTGTTGTTGTTGTATTTATATGTTGCTCCTCACTCATCTCTATATTAAGGAGACCCATGTATGTGGTCTTGCCTTGCATAGAAGTCTCTAGAGAATTTCTAATATGTTTCATTGTCTGTTTGTGAAATAATTTTCTTTGCACTGTTACGAGATGGAGAGAATAACACTAACCAGAACAGAGAATATACTAGAGAATATACTTCTGATTTATATAGTGATTGTATATTGTTTGTGTTTTTTTTTAATGCATATTTGGTAATGATCCTTTTACGAAGGTATTTCCAAACTGTTACAGAATTTGCATTAGGGACCACTTAGGGACCATATTTGATCCTTTATAGGTAGATGTTTTAAGAAAATACCTTAGGCAGAGAAACTTCTGCTAAGAAGTTTCTGTGAATTATCTCTTTGCTTTGCCTAAGAGTAAATGCACATTATTTTAGCAGTTTCACCATTTCTTTCAAAACCCTCTAAGTATAGCCCCAAGGACTTGTCCTTTGCTTCATCCTGCTGTTTTCAGCGCCTCTTCCTTCAACACTTCAGTCTTCTTCACTACCTGAGGAAGAACAAAAGCTTTGTAGGGTTAATCTAACCATTACTTACTCTTTCTACCCTCCTTCACAACTAAGTTTTACTCTTATTCACTTATTTTTAACAAAGAAAATTTACATTATCTGTTTTATAAAAACATTTTATTTAATACCAGGAAAAATCTTGTGAAAATTGAAAGCTAGTTAAAATAGTTGAAATCAGTACTTCATTTTCTTCAGCCAACCACTGAAGAAAATTGAAGGTAAGAAGATATATGTACAAGAATAAAAAAGGATATTACTGTTGCTTTTGTAAGAAATACTTCCACTGCAGTAGTTTTATTTCTTATGAGCTGACAAACTAAGAATTTCTTCAAAGCGATGTTTTGACACTGGCTGGATATCAGGAAAAATTTCTTCTCAGAAAGAGTGATGAGGCATTGGCACAGGGAGGTGGTGGTGACACCGTCCCTGGAGGTGCTCAAGAACTGTGGATGTGGCACTGAGGGACATGGTTAGTGGGCACGGTGTGATAGGTTGGTGGTTGGACTACATGATCTTACCGTTTTTTTCCAACCTTAATGATTCTGTGACTATGAAAAGAAAGACCCATTTCCTCTTTGTATTACTGATATGAGGTTGTCTATTATCTATGCTAGTAGTTGCTTTGGGAAAAGTAATTGGCTGTTGGCAGGGAGCTGTGCCTGGCACTGCCACACATGCTGCCACACTGGGCACATGTCTATTTCTGGGAAAGCTGGATGAATGCAGTTCAGGAATGAATAAATGATTGAGACGCTGCAAACATAAAACATCACCTTCTAAGTTCAACACAAGCTATTCTGTTTACAAAGAACAGCCTTTTAGAGAAGCAGAAGGCACTTGCCCTTCTGAGCTACTAGCAAGTTGCCTCTGTCATCACTGCAAAACACAATGCTGACAGATCTCTGACTTGATGGTAGCACCGCACAGGATAGACCACTTTAGCGTCTCAAGTTTCATTGCGCTGACATGGCAATCAGTGCTGTTCACACAAAGCATGGCATTTTTCTCAGTATCTGTGCCTACAGCAGCCTCTCAGAACATACACGGTCTTGCGCATCAGACCAAGCTGCATGTGGTTTAAACCAAGCTTTGCAGGTGTTACTACCAGCTAAATATTTGGTATACTGATATACTAATTGAAACATACAGCAATTCAGCACAAACGCCTGCCAGAGATGCAGAGTTTGGGGTGTATTCCTACAGAAAGCATTCATAAATCTGAATTTGGGTCAAGTGCATCACTAAAATATTTCTTAGAATCTTAGAATACAATCATTAAGGTTGGAAAAGACCTCTAAGATCATGTAGTCCAACCACCAACCTGTCACACCATGCCCACTAACCACATCCCTCAGTGCCACATCCACATGGTTCTTGAACACCTCCAGGGATGGTGACTCCACCACATCCCTGGGCAGCCTGTGCCACTGCCTTGTCACTCTTTCTGAGAGGAAATGTTGGGACTGGTAAGTTAGGACTAGGTAACTGTGACATTTGCATTTGGCTCCCGTACACAAACCACTGATCTGGAGTACTGTGGCCCAGATGTAAAAGTTTTGCTTTCTGGTGCCATTGCTTTGTTTCAAACCATATATTTACATCCATTCAGTAAAATGGCTTCTCCCATTTTATTCATGTGTTTCAGACTGATTAAATATACCTTTGTACAGTGTAATTGTCTTCAGTAAAGGGATGGTATTGCTGCTTTTCCTAGATCCAAATAAACAAAAAACAAACAAAAAACCAATGATGGGTGGATATATTATTTCTCAAAAGATTCATGTTTCAATTCAAACACAATGGAATTTCTGTAAAAACATTAAAGAAAAGAGGGTCAAAAAGGGTACTTAGAACCAGTGAAACAAACCATTTCCATGTACTGAAACAGTTTTACTACAGTTTTTCAGTGTCAATCAGGACAGAAGTACGACCTGAAATACAGAAAATTCTTAGGGAAGGAAAAACAAGTTTCTGCCTTGTCCTACATATCATTTATCTCACCAAGAGGCAGCCTGAAGCTCCAGAGGACCTGAGAGATATCAGAAAAAGAGCCCTTCATCACCTTAAATTTTATCTTTTTCAGTACTACAAATCTATTACAGGTTTTCGTCCCCAGCATTTTTGGAGTAGGCTTTTTTGTTTGTTTGTTTGTTTGTTTGTTTTTCTTTCTGCTTGTCAGTGTGTGGGAAGCAAGTACCTGATGCAATACGTAACCAAAGCAAGCAAATTTGTTTTCCCTCGCTGGAGCAAATTTACTCACTATCCTTTTGCTGGCAAAAGATTACTTGTAGCTCAAGTCTACCTTATCTGAAATCAGCTCCTCACTGCTTATCCCCCTACAAAGCAAATTCTAATTAATACAGCAAAAGATTTCTAAAAGCATGATGGCCAAGATCTTGTTCTCATTTACTTCTGAAAGCTTTCTGCATCTCAAGAAAGCTATTTTCAGGTTTGTAGCCACGCAAATGAAAATAACACAGCTCCTTTTCTTTCAATGTAACCAGCTCCCACATGCATATCTAAACACCTAAGCGAAACATCTAAACTACTTTAGAAGGCTTGAATTTTTTTACTTATTATAGTCACAGTGAGTGTTCTTTACACTTGTCATCTGTAATTATTCTTGTTCTTAATCTACCCCATTTAAATATTGTGAAGGAGGTGATAGCATTTCATACACACAAGCAGAAAAGAAAAAACAAAAAAAGATGCTATTAAAAGAGTGTGTCATTGTCACACTTGAAAGACTTCTGAAGCAGTTTAGAAGAAGGTAAACTTCACTCTCAGGAAAGAACAAAATGTTACCATCCCCTCAGAAAAGCTATCAATGATTTATGCTGAATTCACATAACCAAGAGAAGAAGCCAGACCCATTTATGTCTAAATGATGGCTTTCTTTAGGTAGGAAAACAGTGCAACCTTTCAAATATTTGTAATACACCTATTTACAAAGGGCAACCATCCTGTGACAGCTTGGAGGAGGGAGGACTCAGAAAGCATGAAGACAAGATAGAATCACAGAATGGCTTGGGTTGGAAGGGACCTCAAACAACATCCCGTTCTCAGCCCCCTGCTGTGGGCAGGGTTGCCAACCACTAAAATTCATCTTCAAAAACTTTGCTTTGAGAAGCACTCTTAAATACTTGTCTTACGTTCATATCTGTATCTGTAAAGCTGTGTGTGCTATTTTCCCTTTTACCTCCTCTTCTTCCCATTGCATAGTGTTGGTTTAAGAATCTCCTTGCAGTGCATACTCTATAGCTATCCATTCATCCAAATTGCTCCTTTCTGCTCTCTTCAGGCCTACGTACATTCTGCTGACCATCAGACCACTGCTACCGAGCTTCTCCACAGCTGCGTAGAGACAACTACTTTGTGTGGAGTCTCTGATTCTGTTCTCACATCCTTTCAAGTGGTATGACATTCTCACTGTGGCACTCTGATATTGTCACCTTGTGTACAGTCTGACTGTGACTCATATAACCACAGACTGTTCTCTTCTTCTCTTTTGCACATAATAGCACTTCTGGTTTTTTTTTGTTTGTTTTTTTGTTTGTTTGTTTTCCCACAGAACACCTCACATTTCCCCGTTTCATATATGTCCCTATCTGCTTCTGTGATACCACCCACCTCAGCCAAATGGCACATTCCTTTTTTCATACCTTTTCTCCAGTGAGTGGAAGTCCCACTATCCCTCATCACACCATGCCTGCTAACCATGTTCCTCAGTGCCACATCTATACATTTCTTGAACACCTCCAGGGACGGTGACTCCTCCCTGGGCAGGCTGTGCCACTGCCTCACTACTGTTTCCTAATATCCAACCCAAACCTTTCCTGTGCAGCTTGAAGCCACCACCTCTCACCCCATTGCTGGTTACCTTCACAATTGGTCAGTACTGTTGTAGCTTTACAGAGTAACTTGACCTAACTTCTCCGTTCTGCTTGTTTCCCTCCTGCCTGCACTCCTAGAATTGCTCGTGACAGCTAGGCTAGTCTTGTACTACACTCCTTATCTTTTCTGTGCGGACAGATAGTTCACTCACACTCTTAGTGCAGTTTCTTTGAGTAACTGCCAGCTGTCAAACATTTTTTCATCTGTGTCAGCTTTCTAGGACATAATATTGAATAGTTGTGGGGGTTAATTGAAGTCTCCCTTCATGAGACAGTTTTATTTTGGCGTCATTGCTTCTTTTGAAAATGCTGGAATCTCCCTGCAAAAACCTGTGAAGCCACACATACGTGTATGTGTGTATATACATATAAAATACATATGAAAGCATAAATATAAGCGTATATATAAAAACATGTATGCATGCATGCATACATACTATATACATACATACTCTCTCTGTTTCTAAAGAATAACGAGAATTTAAATATTTCCTGGCTTTTGTGACGATTTAATTCAGTATAACAACCATAAAGGGAAATGAAGGATGATGGGTGTGCCACCAGCAAACAAGCTCATCACACTACTGGCAAATGGAAGCTGGCAGGACTCCTTACTCCTTTTTCTAATAATCCTGTACAGAAACTGCTGGCTTTGCATCAACTGCCGCTAGTTAGGTGAAAGTGCTATGGATCTCTTTAGCTGCCGAATTACAAGAGAGTTTTAAAAGTTTTATTTTGTTCTGCTGTTTTTACTGGTGACAGAGGATGATCTTGCAGAAATTTATTCTGAAGACTGTTTATTAGCCGCCGATATGCCCAGGTTGCCAAGAAGGCCAATGGCATCCTGGCTTATATCAGAAATAGTGCAGCCAGCAGGAGCGGGGAAGTGATCTCTGTACTCAGCTCTGATGAGGTTGCACCTCGAGTGCTATGTTCAGTTTTGAGCCTCTCACTACACAAAAGACATTGAGGCCCTGGAGCGTGTCCAGAGAAGGGCAATGAAGCTGTGAGAGGTTTGGAGTACAAGTCTAACGGGGATCAGCTGAGGGAGCTGAGATGGTTTGGTCTGGAGAAGAGGAGGCTCAGGGGAGACCTTATCGCTCTCTATAACTGCCTGAAGGGAGGTTGTGGTGAGGTGGGGACTGGCCTCTTCTCCCAGGTAACAGTGATAGGACAGGAGGGAATGGCTTCAGGTTGTGCCAGGAAAGGTTCAGGTTGGGTATTAGGAAAAATTCTTCTCAGGAGTGATGAGGGAGTGGCACAGGCTGCCCAGGGAGGTGGTGGAGTCACCCGTTCAAGAACCGTGTGGATGTGGCACTGAGGGATGTGGTTAGTGGCCGTGGTATGATGGGTTGGCAGTTGCACTAGATGGCTTTAGAGGATTTTTCCAACCTTAATGATTTTATGATTCTGTAATATATTTGCTCATTTCTGTCACACTGTCTAAGCACTAAGCATTAATATGTATAGTGAAGACTCGTTTTCCTTGTTTCTGAAGAACTACTGACTGGTCTGAGGGAGTTACTTTAAATGCAGGACACTAGCACTGGCTGGATGAATTCGACTTCCACACTGAAGAATTTGGTGCTTTATTTGATATATATTTGGATTCATTTTCTTTCCTTCTTCCCTTTCTTTTCCCTTCTCTTCCCAATTAGCATACCCCAGACCTCAGGCACGCACCCACCCACACCCTCCCGCAGCCGGCTCCCCGCAGGTAGGGGCGAGGCCAGGCGGAAGGGGGGCGGTGGGGCCGGTCCGGGCATGCGCGGTGCCCCCGCAACATGGCGGCGGACTGAGGCGGCCGGCGGCGGGAGCCGCTCGAGGGAGGCGGGGGTGCCTCTGCCCCCGGCCCGGTGAGTAGCGGCGGGCAGGGCCGCTGGGCGGGAGCGGCGGGGCGGGGAGCCGCGCGGGAGCGGCCACGTCCGTGTCACGATGGCGGCGGCGGCAGGGGTCGGGTGCGGTTGTGCCCGGTGTCCGGCCTCCGGGGCTGGCGGTCTTTGACAGCGGGGAGCGGCCGGCGGAGGGGGAGCGGCTCCTGGGGAGCGGCTCCTGGGGAGCGGTCCTCAGCAGCGCGGTGCTGAGCTGCGAGGGGCGCGGAGGGGCCGGCCACGAGGGCCGGCTGCGGGACTGCCGAGTTACAGTGGTGTCCGAGCGAGATCTTACACAAGCAGGTACTCTTCGAGAGATGTAATATTTTAAGTAGCGCTTAAGGCTGGACGGGGCTGTGAGCATCCTGATGTGGCTGTCCGTGTCCTTGGTCATTTCAGGGGAGCTGGACCAGGTGGCCTGCAAGGGTCCCTTCCAACTCAAAGAACTGTATGGTTCTGTGCCGTGTAGGTTTGATGGTCTGACTTGTGAACAACTCTTCAGTGCAAGCTGGGGTATGGTTTTTTAATTATAATTCAAAGAATAATTCAAAGAATAGCAGCCTGTTTAAAGCTGTCTTGATGCATCTTGCTCTTTGGAGGCGACAGAGGCAGCGTGTGGGACAGTTGGTGTCGGACCAGCGGCAACGCCTGTGCAGGTGGCAGTGACAGCAGGAGGGCACTCAGTGGCGGCTGTGCTGCGAGGCAGCACGCTAACATTGGGACATAACCAGGAGGTGAGCACTGCGGCTTGCTATCGGCTCAGCGGCCTGGCAGTGTCTGGGGGAACTTTTGCCTGCCTGGGGCAGAGTGAGCTGGATTTCTCCCTTAGGGCATAATAAAACCTAAGTGCTGCTTCAGGTTGATGGCACTTGAATTGATGTAAAGAAAAACCAAGTTAAAGATGCTTTGGTTGGTACTTTATTTATGAGAAATTTCACGGTAATGCAAGCAGAAAGTGTATGAAGTTGAAGCTGAAATCTAGGTGTTGAAGTATTTGTAGGGCTGTTAAGTGTAACAAGGTCCGGTTCTGAGTATTCAAGTAATGCTCACTGACTGTATTTGAGACGTAGCTGGCAGGGTTGATGGCTCTAGTTCTCTCATTGCTGTAAATAATGCAGTAATATTTGTGTAGTATCCGCCAGGTTGCTTGGTATTAAATATTTAATAGGAATTTTCAGGTTCTGCAAAGAAGTACATGACTCCATGTGATACACTCACACCAGTTAGAAGCCACCTAGGTATATAAATGCAGCTCTAACAAGGTCATTCTTAAAGTTGGGCCCTATTGTAAGTGTCAATCTTAATGCAGGGAGGATTGAACAAGAAGCAGTGACAGCCTCCTAGAAGATATTTCCTCACACTCTGTGTGATGCTGCTTTGAATGCATAGGTGCCTGCTTTCTTTCTTTCCACTGGCAGAGACGCTGCTGCTGCCCTTGCTGTCTGCAGTACACTGCTCTGGTAAGGCAGAGAGAGGTATTGTATTGCTTTCTGAAGTGGCTGCCTGAATTCAGAGGAGGCATTGGGGAGGGTTTCCATTACAACCAAGTGTAATTGGTTTTCACTTGTGTGAAATTTGCAGTACTGAGAATGCATTTGTTTCCAATATCTGCCTATAAGTTGCATATATGAAACGCCGACTCTGCTTTACTCGAGAGAGCATGGAATAGGCTGAAGCAAATGTAGGTAGCAACTTCAGCCCTTTGCACGTGGGTTTCCTTTTCTCACAATTTTGTCTCGTTGCTTTCTTAATGTTCAGATTGGATTGTCAGCTGTGAGTGAGCCACGTTTGCTTCCTTTACTCTTGGAGTCCATATGTGATGGAGTGGAAGTTTGAGGAGAAAGGGAGTCTGCAGTAGTTACTGCTTGATATTAAACAGCATCAATGATGGGAAACACCCATTGTCATTAGCTGTCCAGGATGCTGCAGCTGGCTGTCTTGCATGTCAGGCTGCCTCAAGCAGGGATGGGCAAAGAGCGTGGTTCTTCTTGCATGTGTTCACATAATCTCTGAAAGTACCTCAGTGTACTGTCATATTTTCCAAGTGTAACTAAAACAAATGACAGGTGGGGATGGGGATAGTGCTTCAGCAAGTCTGCACAAGCGAGGCTGTTGACCAACTCATTGACCTCTGCATCTGCTGGGAATGTGAGGTTCTGTTTGTTCCCATTTGACAGAAGTAGCCTTAGGCACACGGTCTTAGTGCTGATTGCTTCTTCCAGAGATTAAAATCTTAAATGTAGAGGATGATGCTCTCAGTGTTCTTCAAAATGTAAGATGTGCCTTGTAAGTATCCCAGGACTCTCGAGACTTCTGGTACTTCCAGCATGCCAGGAAATCCTCTGTAAAGTTGTTGAGGCTTAATAGAGCTGTTTGCAATAGTGGAGCAACAGAAATGTTAAAGGTACAACTGTTTGTACTTGAACAGTACAGGTGTTTTCATTGCATGTCATGATCTTGGTATTTTTTGCAAATACTCTTAACTTCAATTTGTCTCTCTGTAATTTGAAGTCCCAGAATGTTTATTAATATTCCAGTACAATTTGATGAATGTTTTTGTGTGCACACTGCTGCTGGCTGACTCGCCCTTTGCAGGCCACTGCTGTGGAGCAGCAAGAGACAGCTTGGTGAGTGACGGGCTCAGCTTGCTCCTTGCACTGCCCTAAGCTTGTGTCCTCTCTCTGCAGTATCTTCAGGTTGTTGTCCTGCAAGGTGGGCGAGGGGCCTTGTGCCTGCTGCCACTAGGGCCTGGTGCTGCAGTCTCGTCCTGTGGCAGCTGCCTGGGGTGTCCCAGCCAGCAGTAGGCATGCTGCCGCATTATTTGCAGGAGGTTTACAAGCAGCAACCAGGGCATGAGCAGTGGTGATGACCCTTGGAGGTGCTCGTATCTCTTCCCTGTTAGTCTTTCTGCTTGGTTAGTGAGGAAATGGCCAGGATGGATGGGGCCCTGGGCAGCCTAATCTAGTGGTTGGCAGGGGATTGGAACTGAGTGGGCTTTAAGGTCCCTTGCAACCCAAGCCATTTTAAATGATTCTGTGAAATAAGTCTGGAGGAAAGTCAGGAGCTGCATTTACACTGTTGAGCAAGCAGGAACTATCTTTACAAGGCTTATCTCTTTTGGATAGGCTTGCTCAGATCCTTTCTCTTGTACATGGTGGATATGGGGCATGGGTACATGCAGCGGTATTGTTTGTAGTGGAGAGGATGTGCTGCCTCCTGTGCTATCACAGGGTTGCTGCCACTGAAAGTGACGCCTTTACTTTCTATGTCCTAGAATCAGAATATCAAATCCAGTATTAGCTTAGACATGAATGAAGAAATATGCAGTTCTTCTTTGATGTGGTAACGTGTGTGTCTCATATCAGCCCTCTGGGTTCAAAACTGCTTTATGGGTAGTATTTGATCATTTTTGATCCAAATTGGTGCATCACTGAGAGTGTGCTTATTGCAGTTCTCCCATGTCCTTTCTTCCTGCCTTTCTGAATTATTTGCAGCGCCATTAATATCAAAGTCTTTATAAAAGAACTAAAACCTTTAACAGAACTTCAGTGCTCTTCTACATGGTCTAGTGGGCCATAGTCTTTCTGCTTCACAGGGAAAATAGTGCTTAGATATCCTATGTCCAGACTAATCTCCAAGTACATTTTCTTTTGGGATTTGTTACAATAAAGCTGTGAGCAGCTCAGTTATGAGCAGTGTTTTTGGACTGATTTTTTTCCCCTGTATTTTTCCGGTGTATTTTCTACTCAGCTCTCCATTTGGTATGTTGTCATCTAACAACAAGTAAGACAGGTGGGCCACTAAGGTGATCAGAGGGCTGGAGCACCTCTCCTGTGAGGAAAGGTTGAAGGAACTGGGCTTGTTTAGCCTGGAGAGGAGAAGGCTCTGGGGAGACCTCATTGCGGCCTTCCACTACTTGAAGGGAGCATATAAACAGGAAGAGGAACAGCTGTTTACGAGGGTGGATAGTGATAGGACAAGGGGGAATGGTTTTAAACTGAGACAGGGGAGATCTAGGTTAGATATGAGGAGGAAGTTTTTTCACTCAGAGGGTGGTGACGCAGTGGAACAGGTTGCCCAAGGAGGTTGTGGATGCCCCATCCCTGGAGGCATTCAAGGCCAGGCTGGATGTGGCTCTGGGCAGCCTGGTCTAGTGGTTGGTGACCCTGCATATAGCAGAAGGGTTGAAAGTAGATGATCATTGTGCTCCTTTTCAACCCAGGCCATTCTATGATATGATATGATAAGACATTACATTACAGGTAGATATTCTGGTTTGAATCATTTGATTCTATGCTTTCAGCTTCACAAATCAGGTCAAATTCTATTTTAAGATACCGAGGAAATCTGGTGCTTTCATGAAAGGGATGAACTCCTTTGATGAGAATCCAAGTTTGTTGTCTTCTCAAAGTAACATGATATCCGTTTTTGTACAGGGCAAAGCTGAGGTTGAGCCTTTGGTCATCTGCAGCATGCATTAGTTGAGGGAGCGTCTGAAGTTTATAGAAGAGAGTAGCACCGTTTTAATGGGGTGCATACATGGAATGAAGCATGTGCCGTTATTTATGTACTGTATGGAATCTACCGGAGATTAAGGCAGGAAGGTTCAGTGCAAGGAGTGCAATTCCTGGGGCACTTTTAAAAGGCCATTTGAAAAGAACAGCTCATAAAAGTGAGTCTTGTACGTGGAGGAATGTGAAAGGGTATCAGAGCGGATGAATTTGGTGGAGCTTATTACTATTGCTGTCATCCTTCCGGGCTCAGATTAAAAGGGCTGTGATGTCCGTGGTGGTGTTTGTAGGCCTGTATCTCTCATGTCTGTACCCGCTCTGAAAAGGTAGGCAGTGCAGGCACACCTGCCTGGTGGGGCATTGTGGTGTTTGGGTTCTCAGGCGGGGGAGGGGGGGGGGGGGGATGAGTGACCTTTCATAGATTTCTGCATCAAACTGAAGGTGACCGTGTTTTCTCTAGTTACTCTGCTGGACGAGCACAAATCTGGACTACAGAAATTGATTTGCAGCTCCATGATACATGTGGGGTGCTCTTCAGTCCCATCTGCACTGAGCTTCCACAGTCTCTCCAGTTAGCAGTTAGTCTTCCAGTTAGGAAGCGGTGTAGCTGAGAGGAAGCCAGGGTTATCTAAGAGATTGTAAGACCCTTTTCTAGTAGCCCTCTGCTTGTCTTTCCACCTCTTGTCTTCCTGTGTACATGCACTCTCCTACTGCTGCTTCTAAAAGTGCTGCTATTGCTTTCTGTCTGTCAGAGACGAGTGCAGAAAGCCACGTAGGGATCTCTGGCATCCCATTCTGTCCTGGGCTCAGGGCATCTTTACTATGTTTGCAGTAGCAATTTCTTCTTTTACCTGCTGTGTTTGCACAGTGCTAAAAGTGTGCTCGGTGCCTCAGAGAGCAAATAGAGCTCTGTGCTGCCTCGGGGCAGGCTGAGCTGGAGGCAGAGGAGGTGCATCTGGGTGTCCTGAGAATTTCATGCAGCTGCTGAGCTCTTTGCCACTGTTGGTCATGCAAGATGCTTGGGTTTTTTTGATGCGTTGTTAATGAGTTTGCTTCACGAAAGCAATTTGAGTTAGGAATTTGAACAAAGCCGGGTCAAAGAATGAAGATGAATGTTTGCAGGAACAGTACCCCAGGAAGTCGGAAACAGCACAGAAGCTTTAGTGAGTTGAATCCACCAAAATGTTGGTGCTACTGCAAATATGTACCAGCAAACCACTAAAACTGACAGTCTGACTTAGATAGAAACCTAAGCGCCGCGGCTGTGTTTTTGATTTATTTGTATATAACATTAGAACGGCCTTTCATGTGGGAAGACGGGCGTTTTAAGAATATTTGAAGCTGTTAATGGGCAGTCAGCTGCTGTGCTGAACTGCTGACTTCACACATGCCATTTCCTTTTTCAGGTTTTTACAGCCCCACATCGTCTGACTTTTAAAGCAGGACGGGGGCGTGCAGAGGGGAGAAGGTATTTTTATTTTCCATCGGTAGCCATAGAGCGGCTCTTAACTTTAATATCAATGTCAAATTAGTAAATGTTGAATGTCTACGATGTGAGATGTTTCTGTTTTTGCTTGATGTTACTTGCTACGTTATTTACTTCTGAGAGCTTTTCTGCTGACAACTTTTCTGCTGTTCACATTGATAAGTATATATTTCTCGTTTCAGGAATTCTGGGGACAAATTTGTGGTCTAAACCTTGTTAATATCACTTTGTAAGATGTGCAATGCCTGACTCTGTGCCGAATAATATAACCTCGCATGGACTGAGAGTTTAAGATTTTGTCGTCTCGAAATGTGTAATTACTGTTTCTCACATGCTAAAGCAGATTGTAAAATTACCTGCAAGGAGGGTGGAATGTTTACAAACAGTATTTTACCACTGATAGCTTAAAGGCTTGGTTATGCGATCACTTCATAAATAGCGAGCGGTGCACTGTTGATCACTTTCCAAGCAGTTTTTGAAATGCAGTAAATTTCTTCTTGAGGTTGTTACAAAATGATATTTGTAAAGCAGTAATTACTTACTCTCTTCCTTTACCAGCTTAAGAAATATTCACTTATACGGCCGGCTAACATTGGCTCTTTTGGAAGCCTGTGGTTTTTTCCGAAGGATGGGCTCTCTGACCTCTGCTAAGAGAGGGCTTCTGGCCGCTCTGTTTCTTAGAAGTTCTGCCATAGGAAAATGTGGAAGTTTAATTTCCTTTCCTGGAAAGATCCTCACTTTTTATTTATTTACTTATTGCAGAGAATGTGAAGGAAAGGGGATTCTGAGTTGGATCATGTTTCTTGTCAGGGCACCAACCGGTTATAGATGAGTGTGCATAAATGAAAGGAAACCTCAGCTCTAGGTTTTGTTTTGAACTCTGAAATGCGCGATGCCAAGTCACACTGATTTACAGCTGCAGAGCTCATGTTTTGTAATCGTACGGCGCATTTGCGCCACTATAAGGTTGTTTTTCCTTTTGTCTTACGAGATATTGTTTTTCCATAATGGTGGCACAGTGTGTGCTCCTGAAAGTGTTTATGGATGGCTCCTGTTGCAGAACTGCAGAGGTGTATGCTGTTGAGTCTTGAAGTGTATGTGAGGCTGCACACTGGGCAGCTTGCCTGGAAGGAAATCTTCCAGCAGACTTGGAAGTATCGAATGTTACAGCAGTACTCTTTGTAGCCTTATTCTGTTTATTTGCCTCTTTGCAGCGCCTCTGGGACTTGTGCCCATGGTGTGAAGCAGTACTTGTGTTTAAGAGATGACAGGTGAATAGAGGAGTAGGTGAAATAAAATATTCCCGGTTCAGAAACAGTAATTGTGAAGGACTCCTTGTGAGGAGCTGGAGCTGCAGCCCTGCTCTGCCCTTGCACAGTCCTGCTGCTTGGACCCCGCGTGCCTCGGAAATCACTGTCTCTGTCTTATCTCCGGGCCGAGCTGCACAGTCCCTGACACAAGCACTGTAAGGCATTTGGTGATGCTAAGCTCGCAATCCGCTGGGCGCTCAGGCTGCTTTCAAATGTTCCCTTTATCTCCATAATCCCACACTGTGTGTTTTTATGAGCAGGCGTGCTGTCAAGATAAACCTGCACTGGGAAGCCCTAAATATGCATGGCTTTTTTTTCAGGACATTCACCTCACTCGAATGCCTGGAAAGATAATGGAGATGTGGTCGAGAGAAAGCAGAATGATTTGATATCTTCTGTAAAATACCGGCTTCTTAGAATTGCAGCAACGTGTGTCCTTAGAGTAATTCTTTCAAAACCAGAAGAGCGGTGTGAGACACAAAAGTGTTTTCCATCCTGTTTTGCTGACCCCCAGCGCTGTGCAGCAGCGACGCGCAGAGGGGGAAGGCTGAGGTTTGTCTGACAGTGCGCATCCCACTGACAAAGGGCTGGCACAAGGAGAGCTGGCTGCTGGGAGAGACACGGGTATTAGCATAAACACTGCAGTAAGGAATTAAAGGGAGGTGAATGCTTTCCACCTGTTTTTGTAGGTTTGGTTTTATTTTTTTGCTTGATTGGTTGGTTTTTGAAAGTAGCTGATGCTAGGGAAGCTAATCAGAGAAAGAATAAAACTCTGCTTGCAGGATGAATTGAGAAATAAATGGTGTAAGTAATAAAGTTGATGAATATAAATATGGAGATCTTCTCTATATTTTATGATGAATTTAGTGTTCACGCTTTTTTTTTTCTTCATGAATCTACTTGATTAATTTCTTAACCTCAGCTTTCATAGAATTGTTAAGGTTGGAAAAGATCTCTAAGACCATCTAGTCCAACCACCAGCCCATCACACCGTGCTCACTGTGCTGGTGAGGGCTGAGGCCCACCTTGGGCAGCAGAGGAGGTGACTGCTTGCTGTTGACTGCATCATCACTCAAGGTAGTGTCAGGCTGTCCCTCAGCCTGCCCCTGTGAAGGAGCTCATCCTTCCTTTCAGACTGACCGTACTGTTTTGGAGGTAGCTGGTTTTCTTTTGGCTACCATTCAGCAGTTGTTAGAGGCTCAGAAACACCGTTCTTGAATGTCTTCTGCGACCAATGTCTCTGCTTACCGATTACTATAATAGAGACTGTAAGTTGAATGCTGTAGGTGTGTGATCAGGTTTTAAGCAGCACCTCTTCCACACGGTAATACCCTGTATACCCCTAGTTCAGCCCATTCTCTCAGAGCTTTCTCTTGCCTTGTATTTTTAACAGGCCGGTGGGCACGCTGTAAAACTGCCTGTCTGCTGGAGCAGGGGCTAATGAAACACTGGAATCCTTTTTATGTCCTGACAGACACTCCGGTTGTGCGAAACTTGATGACTATCACTGCAGGCTTGGAATCTTTATTACTGCACCAAGTGCAATCTGGTGCTTGGAACAAAAAGATAAAAACCATGCGCTGTTTTAAAGTAATCTGTAAAAACAGTTACTTTGACTCCGTATCACCTTTCGCAATTTATTACTCGTGGCGGAAAAGCTTTGAATTTTTGGGGGAGTCTACGAAAGCATCAAGTATTTCAAATTTATTTGATGGCTTAAAAGGATTTCTGTTCTTAATCCTGATGATCGCTTATGCCGTGAGTGCCATTGTGTAGCAAAACCAGCTTACTTTATGTCGGTGCTTGGTTTTATTTATAACTGCTTTTAAGTCTCAGTTCCTTGGGTTTTTGTAATAAATATCCAGCACGTTCGTGTACTGCCGACACATGAACCACGTTCTTCAGTCATTAGACTTTCAAAAATCATACTTACTTTTAGCGACACAACCTGCCCTGTGTGAAGTTTTCATCACACAGTCTACCAACATAGTGTACAAGTCCCTCAGAATTCCACTGAAGTTTCACCATTTCCAGGAATATAATTGTCTGTATGACACACCTCTTACTATATGCAATATTGGTGTCATTCTGTTTTCAATATGTGAGTGTATGGTTTAGTGGCTTGTGGTAGCAATGGTAATGGGAGGACGGTTGGACTAGATGATCTTGTAGGTCCTTTCCAGCCTTGTGATTCTATGATTCTAAGATTTAAGAAATTCCAAGTAGATATCTTGCTTTTCAACTATTCTTTTTTTTTTTTTTTTTTTTTTTTCCCCTATGACACTAGAAAGATATGGTTTCTAAAAATGTTACTTCTGGTAAAATTCATCTTTGAAAAAGTACTGAATGACTTAAATTAAAAAAAAACACACAATCTTGAACTGTTCATGATATGAACTCTGACCTTGTGGAATTTCCTTGAAAGGAAGTGGTCAGAGAAGGGAATTCAGAAATGTGAATGTACAAGGTCTGCTCTGAAAGTAATGCCTCCTGTTTTATGATATCGGCCCGTGACATCAGAGTGGATGTTGGTGATATGGCAGTAGAGGTTGAACCTTCCCGCCAATACGCTGATAGATGTTGTTGCTGTGTGACAGATGGCGGCAGAGACAAAATGGCATCTGACGTGGAAATATGTATGGAGCACAGGTGTGTAACTGAATTCCTCCATGCAGAAAAAATGGCACCCATTGACATTCATTGATGCTTGCTGATCGTTGATGGAGATCAACCAGTGGATGTGAGCACAGTGAGGCAGTGGGTGGTGTGTTTCAGCAGGCGACAGTGGGCCACCTCCACTGGTGCAGATTTTTGTGAGTGCAGCATGCAGGCTCTTGTTCATCACTGGTGACAATGCATAGCTCATGGGGGTAACCATTGAAAAAGTATTTTGATAGAACAAATTCTCAGCTACAAATAGTGTTATTGTGCTATTTGTATCAGTTGTAGTTGCCTTGGAAGTAAATAGGAGGCATTACTTTCTGAGTGACCTACGTATTTTTATGCACTGTTATTTGAATAATGTCAAGTAAACTTGCTGATTTTGTTGCTTTAGGGATAAAAAGCTTCAAATGAGTTTGTCTTGAATTGAATGCAGTCAGAATTCCCAATACTAGATGCTGGAGTAGAACATCACAGTAACACACACATATGTTTTTGCTGTGTTAAATTGGTTTCACTAAGTTGTCCCCTGTAGTTTCTAAAAACTGCAAGTGTGTGTGGATCTGCAGTCAGCTTCCTCTAATGGGTTCTCCCAGCTCTGCTGTAAGTGGTAATGGCCAGCAAGCAGATGCAGAGAGCAATTGTGCCTTTGTGTAGATTTCTTACATCCATGTTTTGTTCTTCCTTCCCCTGTAGTTCAGAAAGAGCGTTTTATCCAGGGCTGTTTAAAGTGATGGTTGTTAAACTCTTTGCGCGTAAGTGGGTGATTCATTAAAGTCTTTCTTTCCATTTTTTAGTAATGTTTGTTGGGGAAAATGTGAAAAAAAGAATGTTTTATGTCTTTCTTTGTACTAGAAACTCGCTGCAAATGCAAATCATTATACAACAAACCACCTAAACCAATGAAATAAAAGTTTGGGTTCTTATGTATCCTTGCTGCTTTGACACATCCATTGTTTACATGCTGTTCTTCTACAAATAGCTTGTTAAACTTTTGCAACCTTAAACCACCAAGATAATTGTAAAACAACACACACAAAATCTCCTTTCCAAAACAAGAAGACCCAAACTCTAACAACCTCCCCCTAACTTATTGTATTATTACTCCACAGGAAACTGTTGTACTGAAAAGAAGAATTAACTGGTCTTTCAACTTCAGCCTTTTTATTGTGAGAGGGAAGATCACACAAGTGTTACCATGGGGAGAACCACAGCTAAAGGTGAGGCTTGATAACTTTTATCCAAGAGGAAATAGGGAACCTGTTCAACTGTCTCTTCTAAGGTGATGATAGGTTATTACTTGTCAATTAATATACTGTGAAGTGAAAGAAGAGAGATACTGAACACAGGTTTTAAATGTTACATTGTTTTAGAGTAAGTATGCTGAATTCAAGTTATCCTAGAGTTCTATACTGTTCAACAAAGAGAATTTTGACCTGTGACAGTCTTGAAGTCGTAATACTACTTTAAAATTGAAGAACATGTCTAGATGTGATATTAAGTAAAATGTAGTGCTGTATTCTGTAACTGCACAAAATTTAGCAGAAGGATAGCTGAGTAGTGCAAGGAATAAATTTTTACTGGAATGAATAGTGTTAGCTGCAGGCTTTTGAAGATAAAATGGGCACTTTTAAAATAAATCTGTCCATGATGAGGAGTATTATGAAGGTGTGATTTGTGCTGTACTGTGACTGCAGAAGTTACTGTGAGTTGAGTGCTAAAATGTGTGAATGCTAACAAGTGTGTTTGGGCTGGTGAAACAAAGAGAATGTAAAGCAAGAAAGGCCCACTCTTTGAAATCAGATTGATGCTGCTTTCCAAACCTTTCAGATGGGTAGCTTTCTCCTGTAAAAGATCCCTAACACTTCTGTACTGCTCTTGAGCTTTCCACCTTCTGCCCAAGCTGCTTTCAGTGCTCATGTGCTCCCTTGGTAAATAATTGTCTTTTGCTATAATAGATTTTCTGTAATGACAGCAGTCATCTCTTTAATTGTTGCACCAAGAGTTTATGGAGGAAGTCTGCCCCCTTCTCTTGTAGCTTTTCTGCATGGCTGTTTTCTAAATGTACTGAAAGGAACACTCTGTTCTGGGCAGATAAGAATCCCAGTGGGGAAGCACAATAGGAAAAGGGAAGGAGGCATTTTAGATTTACTCTTTCTTGATAACCTCAACTGTGTGCACTGAGGTTTGGTGAAGGGTAGTGAAAATATGCTCACACCCCTATATGTTGGGGAATGAAAGCAGCTTGCTGATCTGTGGTAAATCTTGGGCTTTTTTTTTTTTTTTTAGCAAACTTGATATGAAGGTGAGCAACTGCTTGGCATAGGCAGAGTAAATGTTTCTGTAACTGTGGGGTGTTTCATGTCCATCTGAAAGAGAAAAAGGATTTTATGTTGTTTAGAAAAGTAGTCTCCTGCTACATTTTGAACTCAAGCTAGAGTTGAAGACTTTAAGATGGCTAAGAAATAGCCATGCGTATCTTGAAAGCATGACTGCGAACTTTTTTCCCCATGCTGGACAGCAAGCAAATAGGAGGTCTTAGATGACAAACACATGCTTCTTCATGTAGCATGCAACTCTGAAACATTAATGCTAGTGAAAAAGATGATGCTTGCTAGTGTACAGACAAAAAAATCGTCTTGTTTGCTGAGAGGTTAACTCATCCCAGAAAGACGTGTTTTGGATTTGTTAAGTATCTCCAGGAGGAAGCTGGTGTTCAACACAGGATTTTGTAAGAGGAAGTGTAAATTGGCCACCAGAGTCATCTTTACCAGACTTAATATTCTACAGGTACCTTTTCTGATTGTTGGTTGGTTTTTTTCCCCCACATTTACAAGCCAGTAAAGATAACTTTGTCTGATTTCTTCTTTGTCTCTATTTTCTTGCATGATAGATGTGGTTACTCTTGCCTGTCTTTTGTTGAATAATCTTATCAGCAGAAGAATTCTGTGGTTACTGATAGGGTAGTAATGTAAACACATGGAGTCTTGAATCAGTAAGCAGAAAGCACTACTTTAAATAATTTATTATAAACTTGTTGCATATCTGTAGTTTACTGCTGTAGTTTATGATGTGTGCTGTAGAAAAGCTGTTATTTAGATGAATAACAGAATATGCTGCTTTTTAATTTTAGTATTTGCTACCAAGAAGAAAACATTCTTTTACAGGGTTTTGAAAATTCCTGTTTAGCCTGTATGTATTACAGGCTACCTATATACATTGTGAATTATGTATACTTATGTATTATATACTACCTGTTTGCATAGTGAATGTAACAGCTCTTTGTATACTTTTATATGTATATACCATATGTTTAACACTTTGGTTGGAAATGGTATCTCATTCTTTTGCCTTTTTTTTTGGTAAAGTGAATAGCATATAATTAAATCCACAGTAGCAGCGTTTCATTTTCGTTTATGTTTTGACAAAATGATCTGAAATATGCTGTAAAGCTAAAGTAAACTCACATAAACTGGAAAAATAAACTCAAGCTTGTCCTTTGAAAATGGACTTTCTGAACAGAGAAGATAGATAATGAATTAAACTGACTTGCTTTGTTCACTGTGACCTTCAAGACTCTAGAACTAATAAGTCTTCGCTGTCTCTAACATACAAATAAAGTTCCCATTTTCGAGTCCACTTTTCTGCCTTGAAGGAAATAAATCATTGAATGTAGCTAGCTGAAGGAGATGAAAAGAAAATACTCTTTATGTCTACAGAAATATTAGGGACCTTCATGACCTCGTTTTTGAGGACTGACCTGAAAGTTTACCCAAACTGAGGGTCATATGCTGAAGGAATCATATTCCTCAATCCAGGTATTTGACATAATACTCTTCAATGTCTTAATTTTGTTTTCAGTGGTCTTTTGAAATTGAATTTTCTAGAATTTGGGCTATCCAAATGATGTAAGTACGTTGGCACATTTAAAGGCATTTATTTCACAGTTACACATCTAGATTTTAATAGATCTTATATTCCTTAATATTTCTTATAAAAATAGGCCATACATTCTCATCTACTCTGACTGATGACATTGGAAGAGGCACACCAGACCAAAGCATCTTCGCACCTGTGAAGTATAGTCTAAGGGAAACCTTTCTGAGTTGTTGGGGGTGGTAGTAGATTCAGAGTATCTCAAGCAAAAGCAGGATAGCAATTCTTTCAGTTAATGGCATTTCATCTGCTTAGATAAAATAGCTCCAGCTTTGTAGTAGTCTTCTCACCATTAAAAGCTGGGATGCATAAAAGCAAGGGGAGCCTTGAAAAACAATTTTGGTTTTACTCAGACTTATTTTTGGGTGCTTCTGCATGTACTGGGTGTGTTTTGCTTCAGCATGTTAAAGAACAGCTTTCTGTCCATAGAAACGAAGTGATAGCGATGGTACTTTGAACTTATTATGAATTAAGATGTTTCCAGCTTGGATTAAAGAGATATTTAAGGAATCCATTTCTTTTCGTTAACATCTTGATCTCGTTTTGTTCTTATAGTTTCTTTAATGGCTGATTTTAAGAATAATGTGTCAATGACGATGTTCCATTTCAATGTTCCTATTTGTGAGATAGGCAGTAACTCAAACTGATACAAGAAATAAATAATTTGTGTGGTAGTTGTCAGTGAAAACTCATCTGGTGTCCAGGCCGAGGTTTTTCACATTCTTTCACCTGTTGTTGATTTCTCTTTTCAGGAAAGGCTGTCATCTTGTTTGAAATCTGGCACTGTAGGGGAGGTGTTCTTTCATGACTGTCCTTTCAAGTTTTGGTCTTTGCAGGAAGCAGTTATTAGTTCTGTTCTTCAGTACTCTCATGTGGGACTCCATTGGATTTCCTCTTTGGAAATAAGTGGATTGGGAAGCTTTCTCTTCTGTAAGCTATCAGCCTGGTGTCTCTGACAGTCCCATGATTTTTCTATTTTTATTTTTTGAAAGCCTGAGTAACCGAACTTGTAAACATGGCAAAAGGCTTTTCTAGTGATTACCACCACCCAGCAGAAAACTGGCCGGATTCAGTTCAATCCCAAAGAGACTGGATAGAATATATTTTGAACTGTAGGAAGAAGGCAGTGGTGATGTCTTGTTGTGAGTGGTGTGAGTCCCTTCTTGGGTTCGCACTCATAGCTGTCAGGACATAGGGTGTCCACTGCTGAACAAGGACCTGGGTGAGAGCTCTGTGGGCACCATCCACGGGTACTGCAGCAGGTCTAACTGAAGTTGCCCCCCGTAAGGATTTTTCTTTGGGAACCTGCCAAGTGCTTTTATTCATTTTATATTTGTGAAGTATTTCACCCCTGAGTGTACTAATACGCTTCAGTGGCCCTGACCAATCTCATCTAGGTTCTCTTCCCCACCAGCACGCACCCTGACATCACCCTGATACTACCAGCCCCTTCCCCAGCAAGGCCACAGCAATAGGTTCTAGCCCCCTACAGCCCTGCCATGCCATGGTCAGTGGCCCACTGCTGGGCCCATGGCCCAGCTGAGCCTGACCCTGTCCCCAAGAAGGTTCCCATTACTGGGACTGCCCTGGTGCACCTGGCTGCCTGCGCTGGGCTGGGGTGGTAGGACAAGCCTTGACTGCCAGGTCCTCCCTGGGAGTCCGTGTCCTGTGCTGTGACCTGGCAGGAGAGTGCCACATCCTGTCCCGCACAGAGCCCAGTGCCTAACTTGTCTCCTCACTGAACTACGGTGGAGGATTTGGGGACTGATGAAAGAAGACTATTCTCATTCTACTCCTCCTATATCTGCATCTTTTCATGCTGTGCTTTTCAGTATATTTTGAAAGAAAAATAATGCAATCACTGAACTTGTATTACAAATACCTTTTTATTATCCATTGAAATAGATAAAGTCTTCGGAATGACAGATTCTGTATTGTTTGAAAGCATTCTGTGTTATGCCAGATGTTATTATGATGGGATTATTACATTTATAATGTAATGGAATCTTGTCTTTTAGATTCAAAGGAAATTAAAAAAGAGAAAGATGGAAAGAATCAGCAGGCAAACAACCCGTCTTTAAAAAGTGGTAGGTATTGCAGCTGTCAGGTTATTAGTTAAGGTACCCTAAAAGGAAAAGTATATATTTGGAATATCTGTCTCTTGGGGCTGTTTTTTTTTTTTTCCTTCAATCTCTTTGGCTATAACTGATGTGTAGTTAAAAACATACAGTTGCTTTTGTGTAACTGTTAGCAAAGTATGTTTTGGTGTAGCAAATGACTGTTGAAACTGCTTGGCGTGAATCTGACAGTTTTATTAGCTCAGACAAGTGCTCAGGATATATGTAATCAAAAACTATGTAAAAATAAACACTTTTTTTTAAGATCATTTACTGATTTCCTTGTTCTTCTGGTGATGCATGTTCCTGTTGAATGCCTCTTTTGCCTCAGTTGCCTTCTCTTTCATTAGTGTGTTTGCTTTTGCCAAAAAAAGTTGAATTTCAGTTTAATAGTTTGAGTTCTTAATATTGCTAACTAGATTAAATTGCCTGAGTTTCTAATTTTACTTTAAATCTGTTTTCAAATCAATTGTTTATTGATAATAAACTGAAGAAAACTACGCAGTTGTCAAAAACAAGCCAACTTCTTGTAAACTTATACAAGCTCTGTTATCCTCAGTAGGTGCTATGGGGTGACATATACATCGGGCTGTTGGGAAATATGTGGAACTGTTGGCAATTTCACTTTTGTGAAGTGCAGTAGGAGAGAAGCAGCATCCTTATATGCTCTTCATGCATTTGCATTGGTTGAGTTTGAGGCAGTGAGAAATGTCATGATACTGTTGACTGAAGTAAAATATCTCTTTAGGAGTCCTTAGTAACGTTATCACTGGGTTACTTAAACTCTCACTCTTCTTACATTCCCGTACCCTCTGACTCCTAGTGGATGGTCTGGTTCAGAAGTTTTCCTTCATGCCACCTGAGGAGTTGTGTTACTGACTATGTCAATGACTATATCTTTGAACATAGTCGTAACAAGGTAACTGCATAAAGATGTGATATCCTGGTTCTGAAGCCTTAGTACTGCTTTCTGCAGTTACATTTGTCAGACTTCTTTCTTCCATTTCTTGGGAGAGTATCAGTGGTATTTTCTTCTCTCTTACGAATGCCCTTCCTTGCTTGTCTTAAAGTGTCTCTTTTCCCCTCTCCAGTTGTGTTAGAGGAGCTTACACAGGAGGACTCGGATTGCATGTCTGTGTTTTAAAAAATGTTGTCTGACATGACAGATGGAGCCCCATGTGACAGCCCCCACCAGTGCTGTTCTTATATGACTAAGATAACGGTATTTCTGAGTCACTATAAAACTTTCTTGTCTTCTTCTGCACTAGAGAACAGTATGTTGAAAAAACTTTGGGTAGGAATAGTGCTAAGCAGGCAAGCCTTGTTCTGTTGTCTGTGTTCTTCCACTCGAGACTGTGCTTTTCATCTGAGCAGTGAATTTGCTCATGAAGTCTGGACTCAACTCTGTCAAACACCTACAGGGGAGTGCCTTGCTTAGGATCTCTGATTATCTATAGATTAGATGATAGTTTTTATCCTGTGTTATTGCTTGTTGGTGGCCAGAAAGAAGGAGGAATCCTCTTCTGGCCATTGGAATAAAGAAGGATTCGTTGGATACCATCCAACAAATGTCCAGAATTTTTAGGAGAGTGTGCAATAGAAAAGTTGAAGAGGAAGGGAAGCAGAGGTGTGGGAAGAGCAAAAAAATAAATAAAAAAAGCAAAAATAGTGTACAGTGGGGAGGGAAAGGGAAGAGTAGAAAAACTGGCTGAATGATTCCAACATAAGAAAAGAAGTAAAAGTACAAAGGAGGATATGAAGTACCTCACAGTTTACCTGCTAAGTTTGCAATAGTGTGTAAAACAATTGAAAGGAAACTTCATCTTTGTCAAAGAGGGGCGGTGGGAAGAAGAATAGAACATATGCATACCTGGGTCAGAATTCTCAGATACATACCAGAGGAACCTAGGGATGAAATGAGAAGGCATGAAGTACTTCATCTGTTTAAACAGGATTTAGACTGTGATAATACTGTATTAAACTAAAAAAAAATACGCTTGAACTCTACTTATTTACAAGTTACACTTGAATCTTCAATTTAAAATTTGTCAAACTTTGGTTTAAACTAAACTAAAGCAGTGCGTGCAGTAGAAGAAGATAGAATTAGGGAACACTCAAAAAAAACTGGGCATTCACACACGTTCATGGGACCAGATGGGGCGCCACTGGGGGTGCTGCCGGCCTGCAGGCAGAGCGTGAGCCAGCAGCGTGCTCTTGTGGTTGCAAACATGAACTGCATCCGTGGTCGTGTTAGCAAAGATGTGGGCTGCAGGCTGAGAGAAGTTGGCTCCTTTTGGGTGTTTGTGAGACTGTCTGGAGTACCCTGTTCAGTTTTGAGCTCCCCAGAGTGAAGAATATGTTGACATGCTCGATGCCACCAACAGCGTGAAAGTGCTGAAGCACAAGATGTAAACAAAAGACTGATAAGAATACCAGAAGAATGATTTGCACAGCTGGAAGAAGAGGAAGCTTACAGAAGATCACCTTGCTGTCTTCAACTGCCTGACAGGTGACCATGAAGAAAACCTAGCTGGATGCATTTCTGAGACACAATGGAAGGTCGTCTTGTCTTCACTCGTGGGAACGTGAGACATTCCTGCTTCAAGTGAGGAAAAAAGTCTTCATATGAAAGGTGATCAAACCCAAGAAGAGGAGCTCAGAGACGTTACCCAGAGATACTCGGAACTCAGCAAGCCTCAGAGCAGCCTTGCTGTGATGGGACATGCTCTAAGCAGCCAAACTGGAGGCATCCTGGGGTCCCTTCTAGTAGCTGAAGTTACTTTGTAATGGGCGAAGCCTCTCCAGAAGTGCTAGGGTATTGATACAGAATTGGAAAAAAGAGCAAGACAGCAAGCACCGTTAACCCACAGGGTATTGACTGTAAACCAGTGCTTTTGCAGGCAACTGTGGCATAAACTTATTCCTTTCTTTTTTTGTTTAATTAATGAGGCTATTTGGGCATACTGATGGTCCTGTTTAGAATCCCACTCTTGTGCTGGCTACAAACGACCTAATTTTTTTTTTACAAAATGTCCTGATTACCTTCAGGTTTGGTTTGGGTTCTTTTTTGTTTTTTTTTTTTTCTTTTCCTCATTCCCAGTATATGCTGATTTGTTCCTCAGCATGAAAATTCCTTTTTCTCTCTCATTTTCACTTTGCTGGTGGGTTGCAAGAGTTGTGTGTGTTGCATAATAGCTTCTCTGAAGCTGTTTAATTCAGCCTGCAGGTTGAGTGGGAAGGAGAATGCATGTTAAATCATTCAGTGTGAATTAATTTTCTCTTCAATTTCTCAGAAGTTGTATGTTTTCAGGGGCTTTAGAATTAGAAATATGTAGAAAACAACTGCTTCTTTGCTTTTTGGGTAGAGATTTTTGGGTAGTGATTTTTTTTCCATGTTACTGTCTTCCTAGGTAAGCATCTTACATGTTGCAACATTCTTTCATCTCTCTTTTCTATGACTGCTGTAATTAAATGATAATTAGCGCAGTATCTCAGACATTAGCTTTACTGTAGCATGTTTTCACAGATGGAGTGAAAATCATAGGTCATTTATGCTTGAGGAAAGAGTTTTTAATATCCAGGATTTCAAGTAAGGAGTGAGGCAGTATTGTTTTCCTTTTGGTTTTATGTGCGGCTGGCTGCTGTGTTACCTTATGTAGCTTTCTAGTAAATACTCCCTGAAAACAAAACCTGTTTTCCTTTTCCTCTATACTTTCTGGAAATCCCACCAGATTTAAAGTCCTGTTATAACAGCTGAGATCATTTTGGGAAATGCAAGTATGGGGATATAATATTTTCAGAGGATGTAAATGGGGTCCCTCCCCTTGGAACGTGCTATCTCTGAAGTATCTACATTGCCTGGTCCTTACCACAACAGCGCTGTGGTTCATGATTACAATTTTGGTATCGAGTTACAGCTGAAGTAGCTGGGACATAATTAACATTTTGGTAGGGTTCACAGAACCACAGAATGGCCTGGGTTGAAAAGGACCACAATGATCATCTAGTTTCAACCCCCCTGCTATGTGCAGGGTCACCAACCACCAGACCAGGCTGCCCAGAGCCACATCCAGCCTGGCCTTGAATGCCTCCAGGGATGGGGCATCCACAACCTCCTTGGGCAACCTGTTCCAGTGCGTCATCACCCTCTGAATGAAGTTAACCTCTGGGTTAATTTTATTGGACTGAGTACATTAAAGTTCACTTTGAAAAATAATTTTTTAATCACAAGTCAATTGGTAATGGCAGTTTTATTTTTAGATTCAAAGATTTTTTTGAAGGTGAGGCTTAGAAAGCAGTTAATTATTATTTTTTGGAATTTGTGTCCTCCACGGCTTTTCAAAGAAAGGAGCAATGGATGTGGAGGCAGGTTGCTTGGGAAAACTCTGAAGGACCATTTCCAGAGCATACCCTCCTGAAATAGAAGTATCTTAATGCATTTTTAAAGTTAATACCTTTTGTGAGTAATACAAAATCAGTGTAAGTGTATAAATGTGTAAATAAGGTTTTTATTACAAAATAGACAGGCTTCCGAGGTGCCCTATGAAAACATCTTTGTTACCAGCCTGACTGCAGTTCAGTTCACTAAATTATCAACTTTTGAAAATGTTTTGACTTGTTACTTAGTTAACAGCTGTATGCCCTCCGCAGAGTCGAGGAGCAATCCTTCATACCTTTCGAGGCTGCTGTGCCAAAAAATGAGAGTCTTAGCAGGACAGGAGTGTGGTTCTCTTCTGTTCAAGGCGCTGTAATCTTCACTGAAATGCTGTGCTAATGCAAGCAAGCTCTGAGTTCAAACCAACAAATATCATTAGAGAAGCAGTGTGCAAGTGACTGAAAACACTGCCATTTTCCGTGTGTTTCTTTGTTTCTTAAAATTGCTGAATTGTGTTTGACTCTGCCCAGTAGTGCTTTTACTGGCAGACACGATACAGTTTCTTCACCATCTTCAACCTTTGTGAGGTTATCTCTGATTGAACCACTGGGTGGCATCGTTGCACTCTTTTGGGGTTCATTGATGATCTGCTTTACAGGAACATCAGATAGATGCCAGCTGCCCAAACAGAAAAATAAGCAAAGGAACTCATCTAGATGATTTACGGGCAAAACCATTAGCTGTGCTGTGGTAGTTTTTATCTTGTAGTATTTACCTTACAAAAAGAAACCTTTATCAGACTTCTCATGAAAAGAAAAAAAGATGCTGTTGGAATGTTGTGCTAATTCTTTTCATTTATGGTGGACTGAGGATACTGGTTCTCAGTGTACATTTCAGTGGATGCTCAGTGTCTGTGCTTTTTACTGTATATTATTAAATTAGTCCATTGAAGTTGCCATACCAGTGCTGCTGTTCCTCCCACTACTCAAGTGATGGGGGAACTAAGATGCAGAAGCACTGAAGTGATTTTTACAGGGATGTCTGGAAGAGCATCCTTGTGCAGAGAATTGAATCTAGATATCCTAACTTATATCTCTATATGTGGAGCACAAAAAGAAGAACTTGTGGGTACACATATTTTCCTGTTGTGTGATTCCCCTGTTGACTCTTAAAGCTACTTCAAAGGCTGTGTATTTTATGAAGTTTTCATTTTATTGTAATGCTGTTCCTGGGGAAACAAAATTATTCTACAGATATTTGGGTGGGTTTTTTGCTCTCTCTTTCCCCAGCTTACCTCTTAATTTATGTTCCCTTTCAAAACTGTCCGTATGGCCTTTTTTTTTTGTCTTATGTCTTCCAGAACAGTTTAGTTGGGATGATTATCTGAAAGAGACTGAATCAATAGCTGCCCCTCTACATTGTTTCAAACAGGTATGCCAAATACTATTTTGCAAGTCTGTGTGTGTAAGTTTACATGTTACGGGGTGATGATACCGCAACTTTAACATTTGGACTGCTTGCAGACTTTGACTTCTTTGGATCTCTGTTTATCAGTATCTTACACTTTTGATAGATACCAGCAACTGAAATTTTCCAATCTTGGTTTCTGCCTCAAGCCAGATTTTGAGGGTTTCATTAAAGCTGTAGCTTTAGACTCTCTTTTTCTTTAAGAGAGAACAAGATAGAACAGTCTCATTGGAGTTCAAAAATAATTTCTGGTTTTTTTTTCAGTAATATTAGAGGATTACTGTGAGAATTAAAATTTGGCTGATAATGAAAGGAGCCTTCCACCAATCCCATAACTGTAAGAGTCCTTTCAATTCTGGGTAGCTATTAGAGGTACAAAATGTATGTATATATATTTTTGTGCATGCTGGAAAAGTTATTTACCACTTATTTTCTGAATCTCCCAAGTACTCAAATCATATAATCATAGAATGGCTTGGGTTGGAAGAGACCCTGTGGATCATCAAGTTCCAACCCCTGCCAAAAACAGAGTTGCTAATGACTAGATCATGTACTAGACCAGGTTGCCCAGGGCTCCATCCAACCTGGCCTTGAACACCTCTAAGGATGGGGCATCCACAGCCTCTCTGGGCAGCCTGTTCCAGCACCTCACCACCCGCTCAGTGATTCTGTGAAATATGTTGCATTTAAACTCTTTCAGATCAGGATGATTTTTACCAAGGTGTAATTATAGAATCGATTGAGTTGGAAAGGTCCCTTAAAGGTCATCTGGTCCAACTCCCCTGCAGTGAACAGGGACACCTACAGCTACCTCAGTGTGCTCAGGGCCCCATCCAGCCTGATGTTGAATGTCCCCAGGGACAGGGCATCTGCCTGCTCTTTGGGCAACCTGTTCCAGTGCTTCAATACCCTAATCATAAAAAAAACCCTTCCTTATATCCAATCCAAATCTCCCCTGTTTCTGCTTGAAACTACTTCGTTGTGTTCTGTCACAGCAGACCCTGCTAAAGAGTCTGTCCCCTTCTTTCTTGTAGCCCCCCTTTAGATATTGAAAGGCCACTATCAGGTCACCTCAGAGCCTTCTCTTCTCCAGACTGAACAGCCCCAGCTCTCTCAGTGTCTCTCTGGACACACTCAAACAGGTCCACATCTCTCCTGTGCTGATGGCTCTACATCAGGATGCAGTACTCCAAGTGAGGTTTTGCCAGCCCAGATCACCTCCCTCAACCTCCTGGCTGTGCTTCTTTTGATGTAGCCCAGGATACAGGTGGCTTTCTGGTCTACAAGGGCACATTGCTGGCTCAAGCCCAGCTTGCCATCCCCTAGTATCCTCAGGTCCTTTTTGGCAGGGCTATGCTCCATCTTTTCATCCCCCAGCTTGTACTGATAGTGGGGGTTGCTGTGACCCAGGTGAAAGACCTTGCACTTGGATTTATTGAACCTTATGAGGTTCTCCAGAGCCCACTGCTTGAGCCCATCTAGGCCCAGCTGGATTGGAAAGGAGTGCAAAAAATAACAAAATGGCTTTTACAGGTAGGTCAACCAGAAAAAATCCTGAGCAGCTTGTAGTCATCGATGGCCACACCCATCAGATTTCAGTGATGGCAACTACATTATGGTTTTCTAGTAGCATGGTGGTTTCAATAATAGTGGTAATAGGTACTGAATTTTAAAGAATACATTAAAAAAATTTAGAGGAAAGACTTTTTTACCAGGACTTGTAGTGGCAGAAGGGACAATGGTTTTCAACTAAAAGAGAGTAGATTTAAACTGAATATAAGAAGGAAATTCTTCCTTATAAGGGTGGTGAGACACTGGAACAGGCTGCCCAGAGGAGGTGTGGATGCCCCGTTGCTGTAGGTGTTCAGGATTAAGCTGGATGGGGCTCTGGGCAACCTATTTTAGTGGCAGGTATCCCTGTCCTTGGTAGGGGAGCTGGAACTAGGTGATCTTTAAGGTTTCTCCAACTGAAATAATTCTGTGGTAGAATATAAAGGAAGTTTTGGATCTATAATGAGGAAAACTATTTGTCCCTGAACTTAGTCTAGAGTTTGGGTTGCCAAAGTGGTACTTCTGCTAGGTCAAAGATGGAGAGTGAGTAAATGTGAGCATTTCGAAGATAGGAACTAAAAAGATTGAGTTCACTGAAGAGTATGCATATGTTAACTACAGTCTCAAGTTACTAGAATTCAGTAGTATTTGTCATTCAGTAAGAGATAATAAGAAGTTTGTACAAAGGATATTTAGTGTGCTGCTTTACCTTGCGCTCTGCAAGTTTGATTTCTCCATCTGATGGTTTTATATGTATTTAAAGATGCAGTTTAAATCTACCATCTTGTGTGAGCTAATGATCTTCGTTTATTCAGCTCTTTGGAGAATGAATCAACCTCTGAAGGCGTTTTTCTCTCTGTAGGAGCAGCCGGGGTCCAGTATGTTCCCAAGCTGGAGTGTCTGACTTAGCTGCAAAAAATTATGTAGGATGAGTTTCAGTAGGTACACCTTCCATGTATCGGGTAGATAGGTGCTGAAGGAATTGGGTAGTTCAGGTTGATAGAACTGTAATATATGTGAGAAGCGGTGTATATGTGATTTACTAGGTTGGACACATCCAGGAAGATATCTTCTAGGGTTTGTTGGCAGTCTGATAGTACTGTGATAGTGGCTTCCAGTGAGGACCAAGCAAAAATCAACAAAGGAATAATCTGAAGACCTGGACTAACAGTATGAGGAGAGGAACCATCACACTGTATATATGAAGTAATTTACAGGAATGGAGAACAGAGAAAGATGAAAACATGGTAGCATTTCTTCATATTATGTCTTGAATCTCAGCTTTCACTTTAGGAGATGAGGATAAAGGACAAAATACCCCTCTCGTGCTGCTTTCAATGAGAGACGACAAAGAATAGCAAAGTCCATAGCTCTTTTTGGATGGATCATCTGTAACTTATCATTCTCAGAAATTAATTCAACAGTATGTGTTTTTTGTATTAGATACCAGCTCAAGGCAGAGACCCCAAGCCCTGCTTGGGTAGGAACAGGGCAGTGGTGTATTGCTTGGTCATTCTAAGTTAGTGCCATATTCATACCTTGTAGACCACGATGACCAGAGCATACACTCTTGAGATATGTAACTATAGCAGAAAGCTGCTCGGAAGCCTTTCCTTGTGTCTTTTGTGTGTTGACTTCTTTGCAAATGATGCTTGGGAAGCCTTCACCATACAACAGAATAACATCCCAAATAAAGGTGATTAAATAACATGGGCTGACTAAGATAGATAAATCTGAGTGACTTAGATTACTTCAGGAGAGTGTGGGTTGGAAAGAAGAGCCTTCATGTCTGTGCATAGCAAATTTCAAAACAATTTGCATATTCAAACTACATTTCTTCTAGGATTTGACCTTTATGTAGAAAGCGATATGCAATGTTAATTATTGCAGAGCCAGCTCTTCTTGCTAATTAATGTTTGAAGAATATAGAAACTAAAGTGCTTGAGCTTTGTGTAGGACTAATTTGACTTCTGTTGGGTTACACATGAATTGTACGTGTTGTTATCACTCTGTGTAATGAAGGAAATACACTGCTGTGGCCAGCCAGAAAGCAAGCAGAGAGAGGCTTTATTTGACAATTATATACAGAAATTGTGACTTGTGGGAATATTACAAAGTTTACATTTTGTAGTAATTAAAAATGATCTGGGGAGCAATAGATTAAAGTCTCTACCGTAAACTAAGATACAGGCATAGACTGCTAATAGGAATTGATTAAAGTATTTATCTTAATTTAGAATGATTTTTATCTGTTGCTCTCAGTTGTTTTTAATTACTCTCTAAAATTTTTAAGCATTCTACATCCCTTTTTCTCACCCTTAAACATTTTTTTTCAAGCAGTTGAAAATTTTAAACCCTTTAAGTTAGAATAGAGCTTCAAACAAGGCTCTTAAATAGCTGGTTTTGTTATTTTGCTACATGATAAGAACTGGTGTGGAGGAGTTACCTTTTTTAGAGCTGTGCATTGAGTTGTTGCTATTTAAACAGGCTTGCCTTTCCTATAAACAAATAAACTCCCTAATTTTTCAATTTCAATTGTCTTTCATGGCTGTAGAAAATAACAGCTTGACAAGCAATGTCCTGAAATTGAATTGCCCTTTAAATTTAATATGCTCAGTCTCCCCTTTCAGACAGCCTGCTGTCTAAATGCAGCATTGGCAGATGTTGCCCTCAGTGCACACTGAGCATTGCCTGTCTCCTTGTTTTTTGGGCTCCGGCTCCTCCAGGGCTCCTGCTGTTGATCTGGGGTCTGGTTGGAACACTGCACCTGCACACCATAGAAAAGACAGAGCAAGATACATTTTTAAAAATTAAGTTCTGTGGAGGCAAAATATCAGTAATACTTGTTTAGGTAGCAGAATTCTTCAGCCTTTTCCTGTGTATTGAGGCATACAGGTGCACCTTATGTACTTAGTATAGTTCCCTACCTGTCCTGACCAGACAGGCATGGCGAGGGATGTCTGAATCTTGTGAATGTGAGTGCCCATGTTTGTGAGCCCTCTGCCTGCCTCCTGTGTTAGGTTTGAGGTTATGTTAGCTACAGGGGTAAAATGGCAAGTGGAAGACTGCCTTTATGGTTTTTGGCATCTGCATTTGGGAACCGCTTTGACCTAGATGAGGTACAGAGGCAGGCTTCCAGGAGAACAGTCATCCTCTCCTATGAGAAATCTCAGTGCTTGGCTTGTTTAACTTGAGGAAAGATTGATCAGAAGAGATCGGGTTGCCACGTGGAAATACACTGCAGATTTTTTTCATATTTTCAAAGATGAAGAGAGAACTGGTAGTACAGCATCGGTAAAAGTTTCCACAAATAAATTCAGGCTGAAGGTGAGGAGATATCCTAAGGGAAGTAGAAAGATTGTTCTAGAATCTCACTAGAGCCAAGGTGAGTCATGCAATACCAGTTAGTCGTGATATAAGATTGTGATCATTGTAAGATGATGCTACTGCCTACAGGGTTCCATTAGGCAAGTAATCAGACTGTGATCCAGTTGATCTCTGCCAGTACTATTGTTATGCGAGCTTTTCTGTTTTCCTAGTAATAGCTCACTAAAGAATATTATCCTTTTTTAACTTCTAATTTGTAACAAAAAAATTCAGCTGAAAGACCAAATTGCATTCATCATCTCTTCCTTGTGCTGGCATCTTTTTCCAAGAATCTGATGCCTGCTAATTAAATTGGCATTTCATTGTGTGTGTGTGTGCGTGTGTATGAATGCATTCAGTTCTCTGTGAATAAGCTCAAGCTGCAGTTCCTATCTTTGCACAGTTTTACGTGACTGTAGGACTGTCTGTTTCCTTTCTGTAAAATGCATTTAACATTAATTCCCTTTTTTGTTTCTTTCTTTGTACTGTAAGCTTTTTTTAGTGCAGAAACTCTTTCTTGCCTGAAACTTTCATAGTGCCTAGTGCAATAGGGTCCAAATTTTGTTTTAATTTGCAAAGTATTACTGTATTTCTTACGAATTAAAAACTAATAATTATTTTTTGTTCATTTATTTAATTATTTATTTATTTTAAGAGTTGTCATGTTTCCTGATATTCTTTGTTTCCCATTCGCTTCAGGTATTATTCATTCCTTCCCCATCTTTGTATTCGTATTTTTTGCAATATTCCCGTCTTACCCGTCCTGGCTGTGCCTATGTTTTAAAAAATCAGTCGTGTTTATGCAGCAGAAGCATCGAGTATTTGAAATTATGCTGCCGGGAGGTTATCCAATCTCCTTTTCTGATTTATTGCTAAACGCTGAAAGTTCAAAGGCTTCTTTATGTTTACCCACTTCTATGAAATATTTGGATGAACGGAAGCTGTATATTGAACTGGCTGGAAGTTTAGCAATGCAAACAACGATAACAAAAAGTCTTTTATCTCTTACTGTAGTCCAGAATTCCACCTACAAATGACTTCAAAGTTGGTATGAAACTGGAAGCCCACGATCCTCGCAACGTTACCTCGGTTTGCATAGCTACGATAATTGGAATCACCGGTGCCAGGCTAAGGTTGCGACTCGATGGAAGTGACAACAAAAATGATTTTTGGAGGCTTGTGGACTCCTCAGACATACAGCCCATCGGGACCTGTGAGAAGAAGGGGGGCATGCTGCAGCCTCCGCTTGGTAAGAAACAAAGCTTCTGAACTAATGTCTATGGAGTGGAGCTGTCATGTAGTCGATTTTACCTTTTTGTCTTGGCAAATTCAGTGGTACTAACATGCCACCAAAGCATTATTTGACTCCAAAGGAGAGGTAAGTGAACTAATTCGGGGTAAGTGGATTGTGACTTATTCCTTCTTTTTCGATGAGGAGATTCTTTTTAAATAAGAACGAGCAGAATAATTGCTTTTTGGCTTTAGTTATTCTTGTTTAATGAAGTCTCTTAGTATCGAATTGTAGTGTCTGCCAGCTTTTGTAATGGTGAGGTGCTGTCATGTGACCATTCTGAAACTGTTCACTGATGTACACACCCTACCTTATGAATGTGTATGGATGCAATATTGTATTGCTTGTTGTTGTCCTTGTCCCTTTTAGTAGAACTTAATAAGGACTGAGTTTTGGGTAAGGCTGAATATCCTTTTTTCCTCTTCAGTAAGGCGGAGTGGCCCAGTAGAAGACACTTGCTGTTAAGCCAAGTGTGAAGTGCTCAGCTGGACTGCATAAAGTGCGTACGTACAGTTCAGGACAACCTGAATTGAGCACACAATTTTCTTGGGCACTCTGAACAAATTGCGATCTGAGAAAGGTAACAACAATATTGCATCAGGAGAGAGGCCCTCCAGAGCTGTAGCAAACTGTATGTGTTTCTCATTTCTTCAAGCTGACACGAGGGGGGGATGTTTGATCAATTTGTTGTGATAGGTTTGTGAGCACGACAAATGCTCATGAGCAAGGATGCAGCTATCCTACACTGAGAAATAGTCTGCAGATTTTTTTGCCTTCCATGAGCAGTGTGAGCCACAACCATACATCTCCCCAAATTGAGAAATAGTGCTCGAGCTTAGTGAAAACTAATTGAGGAAGTTTATTAAACGGGGAGCTGTACAAAGGGATTCCTTGCTACACAATGAATACTCAAAATTAACTTTGACCAACTACTGTGAGTAATATAACTGTGGCATCATTTTTCTCTGCTGTGATTAATCTGTATATTTAGATCTACGTTTTTGTACTGTGTTTGGTAGATCTTACACTTCTGGGCACAGAAATCTTTAAATAAAATGATATTTCTTATTAGTTTGAAAATAGTTGTGCTTTTCAAAAGCAGGAAAAATGACCAACTTTCATCTTAATTCAACACACAAAAAAACCCCAAAACAACAGAAAAACACCAAACCCAAACAACCCTATAACAACAACACCTCCGTTTCTTTTATTCTGTTATCTTTTGTAATGTTTATAAAAAAATGCAAAAAATAATGTTCTTAACAAAAGAAGTGAACTGTAGCCAGGAGATGATTACTGCTGTTTTCCACTCTTAGAGTTATAAACTTACTTCTTGCTTTGGTGTCTTCTGTGACATGTGGCAAGGCAGGGGTGTAGTGAAGATCACAAATCCATTAAGGTTGGAAAGGCCCCTAAGATCACCTAGTCCTGTCATCGACCCATCGCCACCATGCCACCAAACCATGTCACTCAGTGTATCATCTCCCCTTTTCTTGAACATCTCCAGGGACGGTGACTCCACCACCTCCCTGGGCAGCCTTTGCCACTGCCTCACCACTCTTTCTGAGAAGAAATTTTTCCAACTTCATCTGATAGAATTATAGAATGGTTGAGGTTGGGAAGGTTGCTGTGCTTTCTCTTACTGACCCGTGGAAACTCTTCTACTGTATCTGTTAACAGATTTCAGATCTTCTGCTAGAAAGGTAAAGTGAAAAGTGTAATTTTATTGCAGTGCAAGACTTGATTAGCTTGCAGACAGGCAAACTGATACAACAGGAGTTCACTTAACCAGTAAGTTGCTTCATGTAGATTGTAAGGGTAGATATTTTTGTGTTGTTGTGCTGCTTTAGATAAACGTAAGATAATGCAGCTAGGGCACCAGTCCACAAAAAATATTATTTGAGATGGATACAGTCTCAGCTCAAAATGGCTTTTTTTTTAATCTCTTTTTCCTGTGAACATAGAGGTTTTGAATGAAAACATTTGAATTTCTTGACACTGAAGGGAAAAGATTCTAATTTGTTTTTATTTTGTTTTTGAGAAATGACTGTTTAGCCTCTCTGATGTTCTTGGTAGAACCTTCTAGAATGAATGCAGTAATACGAGCATGAACAAGGGCTGTAAAAGAAAAGAGTATACCTATTCTTTCAGCTACTTGTATGTGTGATGTGTAGCTTTTGTTCAGTAGCACAGTGCTTTTTTAAAAATGTGTTTCTAAACTGGCCTGATGAATTAAACAACTCTGGATTCTGTGTAATGAAGACAGTTGAGCCATTAAGAAGAGAAACTTTCCGAGATCATCAGTTGAAGGGTTGATGCCTTCTCTTTGGATACTGTTTCTTACTCCTGTTGGATCAGGCTACTTGCAGAGCAGCTGCAAACAAGCAGATGTTTCCCTGCATCCAGGAATGCAAGTTTACCTGCCCTTAGAACAATTGCTGTTATTCAGAAAAGAATGAAAATGCCATTATTTTTCCCTCCTGTCTTAGATTTTTCTAGAGATGGGCTGAATTCCAGCAATGAAGCATTCTGGCATACCTAGATAAATTTTTGAAAAAGCCTTCTTGGCAGCTTTACAGCATCCTGTTCATGGGCAAAGCTGGGAGCTAATTGGGTGTATAATTACCTCCTGTTAGACATTTAAGCAACTGATTTTATTATTTTTTTTTTCCTGAGTGGTAGGGAACCTTCTGGATACTAATGTTCTATTTCTCTCATAATAACAAGTTAAAATGCTCCCTCCTACCTCATCTTTGCATAGCTTTAATTATGTATGTTACATAAGGCTTTTTAGAAAATGATTAATGTAGGAAAGGGTTCCTGTTTTGTCTTCTGTTTTTAATAGGTGATCTTTTATGGTTTTGAGAACTTAATGTTCTCAGCAAGTTATGATAAAGGTAACGTTTACAGTGTTTTTACCAGGACAATTTATAGGCCAAGTGAAGTTAATTGAAACTGTTGTTTAGTTGTCATTCCTCTCTCTTTGTGTATGTGTCTTTTCTGTGCTAGCTCGTTAGGAATATTGTAAGTCAGTAATAACACGTGTTTAGACTGTGTAAAGACTCTGGTATGGAACCAAGACTGATAATCAGCTCAGTAGTCTTCAAATTATGACGCCATTTCTCAGTCACGAGCTTTTTATTAATTTAGGTTTTGCATAGGTAGTTCCAGTGCATAAACTTTTATTCAGCTAAAGATAGCTTAAAGCTGTAATTTGAAGAACAATTAAAAAATATAATCCACGTAATTCGATTTTAGATTACTTAATGATTTAACTGATCAAGGATTGCAAATACTTTCCACCTTTCTAGTGGCATTCTTCCAAGAGACTCTTCATGGTTTGGTTGTGAGGGAGCTCATCAGTTCCTGGCAGATTCTGGTGGTAATTGCTTTATGGAGAAATTTCCAATTCTCTCTATTATTATCTGGAATGAGAATATTTTCAGCCAAACCTTTGTTCTGCTTGTATCAAGTAGTTCAGCTGAACAAATCTGATTACTGTTTGTACTTCTTATTTACTTGTTTAATGAAGGATATTAGAGTAGAAGCATCTAGTTTGCATTTTTCAATATGATATATACATCTATTAAAGCCATTGTATGTTTCTTCTTCACTGTTATGTGTTCTTTGTTAAGAATATTTATTTATTTTAATGGCTGGGGAGAAGAAAACAATTGGTCATCTTCTTTTCTGTGATCTGATGAAAGATTTAAAACAGCCTTGACAATAAGAGTCTCTCTTCAGTAAATGAAGGAATGTGGAGCTGAGGAAGTCGTTTGAGAATGAGAAGCAGCCCTGTAAAGTAAGCTGTTATTTCTGAGTTAATTCTGCTTGGGAAGTTCCACTGAGCCAGGGACTGTGTGGGATGACCTGATCATCTCCTGTGCTAGAACTCATATGTTGGTCAGTCTTAAATGTTTATCTGTCAAATCACAAACTAACAATGGCTGATTCTGCAAGCAGACCGCTCAAAATCGAAGTGCAGAGCACAGCTTTCTGTACCAACAGCTCACCTGTTTGGGCTTTCTTGGTTACTTCTATTTTATCCAAGTCCAAAGTAGAGGGAGTCAGGCAGTAGTAAAGCCAATTTTATATCTTTTTCCTCTCATTGTATTTTACAAGCTGAATGTAGGGATGTTATACACAAGTAATTTATTTGTTACTTAGGATTCCAGATGAATGCATCTTCTTGGCCAATGTTTCTTTTAAGAACTCTGAATGGAGCTGAAATGGCACCTGCGGCGTTCTTTAAGAAGGTAAGAAGAAAAGGACTGCTAGTAGGCAAGTTTATATCCGTTGGTCTCTGGTCGCATTTTTTAGTGAGAATGCCAAGATATTGCCTATTGTCTGCAGCACAAGAAGGCTACTGTTATTAAAAACTACTTTGAAATGGATTGGCAAGGTACAAAACTAGACAAGAAGTGGTCTGCTTCTAGTCCATTGAGTGGGTATCTCCTTTCCTGAGTTGAGACTTCTAAAGTATGCTGTGTTATTTAGAAAAATGCGTTAGCACACTTTTTGTGTCATGGGTTGAAGACGTGATGCTTGTCTCACATTTCTTAAAAGCATCATACTCATGTTGTGATTATGCACAAGAGTCAAAATTTCTTTTCTTAGAAAAGGAATCATTGGAATAAAATAGTGCTTGGAAAGATTTTGTTCAATGTTTTAACTGAGTGCATTACTCATCATTTAAAATGTAATGAGAAAGTTGTTGACAGTAGAAAAAGCTGTTCTGCCTGTTTTTTTTAACTATTGAGTAAACTGCACTGAAAGACGAATAATTATATATAAAACGATAACAATATTAAAATGACATCTTCAGTTTTTTTGTTATGGTGCTGCCAAAGAGAATGGCTTCATTTTTGATACTGAGGATGACATTTAAATGTATGTCAGTAAATCAGAGGGTTCATTTCAGACCTGCCATGTTACTTAAATGTTTAACTTCATGTAGTTTTCTGAGGTGTGTTGAATCAAACTTCCCTGTGGTAGCCTATCAGCGTGACTGAGACGATTGTTTTTTGGAGGCTGAGGTTCCTAAGGTTGAGGTGGTAATTCAGGTTCCCTTGTGTCACCACCTCGGCACTGAGGGTACGTTTTTGCTTGATTTTTTTTGTTGACTTGATTTTTGTTTCTCTTTTATCCACTTGGAATTGGTTTGAGGCAGGCTTAGTTAATAGAGGCCTATAAATAATGTCCAATGCTAATGAATTTTTCATGGACTAATTGAGAGATGAAGCTCTTACCAGACATTTATCAGTCCCCAGAAATACCCATTCCCTGCAAACCTTCTCTTCTTTATTAGCATGTGATAATTTCATGTTTAGTGCCTTTGCTGTCCTGCTGCCCAGGCATAATGTATTGGGTGCAACCTATTGCTTATGTAAATACTTTCAGCACAGCCTTGCTGTCATGGGGAATTTTGCTAATTATCCCAACTGTGTTTGTGGGAACAGAGTCTAGATTTTTATAATACAGAAGAGGAAAAGCAAATATGACACATCAGTGAGTTTCTTTGAATATCTGTTGTAACTTTTTTGATAGTACTAAGAAATAAGAACGTTGAAGAAAAAATAGAGGTTTTCTGACTTCTGTTTTTAAGGGATCATACGAACACAAATATTCTACCAATCTCACTTTTGTAGGAACCACCAAAACCTGCAACAAACTGCTTTAAAGTTGGAATGAAACTTGAAGCTATAGATAGAAAGAACCCATACTTGATTTGCCCAGCAACCATTGGAGATGTTAAAGGAGATGAAGTTTTTGTTACATTTGATGGCTGGAGAGGAGCATTTGACTATTGGTGCAGATGTGATTCTCGTGATATTTTCCCAGTTGGATGGTGCAGCTTGACAGGAGATGCATTACAACCACCAGGGAACAATGGTAAGATGGTTAATAATATTGCTTAATTGTTTTTCCCTCAATTACAGCAGAATTTTAAAAGCCAGCTGGCTGTATGCAGATAAGAATGGAGATTTGATTTGCGAGTAGCTGAGGAGGGCGAAATATTGCTATATTTTCTTTATGTAATTTAAAGCAAATAGAATAGTTTCTGGGAAGCAAGTTTCTGTGTTTGTAGCAATTCTGGAAATGTTTCATTTAATATTTTACTGTGAGAAGGGCTTCTGGTAATCTTGTTTCCTTTCATGTGCTTGTGAAGAGTCTTGGACTTTAGCTAGGTTTGCTGTTGGTGTTAACAATAGTGTTGGTGTTAACTCCTCTTTAACGGCACCAACATATTCTCTGCAGCAGCACTTTATATTAAGCTAACTGCTAAGATTGTAGGTTTAAACTGCGTTTTTAGGATATTTTTGCTTCATACTCAAAAAGTTCTGTCTCGAAGCTGCCTAATCTGAATTTATCATCCTCATTTTTTAATTTATGGTTATGAGTATGTTTGGTTATAGAGTCCATTTAACTTGTGGCAACCTTGCTTTATAATATTCAGCCACCTACCCTGGAAAAATGGGAGATTAAATAAAGAGGAATATCCTGAAGGTAATTCCTCTTCCTACTCTTGTATTTCTGTAATGCAAGATTTTTCTGCCAAACTATTTGGACTCTGCTACCCTTTCTCTCTTCAGATTTGACAGAAATTAAGATTTTTGTAGAGGGGAGCCATATTTTTGTTCGGTTCTTCAATACTGTTCACCAGAATAAGTTGTTCTGATGGCAAACGTTTTCACAGATGGTGCTAGGTAAGGAACAAGCAGGCTGGTTCAAGCTCCCACTGAAGTACAAAAGGAATAGAAGCAACGAGGCAAGAAATCAGTCATTCCCTCTTTTTCCTCTGTTATTTTTCTCAATCCTTTGCCAATGGGTCAAGAGTGTATGGAATATCTAGGTGATAAAGAGCCCCTTTCTCAGCTGCTTGTTTCCTCTGAGACCTTGCCCTCACCTGCCTGTCTGTAATTGCTGTCTGCAGTTGTGACCGATAGGTCACAGTAACTGTAATTTAGCTTAGCCCGTGGCACCAGATTTCAGCCAGGGAGCAATGATGTGTGTAGCTGTGCTGGCAGATCAAAGATGTGCAGGTACAAATCCGCAGTGAGAAGGGAGGGGGAAGTGAGGTGGAGGACAGTACACATCTGGTCAAAATAGTGCAGAGAGTCCCAAAGTGACCACAGCCTCAATGTATCTGTGTTCCCAGTCTGCAAAGTGCATGCCTCAGCTTCTTCAGAAGGCTGACTTTGTCTTGAGGAGTCATGAATAAAGTCTGTTTCTATGATAAGTTAGTTTATGTCAACTGGGGAGAAATAAAAGGAGTTTATACAAAAGGGATTGTGTAAATAGGTGATGTACATTTTTTTTTGAAGATACTTTTGTGACCATTTCAATTGCTGACTCCAATTGCATTTTCTGGAAAGAAGCATTATGAAATTGTTTAGTCTACTCCAGATTCGGTGCTGGAAAAATGAGCAGTGTTTTGAGACAGTGTGTACAGCACTTCTCTTGCCTGATTAGTGTTTGATAGACATCAAAGAGTAGCGTAAAAATAAGTTTGATTAAATATTCCAGTTGTTCAGATACTAGCATAAACACAGTTCTTGAGTGTGCTGGAATTTGGTGAAGGGCGAAAGACATACCCAAGGAACTCTGGATTCTATTGCTTTTTTTAATGAAGAATAATAATGCTGTAGGCACTGATCAAACCCAAGGTGATGTTTTGACTAAACATCTGCAAAAACTGGAGAACTTCGGAGGCATGGTAGAAATGGGTGGCAGGGAGGTGAAGGCTAGGGATTTGGTTACTTGCAGTTCTAAAAGTGTGTCCAAGGCTAACTTTACCACACTTAAAGTTTTCATAAAACTGCAGTTGTGTTCCTTTTTTTCCCCATGTGGAGCAGGAAATTTGTTGTTTAAATTTTGCTTCATGAGCACGTTATATGCATTTGTCAAATTTACATAGCTAGATGTAATATTTTTTGCTCTCAGGTTGTTTTTCAGAGTTATTTGATTGCTTTTGAGCCATTAAAGAACTGTAATGATAGTCCTTTATTAAAATGTAAATAGTAGCTTCAAGGAGAGTGTAATCAGGTCATTTCAGTTCAGAAATATGATGAAGTTGTCGGGATTCTTCATTAAGTCACATTAACATTGACTACTTCTGTTAAGGAAGAAAGCATGGCAGATAATATATTGTAGGAATTCGCTTGAAATATTACGGTATCATTCTGGCCCAGACTTTTTTCCTGCCAATTATTTTAGTGTTTTCCGTGTTCAGTTACCACAATAGAAAGTGAAAATAATTGACTGAATATGGCTTAGATTTCAGAGTAGATATAGTGGAAAATATTTTTGATTTTTTTTATTACTTTTTTTTTTCTAGGAGGCATTTGAACACGGTAGATCACAAGTTAAAGAACTGAAAACAAAACAAATTTTAATCACCAAGCAAAAACAATACCCTGTAATCTGAGAATGAAAGTGATAAATCATCCATACCTATGACAACAGCTTCCTGCCTTGAGACTTATATTTTTAATGTCTGAGAGAGAAAGTACAGTAATGGAGATGATCTGAAAACTAGGGAGCATTTTAATACAGCTTACTCTCTTAGCCACTTAGGATGCTCCGAGAGAATGTAGGACTTCTGTCATGGGTGGTTTTTACGAACAGTTTTAACACAGACTTCTTAGATATGGATTAATTTACTCAAAACTAGATCTGTGGTGTATTTAGTCTTTTTAGCCTTTTATTCTCGTAATTTTCATTGGTATAGAAAAATAAGCTTAGGAGCCAAGACACAATTAATGAGAGATAAAATGGGGAAGATAAGTAAGAAGTTGTTCTGGACACTCTTTGCGATGTTCAGTCCTTAATCTTCTTGTTGATGTTTTGTCTTTGTCCTTTTCATCAAATGTGATTGAGCGGATGTAGCTTGGTGTCAGTGTATATGCACAGTGGTGTGAAATGTAGTTGTTTAGTATTTCTACTAGCAGAAGCTGTACATACCTAGTATTGTAGTTGGCTTCCTTAGAAGTATCTAGGTCAGTAGTAATTTACGTAATATGTGGTTCGACAGCATTGCTTGATGTCAGGTTGACCTGCTGGCCCAAGATTAATATTCTAAGGATGCAGCAGCTTGTTTTACTCCACGTTTCTTGGTCAGATAAGTGTTTTTACGATGACTTTTTGCACAGGAACATGAGCGTGAACTGTGGCATGATAGTGTCTGCTGGATGAATGTGAAGGACCTCCTGCTGTGGGAGGCTTTTTCCAGTAGTGGCTCAAAGCAGATAGCTGAAGAAAAGCATAAGCATGTAGGAGAGAGGTTTCGGAAGTACTCCTAGTATCTGGCAGTCTAGAACCCGGGGCTTCCAGAAGCCCCAAATAAGCCTTTATGCGAGTACCTCTAGGCAGAGGTTGATCATTTTGTTCAGTTATGTTTTGGAGCCATCTGAACTTTTAGCGCCTGCAGCATCCTGTAGAAGGGAGTTTCCTGCAAGAAGAGATGACCTTTGCCTTGCTGGTAGTCTGGTAGTTTCACTTTTATGTCTTCTAGTTCTCGTACAGAAACAGCTTCTTGTACTTCTAGCTCTTGTACAGGAAGAGTCAGTAAATACTCATTCCCTAACTTCTACATGTCTGTCATGTTTTGTTTTGTTTTTTTTTTCCTGTGTCCCCCAAACTGTTTCTACTGCAAACTTATAAAATCCTGTTCTGTTTTCTTGTACCTTGTTCTAGGATGAGTTTAATTCTTCTGGTCACCTTTGTTATTCTGTACTGTTTTCATTTCAGCTATCCCATTTTGAGCTACTAGAAGCAGAAGTGCACAGGATGTATAAGACTTAGAGGCATTGTTCTGGTTTCTGTTTTGTTTTCTGTTCCTTTTACAGTTATTCATAAAGTTTCATTTGGGATTCTGGAGTGCTACTGAGCAATGAATTAATACTGCCATAGAAATATTTATTTTAATTCCAAGATGTTTCTTTTGTAATGCTCTGTAATGCTTCACTGTTTGCAGAAGCTGAATTATTTTTAATTGCTTGAAACTGAATTTCATCTTTTACTTCCTCACCTGCTGAGCAGCAGCTCAGTTTTGCAAGGTCTTTACTCAAGGAACTATTTTACATTTGTTGCCATTGCATGCTTCTCTCTTGTTGTAGATCATATATGGATAAAATGCACAAGCCCAAGCAGGGATCTCGTCAGGATTTCTCTAGAGACGTCTTGACTTTGGATATGTCCATTTGTTCCTGATCACTGCTTAATATTTTCCAATAAATTATTTAGAAAGGGCCATGAGGATCTTCTCTTGTATCCATTGCTAGTTAAGTTTGTTAGTTAAGAGACTGTGGTGTGAGGTCTTGTCAAATGCAAATCCACAGACTGAATCAACTGACTTTCAATCATCTGATTGCCTACTGATTACTTAATAATAATAATAATAAAATTCTAATGGATTTATGAGATGTGACTTTACTCTACAAAAGCTGTGTTCGCTTCTCCATCAATACATTGTGTTTATCTTTGTGTTCACTACCTCTGCTCCCATACAGTAGTTTTTAATAACTTGTTCAGTACACACATCAGGTGTCCTGTCCGTACTTTTCTGGCTGGAGGATTGGCATCATGTTAGGTACCTTTATGCCTCTGGACCTGAGGCAATTTTGAAGACAAACTTCATAGCACTACTAGTAGGTTGGACATACCGCTTTTTATCCTTAAAACTTCAATGGGCTGTCTGCCCAGCCAGCTCTGCTCTTTGTTTCGTCTCTGATTCCTGACCTCTGCTACTGGTACTTCGTGTCATGAGCTTGTTTGAAATCCTTGTGAAGAAGGGTTCTGATAAAGGAACTGATGTGAGCTTCCTTGGAGTGAACACAAAGACGAAAAGAACGGTTGATCTTGTTGCTGTAGTGTTACCTTCTGTATTTTTTCTGAAATTTGATCATCTCTTGGTTCCGTGTAACTTCTGCTTTTGATATACTTCAAAAAGACTTTATAAAGTCTAATATCTTTTGCATGTTTTTCTATCTACTGTTTTTCTGGGCCAAGCGTGTTATGTCTGTATACTTAACTGCTATAGATTATTATTTTTATTCTACTCAATTGGATAATAGAGAGCTGTTACTATGCCTAAGAAGTAGCTGGTTTTATCTGGGGCTTATGATTGACATAGAAGACAGGTGACTGGAGACTGTCAGAGCAGTTTTGGTTTGCTGTTTCTGTATAAATTCGTTTCACTGTTTAGTCATTATATATAAATGCCAGTTACTTAGCTAACCTATCTTATAAGCAAAACCACTTCCATGAAAGAATGAAGAGTATGTGGGGAAAACCATGTGGGAGATAAGTAGGTTCACCTGCGAAGATTGATTTCATTGTAAAGAACTGTATATCATTTAGATGTGAAATGCATCTGCAGAAGAATCATTTCCCATAGTTCCCTGATCCTCCCCTCTTCTCCCAGTCTTATAAAGTTTGATCGCTGACAGATAGAGGTGTTGCAAGAACTAATGAAGGGGAATCCGCTCACTGCACCTTGCAGGAGAGAGTTCAGGTGAGCAAGGAAAGATGATGTTGTAATCAGGGGAAAAAAACAACAATGAAATGCTGTAGCTTTTATCCTTACACCCTCTTCCTTCCCTTCCTCTCTGTCTTTCCTCCTCCACACTATGTACCATCTCATTGCTTTTCTCCCAGTTTTGTGCTTTAATCGTCAGTGAGAGCAATCTTCTTTCCTTACACTAATCAGCCTGTGATGTTAAATGTCTCTTTCAAAAAGCTGTCTACGGCAATCAGAGAAGGACAGGCCCAAGCAGAGGTAAAGGAATATCTTGTTTGTCTGTTTAGTGATTTCTTGGTTTTTGTTTTTACTTAAATTTCAGACATGATCTCAATAGTTTGTGCAGATTTTTTCCAAGCTAGCTGCTGGAAATACACCTCTCTGCTGATAATAAAATGATGTCAAGATAACTGTACTGGATTTTCAGCTGCGTTGTACACAAATGTGCAGCATCATTGTAAACTGCAGTACTGCTCTACAAAGGAAGCATTGAAATGACTTCAGAGAGAGCTACAGTAAGATCTATGAAAAGACTGTGTTGTTTAAAGTAGCAAAAAAAAATCAGATAAGCACAGTAATCCTTAAGTTTCATTATAGGAAGAGACATGCTGAATTTGCACAGTCTCATACTGCTGGAGATTTCATTTTACTCTCAGTGCAGCTGGCTTCTTTCTGTGAGCAGGTCACAGTAGTTAGGCATACAGTAAGCAGACATATGCTGTCTTCAGAACTGTAGATGAAGAACTCCTCAGAGCTTCAGGCTAAAATCTGATTTGCCACATTCTCTCGCTTGTTAAGCCTTTTTTTATTTGGTATTAATGTTTCTTGGCATCATGCAGCAGGGCCTGGATGGTGCTGCTACAGGGCTGAAATCACTTACTTAAAAATAAAGGTTTTACCTCTCCCAGAGGTGTGACCTTATTGTAAGACTGGTTTTGTCGCCATCTTAACACACTTATGAGGTAACTGTAATTCTCTTTCACACTACAAGTGCTCGAGGCACATATATATATTTTTTTTCCTGTTACATTATATATTTTTTTATTTGCTCTTAGAATAGAACTGTTCAGCTGGAAGGAACCTTCAAAGATTACCAGATCCAACTCCTGGCCATCTCAGGGCTAACCAGAAGTTGGAGAGTGTTACTGAGGGCTTTGAACAAATACCCCGTAAACACTGCCAGGCACAGGGCTTCAGCTGCCTCTCTAGGAAGCCTCTTCCAGTGTCTGACCACCCTCATGGTAAAGAAAACTTTCCTAATGTCCAGTCTGACCCTTCCCTGGCAGCTCTGTGCCATTCCCCTCCTGCTGCGGGAGCAGAGCCCGGCACCTCCCCCTGCTTCCCTTCATCAGGGCACTGCAGGGAGCAGTGAAGTGCCTCTCGGCCTCCTCTTCCCAATGCCCTCAGCCTCTCCTCACAGAACATGCCTTCAGCCCTGTTACCAGCTTTGGTGCCTCCTTTGGATGTCTCCATGGACCTTAGTGTCCTTTTTGTGTTGTGGAGCCCAGAACTGCTCACAGTACTCGATGTGAGGCCACACCAACACTAAATATAGCAGGAACATCACCTCCTTTGACCGGCTGGCTGTGCTGTGTGTGCCCCTTGGGTGCCAGGATGCACTGCTGGCTGATGCTGAGCTACTGTCAACAGGACCCCTAGGTCCTTTCTTGCTGGACTGCTCCTCAGCCACTCTCATCCTATCTGTGCCTGTGACCGGCATTGCGCTGTCCCAGGTGCAGCATGCGGTACTTACTTTGTTGAACTTTGTGAACAATGTATCTAGACCCTCGTCCCTCCAGGCAGTCAAAAGCACCTTCCAGTTTAGTGTCAACAGCAGATTTGCTAAGGATGCGTTGCACTCCTACGTCCAGGTCATTGATAAACGCGCTGAACAGGACTGGACCTAGAGTTGATCCTTGGGGAACATTGATGGTGACTGGCTGTCAGCCAGATGTAGCCCCATGGACTACAACCCTTTGAGCTCTGCCATTGAACTGGGTTCATAACCCAGCCTAGTGTGTGTATGTTCATGTTACAGTTGGACAGTTTGTCCAGAAAGGTGCTGAGAGGGGTGGTGTCAAGGGCTTTATCTAAAAACCAGGAAGATTACTACTTCTGCCTTCCCTTCGTACACCAAGTGGGTTACTTAATATTATAGGGAAGTCCAGCCTTAGTTATTTGATCTCCTTGTGATTAACCTATGTTGACTACGCCTGATAATAGCTTTTTTTCTTTAAATGCCTTTCAATATCTCCCAGGACAATGTTCTCTATAACTTTTCCAGGTACTGAGGTTAGACTGAGAGGCCTTTAGTTTTCTGGGCCTTTGCTTATGCCTTTTTTTTAGTGGGTGTAATGCTGGCTATCTTCTAGTCAGCAGGAACCTCCTGAGAGTCCCACAGCCTTTGGTAAATTGTTGAGAGAGGTCCAGCTATAACGTCTGCAGACTCCTTCAGTGCTCTGGACTGAATCTCAGTAGACTCCATGGACTTCGGAACATAGAGCTGGTAACAGCTGTTCCCTTACCATTTTGGTGACCACAGATTGAAAGTCACTGCTCCCCAAGCCATGGTCCTCAAACACTGTGGACCAGGCACCCTAAGATCTGTGATTACTATTAAATACTACGATTACAAAAAAGTCATTAAATGCCTCCACCTTTTCCTTACCCTTACGTAGTAGGTGACCATCTGCTTCAAGTATCAGTCCCATGTTTTCCTTTTACCTCTTTCTACTGTACTTGAAAAAGGTTTCTTTGTTGTCTAACACCACCCTGGTTGCCATCAACTCTAGCGGAGCTTTTCATGTTTTCTCACTGCCGATGTGAGCTGCAGCAAACTCCCTGTGAAGTCATATGTTGCTTCCAGAGGTCATGTATTTTCTTTCTGCCCAAGTTGCAAGATACCTGTTCATCCAGGCCAGTCTTCCACCCTGCTTGCTTGACTTGTGGCACAAATCAAGACCTTACATCGAGGGCTTGTGAATACTAGTGGCATCAGTGGTTGTGTTGCCCAGCTAGTGGATGGGACTGGGTGGATTTTTTCTGAATCTGTGTTAGCATATATAAGCTGTATTAAGAATATCAGTGCTCAGATCCCACCTTGAAACATAACAAATCACAGCTTTGCAATATCTGTGCTCTGCATTTTTTTTGCTTCCCCTCAAGCTTATCGCATGTTATAGTCTCATTTTGGGCCTACTTTTCATCCTGCTGAGGCTATTTGTGGAACAGTAATGACAGAAACTGTGCAGAATCAGTAATAGCAAGGTCAAGAATCTGAATGTGGAAGCTTATGCTTGATGTGTAGAGGTAGGCTTTGCCAGGCTTAACATAGCAGCACACCTGAACAGTTTCCAGGTAACTCAATTTTGTGCTGCTTCGAAAGTTAATTGAGTGTTAACTTGGTCTCTTCCATCTGAGTTTATCAACCAAATAGAGCTCAGGGTTTGTTTTTTTGTTGATGTTTCTTACTAGCATAGTTGGCGATGCTTTGTTCGATGATGAGACCTAGAAGCTGGCTTTTCACAGTTTTTGCTTTGTGGAGATTAACTGTAGGGATCTTTCTGGGAGTCTTTTTATCCACAAAGATCCCAGACTTGTTCCATTGGCGTTGGCCTCAGTAGCTGTTGAAAACAGGGGAGATGTGGGCTGTGCCTGAGGATGGAGGTGATGGAGCAAGAGTGCTGTAGTGCTGTTAAGGGAAGTCAGAGGGAAAGAAACACTTTGCCTCAATTCTGTCTCGTATTGCTTAGTGTCCTCCATTTCACCTTTCAGGACTGCAGAAGGAAAGGATTGTTCACAGAAGATAGCAAAATAACACTTTCTTTTTTTTTTTCCTTTTTTAAATATTGGCAGAAATATAAATAATGGATGGAGACAGCATGTATTGCAGATACTTTCATATGACTCTCTCCTTCTTCAACTGAGATGTGAGCATGTACATTTTAGTAATGCTTAGCAGTAAGTTGTTTTGAAAACCTGCTAATCTTTTCCACCTCCTTTCTCAGTTTGTCAAAACTATCACAATAAATACGTAATGTATTAAAGAATGCTAATTTTATAGTTAAAATTCAGGGCTAGAATTCAAGTAGTGTTTCCATTACTTCCACTATGGAATTCTCCCATGGATTTAGGGTAAGTTGCTAAATCTCTTTGCCTCAATTTTATTAATCTGCAGATGAGAGTGGGCCAGGCTTTTACATTCTCAGAAGAACATTCTGCTTCATTCTCAGGGAGGCATGTGAGCTATACTGCATTACAAACAAAATAACTCCTGTCTTGAAAGAGATGATGATGTAAACTCTGAATTACTGTTTTTACTGTCCTAATAGGCAGCTTCACCTGAGGTAGGAATGCTGTTTTCGTGTGTATGGAAAAATGGGTTCCTACCTTCCTTCATGCAGTTTTGCTTCAAATTTCTTACATCTTTTCATGTAATTGCTGCTCTGTGACACTAACTGAACAGTAGGTTTGAAATGTTAATATTACAAATTGGAAGATTTTTTTTTTCCTTGGTGTTAGTTAAAGAGGTAGAGTGAAACTGTTGCTATGGATTATTTGAGGGAATTTTAATAATTAGAATTGCATAAGAGCTGTCATCTGTTCCATCCCTTCTCAAGTGCTGGAGCTGTTCAGTAGCTTTGGATTTCACAGTTGTCTTACATATCTGACTTATTCCAGCAAGAGGATGTGGGGGATAACATTATGGAGTCCAATTTTGCAGTCCTGCATGTGCCTTGTGAGGTTTTTTTTTTGCTTCTACAAGCAGGAATTGGCTCTGGTCTAAAATCTAATCTTTCATATCCATTTCACGGAAGTAAACTTGGTTGACTCCAGTGGATCTGCTTGTGCAAATTTGGACTGAATGGTGGTAATGCATCTTAAGGTTATGGGTTTTGAGATACTTGGGTTTTGCATTTCTCTTAAATACATAGGATACAAAGTTTATAGGTGCCGGATTCTCGCAGGAATTGTTTTGGACAATAAATTGGTAATGTTTTGAAAGAGCAGTCGCTGAAAGTTTGGAAGTTCTTTGCGTATTGCATGAGTGTAGCCAACTATGGCCTTTGCTAGCCTGACAAAATAACAAGAACTCTTGTGGCCTTTGAAAACTGTGTTTAGTTGTTAACATTATTATGGTAAAGGATGTTTATAATCTCTGGTCTTCGGTTATTGAGGACACCAGTATGGTTTCTGGATATAAATGAGAGACTTGGGAAAGAATGCCATGCAATGCAGCTAACTCCCGAAACTTGAGCAGTTGATATTTTTGTAGAAGAGCAGCATGAAACAAATGCTTTATTTTGTTTGTGCAAATGAGAAGGCTATTGTAATGCAAAGCAGTATCCTGAAAAGGCAAATGTGCTTTTTTTCTCCTGTAAATATCCCAGCTAAATAGTGCAGTAATTGCAAGCAGAGCTTGGCACTTTTTCTCTCTATTCTTTTCATTGATATATTTTAACAAGTTCTCATGAGACTATTAAAACATCTTAGTTTTTGGAACATGTGGTCTAGTGGGGATAACTTGGTCTGCAGATGCAGTGGGTTGGCGACTAGCTTTTACATGTCTTTTCATTTCCCTCTAGATCCTCTGACCCAGCATAACCTTTGGTCTCCCTCTGAAGGCTGGGGTGAAGGAAGCATGAGCAGGTGACTGATGATCACTGTCAATACAGCCTGCAGACAATATGTGAATTACTTTAGCAGTCTCCCACTGCCCCCCTCCTCTCTTAAATCAACAAATGCAAATAGCTGCCTCCTCATTTGCTGCTATCTCAGGGAGGCTGCCCGGGCAGCATGGGCTTTGTTGTAGTCCTGCGTGCTGAAAAAAGCGGCTTCAGCTTTAGTTAGAAGAAAAAATATCAAATGGGACCTGACCCCCCCCCAGCGGTTAATGCTGCTAATATTTGGTCCTTTGGCGTATACAGGTAGGAAGACGCTGTGCTAAGAATACTTGCTATGCATATTTCAAGAGGGCGGCCTGAAGTGGTTAAACTGTTTGCATTGTTAGTCTTTGTCTGTAAATATCCTTCAGGAGGGGAGTAGGGATTGCTCAGAATATCAAAACTCAAACCTGTGCTTGTAGGACCTGTTGACGTTGTAATTAGCTCTGTATTTAATGTATGCTGTATTTACTATGAAGGAATAGAAATACATTTGCTAGATTTCAGCAGAGGCACAAAGAATTTGTGAACCAACAATTACAAGATCATGATGGTTTAACACCTAGTTGTGTAGCATGAATAAATAAAAACAGCTGTACTTTACATTCATGTAAACGTAACACATGTAATATGTAGTACTGTGTAGTACAGCACGTAGTCGGTACTGCTCTGCTTTTCCAGAAGTACTGGTTAATGCAAGTTGTCACTCAGCAATTCAGAGACATGAGAGTAGTGCTTTGCCAGCAGTTGAATAAAATTCTCTTCAGCTTATTTTAAACTATCACTGCCTGTGAAAATAAGTTTTGGTATAGGAAAGTGATTACGTTCCACATTGAGAAGGTGGTCCTTCTCAGGTACCTGGGGATGTAATGTCTGTATTTAATGTGTTAAGATTGCAGCCAGTCGTAGTGAAAAAAATTCTTCCGAACTGCCATTTAGAAATATTAGATTAGTAATCGAATCAGACAAATCACAATGTTTGTAAACAGTCCTACAGCTTTAAAATGGATGTCAGTAGAACTTGTGTTTCGTAAGAGTCTGCTTGTAGTACGTTATTCATTCTTATTGTTATATTTTCTACTGCAAATACTTCATAACAGTTAACTTGAATGAAAATTCAGAGCTAAAATAACAGTTGCAAAGCTAGGTACTGAACTGTTCAGGTGACTGTCGCTCAAATAGCTACATGTTAAAACTATTTCTTACTTGCTAAGTGTGTTCTCCAGATCTCTTTTCAGATGTATCTTTGAGTTTTATTTGCTTACCAGAAAGTATCAATACACTAATATAGTAGGGGAAGAATTACTACAAATTCATGAAAACCCAAGAAACCAACTATTTAGAAGCTCCCTGTGTTCCAGTTTTAGGCTGCGGTAGTCCTTTGGATCGGGCATTGGTGCCTCACACAAAGCCCACTTGAACCCTAACTTGTAGTACTTCTGCATCATGTCACATTAAGCTCATGGTGTTATAGTTAGTGTGAATCATGGAGTTTTTCCTGTATCAGCAAGCTGCAAAAAGCAAGTGTTAAAGACAGTGTGATACTAGAAAGCCAACTAAGTTTAATGCCAAGACTTCAAGTGATTTCAAAGATTTTCCCCTCTTCCTTTCCCATGCTTCTCATAACAAGGGGGTTTACCATCACAAAAATTCCCATTTTCATCCTCTTTTTACCTCTCCTTTAGCTGCTTCTGCATCTGTCTGTCCATCATCACTCAGTCCAAGAAACAGAATGTAGTTCTTTGTGGACTTGGTCAGTGCTTTGTGTTGGCCACAAGTAGTGTGGCGCAGGACGTCTTCTCATTGAGGATATCTTCCATTTGACATCCTCCTGGTGTTTTAATCAGTCTGTTGCTGGGGGAGTCATTACAGTAAAATCATCATTAGTGCTTCAGAGAAGGGAGATGGGTGGAAATGATAGCAGACTAAGAAGTTTTGTTCAGTGAAATCTGATTACAATTTGCAGCTTCTCATCAGATTATAACGCAGACACATCTTGTATGTAGTGGGTCAGATTTTTATTGGGATGGAAGAATCAACAGAACCACTCCAATGTAAAGATGAAATAAAAATGACATTTTATGTTGGCTTCCAAAATTAAAACATAATCAAAAACCCAAAAACAAATCTGTTCCAAGTATAAAAATCTGAGTACAGTTATGTGAACTTTCAACACCGACGTCTCAGACAAACGCTGATGAACGATACTTTGCCTGTCATCAATTTCTCCTCTTAATTGGATGACTTCTTCACTGCTCAGAATTGGTTTGTAGCTTGCTAGAAGTAGTTGGCATGTCTTGTAATTGTGGGAACTGCTCTTGGGGGGAGAGTGGATGTATTACGGGCTGTATACCTTGTGAAGTATTATGAAGGCCTTCTTGATGAATGGTACTTTATCTTGTGATCGTGAAAATCATGGGAAGCATTTATAAGGTGAGTGAATTAATTCTTTTTTTTATTTTTATTTGAATGGTTTCTTTTTCTTTTCTTTTTTTCTTAGGAAGGTCCCTTTAAAATAATGGGTATAAAGAATTCTCTCTTTGGCTTTAATGAAATTATGTAGTTTCGTGCCAACCACTGGGGTTCAAAATATCCAAGTATATTTATTTTACAATGTAAATTGTGCACTACACTTTTTTTTTTTAAGCCTTTATTAGAAAAGTTGCTTTCCATCGTTCATTTTGAGGTTTTCCCCCCCTTCCCTTTTGTTTTTGTTTTTCCTCAGTTTCCATTACAAAGAGCAGTGCAAAAATCCAATCTTCCCCTTCCAAAGTGACCCGGCGTTCAATGCAGTCTCCACAGAAATCTGCTCCAGTACCAGCGCAGCGGGGCAGGAAACCAGGTCGGGGCAAACCCCCTGGACAGTCTACAGTTCCCAAGAAGGGCAGGTCTCCTAAAAATATTCCCCTGACCAAAAGCACCTCTCATACTGAGAATCTTAAAACAAGGAAAAAAAGTTTAAAACCTGGAAAAAAGGTTAGTCCTTATCTACTACTTTACTTTGTATTGCAAAATTTTGTAGTGAGATTATTATTATTTTTTTTAATTAATTTTCTGGCTTCTCTTCAGCCTTCAGGGCTTTACTGTGTTCAGAAGTTGATTACAACAAAACGTCAAGAATAGCTGTTCTAGAATATCTCAGGATAAACTTCTGGGATTTTCTTACTCCAGTATGGGAGTACTGATTTAGATTAATTTATGGATGTGTTGTTGGTATGGAAAAATACTATTCTGGAATAGCCTTTTCCAGTAACATCCCAAGAACCAGGGGGAACCTTTAGGCTTTTTAGTCTGGGTTATTTTATTACTGTACCATACACATGTTTTTCATTTTTTTTCTCTCATGTTGAACAAAAAAAAGGTTAGGAACTGTGAGGATTTTGGTGAAAAGTTTAGGCGTTTTAAGCATGCAGCGGGATTTGACAAATTAATCTCTTGGATACCCCCTCATCCTGGAGATCCTGCATGAACCAGGACACTTCTTTTCAGGCAATGCATTTCCTCAGGTGTGAGCCTGAAAGATATGGTGCCTTGCTCCCTTCAGAGCTGAGTCCTAGACACGGACGTTGGTCAGCCACCCACACACACCCTGATTTCCAAAAGTTGAAGTTTTGCTTTTTCCTTTCCTCCCGTCTGGGTCACTGTGGGCTTGTAGGAAATTGCTAGTGGTGCATGGGAGGGGATGAAGTAATTGCATGAGTATGACTTTGCCCTTTAGTGCTGGTCAGTGTGAAGCACTAGTGAAGTGTGGTATTAGAGCGCACCTAAAAAGCTTTAGGACAAAACTGGAGGTGATTACTTTGGTTGCAGTGATGGCTGCAGGGTAAGGAACAATTCTGCAGATCGGAAGTAGAAACCCTGCTGTCTTCTGCTGCCTGTCCCTCCCAGTTGGGCATGCAGACCTGTAGGCTGCTGGGGCAGGTGGGCTCCAGCTTTATCTCCTGCTTGTTTCTGAAACCGCACAGAGGTGCAGGTTACAGAGGAGAAAGCTGCTCCCACACAGACTGAGCTAGTGGGCTGGCTGTTTTCCATAAGCCTGAGGGGCTTTAAAGGAGATCATTTGAACAGGTTTTCTTATCTTAAGGAGATACTCGGGTATGGCAGGATGTGCACTTTGTGTAAGGGTTTTGTGCTCCTCTGTCTCTTGTGAAAAAAGGTGGAAAATAGTTGCAGGCACCTCACCTTTAGAAGAGGCTTCTGGGCTTTAAATGCTGGGTGATGGGAAGCGTTCTCTTGGAGCACTGCGCTTGGCACCTGGTCTGTGTGAGGTACAGGGCTTTGCTTGGGATTGGGGGTTACTTTGGGCAGTTCTAGCGATCAGGAATGGAATCTGAGCAACTTTCACGTGCATCTGATTTCCTCTGTGGGACAGTCCACTAAGCATTAGACTTTGTAGTATCTTGAGTTTAAAGCGCCTGTCTAATGTGGCATGTTACTATTGTAACTTCTGCACTGAGAACTTTACAACTGGGTTCCTTTAGAGAAGCCACGGAAAGTTTTTATTGCTGTGGTATGTGGTAAGTATGTGGTAAGGTTGCCAAGATATTGCACATATCTGCGCTCTTCTTTGCAGTGTTGTACCTAATACTGTAAGAGTGAAGGGAGGAGAAATTGCTTAATGGGAGTTCTGTATGTACAGGGTATATATATGATATAGAGTGACACACAGCTTGTGTACACACACAAATGTAATGTTAGTGGTGTGCGCTTAGATATTTGAATGCAGTTGTTTGTTTGTTTGAAGACAAATCCAAAAAAAACCTCCACCTTTTCAGCCTGTGCAGTTGTCCTCCAGATGTGAACTGGCTTTGTGCTAATTCAAAACCTGTGTGTTTAGGGAGATCAGTCTGGTGCTTGATGAAGTAGAGATTTGTTTGACTTCTTAAATCTCACAGTGAAGAGGCAGGCTGGGACTCCTTGCCTTTTTAAGCTTGTTACTCTGCAGTGTTTATCATTGTGCAGGTATTAATTTTTATTATACAGCTAGGAATGTTAAGCTGTTGTCATTTTCTCCCTTGCTTAAATGTTTCCTAAGCTTCTCCATGAGGATAAAAAGCATGTCAAGTCTTATTCCCCATTCCTACCCCTCAGTGTGTGCTGTTTTTTTGTTTTTTTTTTACTCTGTCATATTGAAAAAATCTCTTTACATTTCTTCCATCACCTTTGAAAGTACACTTTGCAGAGCAATGCAAAGAATTCCTTCCAGACCAACTGCTTAATATGCATCTCTCGAGAAAGGGCCTTGGTCTGGCTGTGGGTTGCAGCCCTAAATGTGACCCCATGAAAGCAGCGTCACTGAAGGGTGGAGAGGTGCCAGCCTGTGTGCTGAGCTCTGTGCAGACACATGGTGCTGGTGTGCCCTCCCAGCTGGCAGGGCCAGCTGGTAAAGGTGGGTAGGGGCGAGTGTGGTGAGCCCAGCTGGGAGCACAGCCTGCTTCCTGACGCAGCCTGGCTGTTGGACTGCGGTGTGCTGCTTGTCACTTTGGGATTACAAAGTGAGAACCTCAGCTGAGCAAGCATAACATGCTGTATTCCCAAAATATGCTCTTTTCTCATTCTGGAGGAGAAGGTAAGAAATGGCTGGCTAGCCTCACCACACTTATATGTTCGTGCGAAGGGTAGACAGTTTCTTCTGGCTTACAGCTTTGTGTTTACATTTTGTTTTCATGCTACATTTCTTCCGTTCCCTCCTTTTTCCTCTCAACTCGACCGCTGGCATTTTGCAGCATGACAACAGGCAACTGGTCCCCTGGAGAGTCCCTTCTGCATTGAGGCTTCAGGAATGCCAGGCTTCAGATCAAAAGCTCTAACTTCCTAACTGCATTGTTGTTCTCTGTGTTAAGGATGGAGACCTTTCTGTTTCCCAGTGTTAAGATGCATAGGCAGTCTCTGACAAGTAATACATCACTGCTTCAGTGTTTGACCCTTTCCACCTCGTCTCATTCACAGCAGTGCCAAACCTTGGCAGTCTCTCTTATGTTTGTGGTGATTCCATCCAGTGCCGTGTTGTCAAATAACTTCTCTTTCCAAGCCTATCTTCTCGGATCTGTAAAGAGCACAGAAATTTTCTTTACCATGCAATAGACTTTAGAAGAAAAGAACTACAATTTCTTAGTAGGTGTTGTGGAGAAGTTAAACACTACTGCTCTTTGGAAGGTGTACATTTTGATTGCTTACTACGTGATTTGTTCATGTATTATTTAGTAAATATCCTCCTTATCCATGCATTACACTTTTATTACATTGCACTTCTAAACTGAAGCTTTCCCTGGCAGCTTGGCAGATGTTTCTCTTCGCTGTAGATCAGTGCTAGATATAAACTCTTTCCACATGAGTATCCAGGTCTCTGCCACCTCGGCCACCTTGGCTAATCTCTTATATTCCTAATTTTTTTTGTTCAGGGTAGAAAATGAGGATGTAATATGTTCTCATGCAAGAATAAATCGTGAAGGAAGAGGTGAATAATTTTTTGCCAATTAATTGCTTCTCTTGTTTCCACGTATTTTCATAACACATCAGAAGTGCCTTTCTAGCATAACGCCTCTTTTCTAAACCTCAGCCCAAACTAAATTGCAACATTTTGTTTTTCTCAGATGGGAGGTAAGACACTGACCAATTTCTACATCTTTGTGCTACAAAATCTATCTGTCTGGTAAATGATAGGCTGCAAATAAGGTTGGTTTGGGAAAGAAGAAAGTTTTGCAAACTCAAGTGACTGAATTATGACTATAACTATTGGTTTACTTGATACCTTGCATAGAGCACCAGTTCCTGAAAGTGTTTAAGTAAGAAATTCAACCTCTTTGAAAAAAGCTGAGGGAAAATCTAGATGCTCTGTAAAGCAGACAGATAAATTTGAATCAGAATTGATATGACAGTGTATGCACAGCCCAAATAATTTATTGGAATTGTGATAAACCCAGGTGATGGGAAGAGTGTGTGCAGGAAAGTAATCCAAACACCTCTTCTGTGATTCCTAAAATTTAGAAGGGTCATGAATTGATTATATATAGCTCATTGCTCACCTGCTCCTTTTCAACTACAAGTGGGTTCCTTTTCAAGTCATTTGTCTTCCACTACGTTGCTGAAGTAGCTGTAAATGCAGGCAGTTTCTGATCATCCTTTTCCCAGACTTCATCATCTTTGCAGTGTGTAGTACTTCTGTAATACGGAACTGCACACACTCAGTAGCATGATAAATGATAGTGGAAAGGTTTTGCATACTGCTGCAAAAACATTAAATATTTTCTTTGTTTTTTTTCTCGAAACAGAAAAAAGTCTTACCAGAGCAACTGACTCCTGCACCACCTTCTCCTCTTTCTTCTCCTGATGGGGACAGTGGCACTGCGCAGATACTTAAAGATGGAATTAGTTTGTCTGGTGCAACTGCAGCAGTTATATCCACAGGTAAAGGAGAAAAATTAATGATGTTTTTAGTGTGAAATGACTTCAATTTCAAGAAAATTAGCAGTGTCTTCGTATGGAAATGTGCTGCAAACTTACTCCTGTAAATCATTACTCACCTACCATGTTTTTTTTTGAGGATGTTTGTAGGTGCCACTGTTACTTTGTGGAACTGGTATTTTGATGCCTGCATTATAACAAGAAGTGCTGGGGCTCAGAGACTTTGAACACATCTGCTAAACCTGGCAGTTTTGCTCTGTCTGAAGGAGGAAACTGTACAATTGTTTCGTATCTGTCTCACTCCCTGATACATGAAATGGGATTAGATGTAGCTAAAAGCTCACATGATATTATGCTTTCATGCACACTTGACTTTAATAGCACAAAATGGAGATTTTGTTTCTCTTCATGTTCTATTAAAAAAGCAAGTCCATTTGAACCAAGTAAAAGCAATCGAGAGAAATATCTCCCTTCTTTTAAAACAAGCAAACTTAAGAGGAAATGTAATGAAATGTATCTTTAAAAGTGTTGGCAAAACAAAAATAAGCTACTTAATGAGCTAGCTTGTTGAGGGGCTTGTAACTCTGTAATGAAACAATTTGTAGGTTGTCAATTGAAATCTCGGGTCTTTCTAAAAAAGCCCATAAATTATGTTAATTCTGTTTGGGATACTTTTGACATTTAAAAACTGTTTTTACAATAGAAGTTGTCAGGCTCTTCTCCACCTCAACTTCAGTGATGGATGAGGGGAAAATACCTATGTGTTTCCTAGGAAAATAAACCTTTCAGGAGTCAGCTGTTATTGAGGTCAGACAGAAGATGTCATGAAAGCTCTTTTTGCCGATTTGTATCTTTGTTTATTCATACAAAGAGGCTTCCTCCAATTTGCAGACATCAGAGACTGAGCAGATAGGCATGAAGGTACAAGATCATTGAAGCACTTCATAGAAATGTTTCATTTTTAAAATCTATGCTTTTAACTACGCCAGAATGGTACTACAGCTGAGAAAATGCAGCAGTCTTTTGTATTACCTATCACTTAGATTGTCTGCTTAATCACCACAGATTTAAGCTATACTAATGTCTTTGGTGTGTTCCTGGTCATGTGATAGTCAAGACCAAAAAGAAGAAAGAAAAACCCTTCAGTTACAGCTTTTTCCCCATATTTTTCTGCCTCGTTGTTCCTTTTGCAAGACAGGTTTTAATTGTCTCTGTAAAAAGTGTTTTCAGTAGTCCTATTTGATTGATTTCGTGATAAGCTTTAAACCACTTTGCACAGTTTCCAGGTAAGTATTGTTCTTTTGTTTAGCAGCGAAAGCCAAGCTGTAGTGTGGAAATCATACATGCGTGGTTGCTGAAGATAACAGATACCGACCATTATGCATACATGTTGTTAATGCTGTGTGGGTGCTTCAGAATGGGCATCCGTAGCAGGCATATGCCATAGGGTTTGGTTTGTTGCATCTTCTCGAATATGAGGAAAAAATAAGGCAGTAACACAGTAAGGACAGCATTTTAGAATAGATTTTTGGTAGTTTAGAGCATGTTCTGGTAGTTCTTAATTTACTGGGACTAGTGTGTGAGTAGAGATGAGTTAAAAGAAGAACACAGGTTGTGATGGCTTTGTACGCTAGCAGGATACAGAAAGGCTTTAGAGGTTAGAGGGGAGTGAATTTGGGACTTAAGAAACCATGCAATTCTAGCACGTGAAACGTGTCTCTATTCTGTGTGCACCAGCTGTGAAGAAAGCAGAAGTACTCTCTATAAATATAGCTTGCTCTTTTTCAGTGTGTGTTTATGTCAACAAGCATGGAAATTCTGGGCCTCACCTGGATAAGAAGAAGGTTCAGCAGCTTCCAGATCACTTTGGACCAGGTCCTGTCAACGTGGTACTTCAGCAGGCTGTACAAGCTTGTGTGGATTGTGCCTATCAATCCAAAACAGTCTTTGGATTTCTGAAATCTGGCCATCATGGAGGGGAAATGATAACTGGTATGTGAAGATATTTCTAATTCTTTTGTTTCTTCACTTGTTTGTGAACCTGGGATAGGGAGAAGGAACTGAAGTGAGATTCTGTCACTTTTGTAACTCCTTAAGCATAGTCAAGAACGTATGCTTGTGAACTCCTTCGCTAAGACAGTCCTGTTGGAGTATAATTTATATCAGTGGGAGTCCAGGATTTTCTGAACAATTCTTTAATCAGGATCTAGCGATAGCAAAGTTGAATTACGTGTACACTCTGCAGTTAGGTTCTTAGTAATAAGTAGAGCTTGTGCACCTCAACAGCTGCAGCTATATATTTGTCAAGTAAGCTCAGTACGAGTGGAGTATGAGCTTTATTAATTCAAGTCATTCTCATAATCTTATCCGTACATAATGTTTGTGTTCATAATGCCTTAACCAAGTGAGTGAAAAGTTTCCAGCCAATCTGTTTAGCTTCCAGGCAAGTGATTCCACATGTTAAATTTGTTGCTTCCTCTTTTTCCCCATTCCCCGGTCTCTTAGGTCAGTATTCGTTCTCCTATGTCCTCTATTAAGGAATAGGTTTATTTCTGCTACATATTAATGCCATGCCTACAGATAAATTATCCTTACATCTCAAACTGAATAGCTGCTGCTTGACATTTTTTTTCCCTTCTAGGCTAGGAAGTACTCCGTATGGCAGTTAGCACATCGATTCGTAATTCTATCACTGGCAGTAAAAAGACTTGGTGTTACTTTAATCTCCTTACATTAACACCAGGTGTGAAAGATGATTAGTGGAATACAGGTTTAATTAAATCCTCGTAAAAGACGTTGCTATCTAACAGTATCTAAAACATAGCACCCTGACCTGCATACACCAGAATTTCAGTAGTCCTTGCTTATGTGTCCGCACGAGTTTGTTCACAAGATAGATGCTTCTTTTATTACATTGTTAATACCTTGCTGTGCCACATTCCAACGAGTCAGTTTTTTCTGAACAAAATACACTGAGATGTGCTTTGCCGGTATTCTGATCGTGGTTGTTCTTGAAGAAGGACTAAATTGTAGGCCAGTGGTGAATCTGGGCTATGATGGAATAGTTGAAAGTAATTATTTTATGGAGCACATGTAAAAAAAAAAAATAAATCTATCTAGTTCTGATATGTTTTCATTCAATAATCCTGTAGGAACAGGAATTGCTGCTGTAATTGCTGCTAGATTCAAAGAAGCCAGCTCAGTAGTCCTAAGCTCAAGAAGCCTGGCTCTGTGGGATGCTCCTGAAGCAGAGTGCTGGAGCTCTCTCAGGTGTTACAGAGCCACAAGGCCCTTGTGGGTTTCCTGTGTTTTTTGGCTCTTGTCTTCTCACCAGCTTGTTGGATAGGTTGCTGAGAGGCTAACTGAGCGATCAATCAAATCTTGAGTCATTTTATCAAAAATTTGTGTGGGGTATATTTTGAGAAGAACAGAATGTGGCTTAGGTTAAGGTAACGCATTAAAACCAACTGTGCAGTTGAATAGGAAGGTAGGGTATATACAGGAAATATACAGTAGAATGAAATGAGAAACTGCGGAATGAAATTATGAGAGTATTCTCTTGTAGAGTTTTTGTTTGAAAGTTCTTTTTGTGTAGTTGGTTTCTCTTTAAGACTGGCAAGAAAAACAATTGTCTGCATCAGAGATTAAGCAAAGAAGTCTAAATCTTTTGTGATGAACTTTCATGGCAAGTATTGTATTCGCTATAGTAGAAAACTGCATGCTGGGACATGGATGAAATAATCTTGCTACAATATGTGTGAATAATTAGTGGGTTCTTTTGGTTCAGCTGCCAGAGAAAATGATTGTTTTGAATGGAGTTGAATTTAGGATTTTTTCTTACTCAAAACAAAAGCACAAACCATTTTAATTTTGCTTGATGCATAAGGTTTCAATTCAGGCAAATGTAACCGAAGGGAAATTAAAGGCTTGATTAGCAAGCCCACTCATGGTGGTGGTGTCAACCCCTTCTTTCTGCTTGTAGCTCTGAGTTTGTGGCATTTAGTGGGATGAAACAGACTGAGGTTCAGATAAACCTTCTCAAGCAGAGAATTAAATCAGTCTCTTGGGTGATTTTTTTCACTATCAGACAGACACATTTGTCTGATAGTTTAGCTCTCAGCCTTTTTCCTGGCTCGAGCTTGCTGTTTGAAACATACCTACACAGTGAAAAGTAAAGAAATGACTCTTCATCCCAAGGGCTGGGATTGCAAAAACAAGCTCTGTTCCCTGTTTATTTGTCATTAGAGGTTGAGGTTATTGCACCTCAGAAGCACTCCTTTTTATTTTCAGCCCTAGCATTTATCTTGGAAGTAAGAAGCTTATGTTGTCCCCAAGCAGAGCAGAGAGGTTGAGCCTGTGGATCTGGATCCCACTCCTTTGCTTGGAGTTCCTGTGGTTGCTCTCAGGTGTTTGGAATACAAGGGAGCTGTGTTGTTTTTTTTTTTGGTGGATTTTTCCCATGGTATGTCTTGGGGCAGTCAGATGGCCTCAGATGTTTCTTGCTTTATCCTCCTGACAACTCTAAGATAATATTATTCTTTTCAATGCTTCTTTTCAAAATGAGAAATTAAGATGTGGAGAACAAGTAATTTCCCCAAGGCCATATAAGACTACCTGTGAGGCTATTATGAAGTTATTTGAATGTTTGCCGCAGCTGATAGTGCTACCTTGCAGTAAATATCAGGAGATCAGGCTGTGCTGAGTCTCAAAGCCCATTTGCTCTCCAAAACTGGTTGAGCTCCGAGCAGAAATATGCCTCCAGAGGCCCCTTCCCCAAACAGGAGGTAGAGAGCGTTGTGTCTGAGCCACATGTGAATCATTAGGTTTTCATTTAAAGATTGGAGTCCGTAAAAAATGTGAATGGACCATGGAACCCGTGGGTCCAGGATTTGTCCCTGTGGTACTGACTCTTAAACTCTAGGCACCTGCATTGGGTCACTCCACAACGAAAGCAAATGAGAGGTAGTGTGTTATTGTTGATGCTAGCTCATGTACTTGCATTAACCCTAATCATAGGCTCACTTAACAGTGTAAGTCAGTCACGCTTCTGATTTCCTAAGGAAGCATAAAATATGCTAGAACTGGGGCGTTTTCTTTGTTTTTGTATGTAATATCTGTCTTCTTCTGTAACACAATATGGAAATACTCCTTATTTCAGACCTGTAAAGCCTATAAAGGCTTTCTTGTCATTTTTGTGTGATTTTTTTTTTTTTTTTTTTCTGAAAATGCATCTGCCACTAACCAAATGTGATCCCTTAAAGCTCCGCTTACCATTTGGAAACTCAAAAACAGAAAGCTGCCTGAGAAGACAAATTGATGCATAAACCTGGTGTTCACACTGATTCTTTCCAACCCTAAGCATAATTTACAAGTTTGTTCCTGTTTTGTGGTAGTGTCTTTCTATTTAGAAATAACCGAAGGATTCAGCTAACATAACTGTAATTATTTACCTACGTACTGGTAGCGTTTGCAATAGTAAGTTTTTTCAGAATCTCACCAAGTATCACAAAAAGGGAAAATTATCATTAACTACATCATTCTAAATATTTAGGGAGCAAGGAAGGAGGTCAACAAGCAAAAGACGTTGGCCCACGTTCAAGATCTTTGTAATCACTCATTCAGGTCAATTCTTGTGGTATCTCTCCACCTGGCTCCTTTAAAATTAAGTTGGAGCTTCACCACTGTAGCGTTGACAGCAGGATGGATTTCTCTAATGGTAAAATATCAAATGACAAAAGGAGTTTCTATAGTCAGAATTTCAGTGGAAATGAATGCCAGCATGCTACTGCAAGTGACCTCAGTTCAGTTACAAACTAAAAAAAAAATGTTTTTTTTCTCTCCAGCAAGTGCTGTAATGGATCTTTTCTTGGTTATCTCCTGCAAATAGGTGGTGTAGAGTACTGTTTTATAAGCAAACAACCGAAATTGCCCATAGGATTTTGATGTTGAGAGAATAGATTTGTTATACTCGTTTAAAGCCGGCGTTATTTTCTTAAAATAAGTTCTCATGGAACAAATTTAAAGTGGCACGGATCCAATGGAAGGTACAACCAGTTCTTTGGATATAAATGTGTTAAACACCAGAAAGGTTGTTTACTCCTCTCATGTCTTGCATGGTTTAAATCAAAGCTGAATGTCTTCTCCTTTACTTGTTAGTGTTTTGCTATACTTCATGATGCTCAGGGGCTGTTTGACATCATCTTCTTATTCGCAGCTTCCTTTGATGGGGAGAAGCATGCCATCAATCTTCCTTCTGTAAACAGTGCATCGTTTGTCCTACGTTTCTTGGAGAAACTCTGCCACAGTCTGCAGTGCGATAATCTTTTCAGTAGCCAGCCTTTCAGCCCTTACATGGGATGTGCACACAGTCCCACGGAGTACGATAGGAACAAACCAGGTACTATTAAACAACTGTTGTTTACAAGTACTGATATTTTTGAGAAGCGTGGTTACTTTATGAAATGTAACTTTTTAATCTGCTTTGCCATAACTTAAATTGGCTGAAATGAATACTCTTCAGTTCTTAGTGGATTCGTTCCAGAGCACAAGTGCTGTGGCAGGTTGGGATAGCTCATACCACATGTGCAGAAATCATTTTGTTCTGCTAACTCTTTCTTGCGGTCAACTAGGAAACATATGTACTGTACCACTGGGTTACTAAAAGAACAGACTCAAAACTTCACATTTTGCCTGTTCAATTTATGTTTGAATCATAAAATAACCTTGGAGAAAAATGCTTACTACCTTACAAGAAGGGACTTGCTCTGAGAGGTAATTCAGTTCAGCCTATCCTACAAGATTAAATAGTCTTTTCTTCTTTCTTTGTTCACCTTGCTCAGTGGCAGCTCCAAAATTTTAAATTCTGCAGCATACAGTCTAGTAGAGAAGGTGGGTTTTGCAGCTGACTGCTTGTGGCATTTTAAGTGTGTTTTGGTACTCTGGGGGTATATAGAGTGAGAGGGAAATAACATGTTCAAGGTCTCCCATCAAATGGTTTGCAGTGCTGGTATTATGAGTCCCAGTCCAAGGGTTATCAGGAGCCATAGCTGAGAAAACTTTGACATCAATGCAATTTCAGTCTTACAGGTGCTGCTTTAGAAAATAAAGTATTGTGGTGGTTTTGGTATTTTGTTTTTTATTTGCTTTTGTTTTGTTTTGTTTTGTTTTGTTTTCCAGTAGAGAAATTGTATTTGTTTCATTTCATCAGATAAAAGTCATTTGCTTTAATACTTTTCGGGACAGTAGCCTAAATTTGGAAATTTGGATGATGACAGTATAAACTAAGCTGTTACTTCAGCTTTTAAAGTTTGTATTGAAATGACGGATTCTCTGTGAAATGGATTTGTTACCTGGTGAATGACTGATGTATGTTTTTGCTTTTGAACTTTGACTTTCCCTTTGAGCATTTTTATACCAGAATAAATAAGTGGTGACTTTGCTCTTCACAGCAAAAGAAGAACTACCTGAAAACGGAAGTGCTAAACGATACTCTCAGGACTCTCCGCCATATACTGCTCCCCTTTCCCCTAAGCTTCCGAGGGGTGATGCTCATCCATCTGAAGGTGATTACATTGTGTTGGTATTACATATGAGGATTACGTATGATTTTGGTATTTCTAGTCAAAAGGACCGAGTACAGTGTATGTCTCTGGTTTGTCTATAGCCCTTGACAGCTCAGAGTGGAAGTATTTATTGATCAGTGGCATGGATTTTGTGCTTATGGACAATCTGCTGCAAGTTCAAGAAGTCTTTCTCCTAAACATGTCAGTCTTTTTTGTGAAATCACTCAGGCAGATAGGTGACATTTGAAGCTTCCTGCTTCGTGTATGGCTATTTAGTAGAAGAACAATTCCCTTGAAATGGATTAGGAGATAAATTGGAAGCAACTCTAATAACTCTTGGCTTGGGCCAATGATTGTAAGAGCAAGGATGCGTTTTGATGATACAATTTAACTGAATGTATGGCTAACTGCCCCTAAAAGTTGCTCTGCTCCTCCTCTCCTTGCCTCCTTGTCCCTGTAGTACATCCCATGCCTCCCTGATGATGAGATGGCAAGCTGACCCGGTGACCTGAAGCACAGAGAACATTTTGGCAAAGCTATGAGTCATTTGCAGTTTACTTCTCTGCACTGACTCATCGTGGACTCAGATGAGCTCAGGGTTGGGTTGGATAAAATGCAGCCATGGCAGGGGCCAGAGCAGAGGAGCATCTCTGTGCAGCTGACCCAGGACAAGGAGAGCTTTTGCCTGTGCCATGGCTGAGCTGCAGTAGCTCATTGTGCAGATCTTTAGTCTGCCTCAGATGTGAAGTGAAGCATGTCAGCTTAAACCTCACAGAGAGACTTAGGAAAGCATGGTTTTACTCTGCTTTTGCTACTTGTCAAGCCATGGTTGACAAGCCACTTGTTCATGTGACTCATCCCATCTGATAGATACTTTCTGTTGCTGCAGTATATTTGCATAATATTTCCAAAGGCTTTTGAGATTAGTCATTTGTTTCTCCTTTTTTTTTCTTCTTTTTTTTTTTTTTCTTTTTTGGAGTTACTGGGGTCATTTTTTGTCAGTTAGCCTCAGTGTGGGCAGAATAATCTCTTTCTATGGAGAGTCATAGGGCCACACTTAAAGCAGAAGGGGATATCAAATTAAAATGTTCAAAATGATTGCTTATTTAAAATGATATTTCTTACAATTTTATATAAACACAATGTATTCACTTCAATGAAGTAACCACAACAGAAATATAGAAATTGTCAATGCAGAGCTTAATCTGTCTTAAATGGACCCTGGTTTAGGTCTAGAACATCTGTACAATTAAATCAGATATTTCTACTAAGCAACTGCATGGATAACTGTAAAGCACTTAATTCTACTGAAATGAAGTTGTTTAAATTGGAGATAAACAGAAGTCTTAGACCTGCATTCTCTTATAAGAAATCTCCCTGTAAGCAAGTCAGCATGCGTGTTATTCCCTGTTGAGCATTTTGATAATGGAATCCTTTTATAAATGAAGCCAATGTATTCCTTCAAATTCATTTTAATATCAGTAGTTCATTGTGAAGTGCAGTTACTTGGATTGAAAAAAAAAGGGGGGGGGGCTGGGGGGTGGAGGAAATGTTTTTCAGTGGCTTCAGAGGTCTGAGTTTGTACTCTGTGTATTTTGAGAGGCAAAGTATTCTCTAGTGTTGTGTGTTTCCCATTAGAGCAATGTCCTCTGCTGAAAATCTGGAGGTAATTTCATAGCGGTCAGTCATGGGCTGGTTAGCAAGAAAGATCTGCCCCTGAAAAATTCTGGCTCCATTGAGACACAGTTGTCTTGAAAGAGTTGTTTTGAAATACCATTTGAACGCAAAATGGAATAATTGCGGGAAAGGGTCTTTCAGACAGCTCATTTTCCTTCTGATCTACGCACAGATATGTTTTGCAGATTTTGCTGTCTTTTCTGTTCCATAACAGTTTCTTCTTAAAGTTTTGAAAGATAAGGGAAGGGAAAGAGAAACAACTCTGTCTCCCTCCCCTTGAAAACAGAGTGTTCTTTACTACTGCAGCCAGTTACATCATGCAGTTATGTATGAAGCAAAACAACTAGCTTATTCCCAGAGGAGCTTCAAGAAAACAAAACGTCCAATTCCTTCTAAGGCCTTCAGTCTTTAACAGTCTGTTGTCACCCTTACATTTGAAACATAAGGCATTTGGCTGGCCTTTTATACATCTACCCAGAGTTCGGGTATTCTGCTGTGGAACCTCCTGTGTAACAGGAAAAAACCTGTTCTCATTCCATCCCACTACTATTCACATCTGCTCCAAATGTTGAGGTAGGGGAAGAGTCATTTGTTGCTCCACTGATTGCAAAGCTATATTTGTCAGACACCAGTTCTGAATCAGCTCTCATACCTGTTCAGTGTGCCTTCAGCAAGACTGCGCTTGGGGTTGGTTTGTAAAGAAGCTAGATGGATGGAAGGGGGGGTGGATTGGGACAGTATAGCTGCTGGACAAAAACACGTATTTTAAAAGATGATCACCCTGTGAAGTATGCCAGTGTTTCCACCTTGTGTATGTGACCTGAGGAGTTATGTTAAGATAAGCTTAAGATAATGGCAGAACAAGGGGAAATGGTTTTAAGTTGAAGGAGGGAAGATTTAGGTTGAATATGAGGGGTAAGTTCTTTACAGAGAGGGTGGTGAGGTGCTGGAACAGGCTGCCCAGAGAGGCCGTGGATGCTCCGTCCCTGGAGGTGTTCAAGGCCAGGTTGGATGGGGCCCTGGGCAGCCTCCATATCTAGTGTTAGACATGGAGGTTGGTAGCCCTGCATGCGGTGGGGGGGTTGGAGCTTGATGATCCTTGAGGGTCCCTTCCAACCCAAGCCATTCTATGATTTTATGATTCTAAGCTCAAATGCTAGTTTCTTGGGAAAGAAAGCAGAGTTTCTCTTTGCCATCCCTATTTACTGTTGCTCAATTAGGATCTATAGCATCAGAAAGAATCCTGGGATATAGTTGGAGTAAATGCAAGTAAATTCTTTTGTAATATAGTCAATTTAAAACCCTTTATGTCTTCAGAGATCATGGAAAGAATTACATAAAATTATTATTTAAGGGATGTATTTGGGATCTCTGCTTGATTACTATAAAAAGATTCCTTCAACAGACAGGTGTGGAATATTGCTTCCAGTATTTTATCAGACCTTTAAAAACTTACGAAGTTTCAATCTACAAGTTCAGTTTAATCTTGGGCTCCTTCATAATGCTTTTCTGTAGCCATCTGAAGTATCACTTCTGCCCTTCAGTCTTGCACTGCGACTTCATTTGGTGGTCTCATTCTCTACTGATCTAATTTTCTCATTTGTTTCCTTTAATATTACAGTGCTTATCATTGATTGTGTCTGTTAGTAGCTCTGAAATTCTATAGAAAAATGGCTTTTGCTTTCATTTTAGCAAGTTGCTGCAGCTACTTCAAGCTGACAAATAAAAGTTTGCTTTCTCCAAAAACCTCAGTAGCCACTGCTTTGCTTTTTTGATACAGATCAAACTAGAAAGCTTATAATTATTGTCTTGGGGATTGTGTACTTGAAAGAGAAGGGCTTGTGGACTTAAAAGCTTCTTTTTGCCACAAGTGTCGTGTTTAATAGAAGATGTTACGCTGTATTGCATGTCTTGCTTTACTGAATTCACTAAATAGGGAACCAGTCCTCTGGGTGTCTTTGTTCCACTTTGGGATAATGTTGTCTGAAGGTCATAACTGGGAAATACACTCCAAGTTCTTCACTAAACTCCAGTTTTAAACAGACTTCAGGAGACAGAACCTAATTGCTAACGGAACAAGTTTAACGTGCTTAAAAAGCTCTCCGTGGGTTTTTTTTTTTCTTTGTTGTTTGTTTGTTTGAGGAAAATACTCTTCCTTTATTTAATTCTGGAATTTTCCCAAGAAATTATTGGAAGTTGTCTATAAGAAGGGTAATAAAGAGCATATTCTAGGAATTTGTTTCACAGATTGTACCAGTTACCCCAAAGAATATGCTGCTCCGCTAGCATATGTTTTATAACTTTCATAGAGTAATTTTCAAGATGGTAATGCGGGGTTTACACTTCTGTGAACCTGTTAGCTATATTTTCCAGCTCTTAACTCTCTTGCCAAAGCAGCATTTGTTTCATGCAGATTTTTGCATCAGGCTTCCAACTTCTTCCTCAGGCTAGATGTTGGCCTAGTGCGAGCGGAGCTGAGCATACAGTGATGAGAGAATGGAATGGTGTTCCCATTGATGTTTAACTACTCATAGATACAGCATTGTGGTCGGAGTGCATTGTGTTAGTGTGCATGTGAGTCTAGGATTTACAGCCTTCTGCAGCTCTGCATGTAGTCTCTTCAGTTTTTAGTGCTGGCTATTGTCTCCGAACATATGGAGATCTACAGATGATAATTGTCCGCTTGCTTATGAAGTTAGAGACTCCCTCTACTGTGTAGAACAAATTAAACAATTTCTAGTTAACATGAGAGTTTTTATTTATGTAAAAAAATTCTTGCAATATAAACATAATGGACTCTGAAACAGATTCTCAAAAAGTAACCATTAAGAAAGATAATGAAAATGCTTGACTGAGATTGCATATGTGTTAATGCTAACACCAGACAATTAAAAAACCAAACAAACCTTATGTCCACATCCTGCTCATAATATTTAATGCATACAGCTGAGAAGATTTATGGAAGACTGTCTCAAACTTGTCTATTAGACATTTTACTGGAATTTTTTTAATGTAGTAAAGGACCAGTGATTACTTGAGAATGACTATTCTGCAGTAAGTCTTGTCTCACAGGAGATCTGTTAACAGTCTTGGAGCTTGTTATTATCTTCAAGAGAACGTAGCAAGGAATTAAATAGCAAAGCTACAAAGTCCATCATTTTGAACAGATCGATGCTTTTGTTTTCTGTAGCAGAAACGCTACCTATAGAAGAAAACAGCACTTCCAAAGAGCATCGCTTTTCTGAGGACTCTATGGATTCTGCACTTAACTCAGTAAATCTGTCAAGCCCGGCCCGTCGAAATTCCACTGAATATCGTACTTCGGGGAGTGCAGCGTATTACAGGAATTCCTTTCAGCCAGTGACTGCTACCTCAAATTCAGCCCCAGTCCTGCGCCGGCTGTCCTCGAGCTCTGCTGGGAACAGCAGTTACTATGAAGTCAGTAGGAATCGAATACAGAGGAGGATTGAAGGTATGCTATATGCCTAAACTTTCCAAAGTATGTAACAGCTTTTATGAACATGCAAAGTCCGTGAGTTATGAACAAAGAAGTTCTTTGCCACAGAAAATACGTTACATATGGAGTGAGATGTTGTGCTGTTGCCAAGCACGTCAGGCTTGCTAATGTAACTTCAAATGCAGAACTTAAGCCTGCTAGAACTAATACCATGGTGCAAGCCAGAGGAGTCTTGTCTGCTGCACTTTCCTCTCACTGCTGTCATGGACCTCGCAACAGGCTGGATTGGGCAGTGCTAGTTAAACACAGCTTGCTTCCTGAGCATTTTATCAATTATTTCTGTGTTGCTGATATACACAGATAGGGTTTCTTCCTGTTCCTCTGCACGGTTGAACTTGCATTTGCCACTTTCCCAGATACTGGCATCTTGGGACCCAGGAACCAAACACAAGTCGAACTAATCCCTCTAGGTATGTCATAGTGCTGTTTTTTATGTTGCTGTAATTATCTGCAGTTGTATAGGGTATTTAAGACAAACGGAACAGTTCGGTATTATGGTTTGATACGTGAAGGAAAATTAAACATCCTTTCTTTTAATATGTGACAAAGAATGAATAATAGCCTGTTGTTAAGAATGTCATATGTAAAATGAAATGTGTTAGCCCTGTACAGACTAGTGATACTACTTCTTTTCCCAATATTCTTACACCGAAAGCTGCAAGCTCCACAACTGGACCAGATCTGAGTTCACTTAAAAGGGAACCTTCAAGAATATTGAATAAGGATCCGTCCACCTGGTCCATAGAGGAAGTAATGTGTTTTGTGAAAGAAGCTGATCCGCAGGCACTAGCTCCACATGCTGAACTCTTCAGGAGACACGTATGATGCATATCCATTCTGTTCTACTAGATGTCATGTATCGCATTAATCTTCTAGAATACAACTTTCGTGTCTGTCACTGTATTTGCAATTGAAGGTAGATTCTGCACACTTGTGTAATAGAGGGAAGCTGAAAAATTATTTTTCCACCTGAAAATCCTCCTGCAGTATGTTTTCTCTGTGTTCCAGCCTCATTAGACTTAAGCTGATACCCATTGCTTTCCAGCTGGTGTGAGGTAGTGTGATACTGGAACTCTTACATTGTAGTGGCCAGCTCCCAGGGCACCCTGTCACTACTGCATCTTGAGAAGCTGACATTCTCACCTGCAGTATGGGGTGCTTGTCTTTTATAGGTGACACTTCTCTAAGGCAGGCTGTTTTGTAGATTGATTATCCCGAAGCAGAGAAACTGTTGCACCTCGTTACCTTTGCACGTACTTGGTAATTAATACTAAAATTCAGAGGTTGAGCTGAAATATTCATCTGTTTTGACAAAGAATATGGAGTTTTGTAGGATCTAACTAGATATTGTATTTAGGGAGATGAACTGTAAACGTTGGTTTCTTTATGTTGCTTTTGTATGGCAAGGTGTTGAGCAAAGAGCTGCGTCATTGTTTCATTTTATATTTGGCTCTCCAAAAAGAGGTTGGCTTTGTCTTCGGTAGTAACTTGCCCCCATTCTGCACCAGCTCTTACTAGCAGTTAAACTATTTCACAGTAAGCTGGACTGGAAGGAAAAATTCAAAGTAACTTTTAACAAAACTTCCTGTCTTATGTGTTATTCTTAGTTGTGTAACAAAACTAAACGTCACTTGTTTTGTCAGGTTTATGTTTAAAAAAAACTAAAGCAGAGTAATTCTCTTTATGGTGTTTTAGGGAATTAATTGCCTGTCTACGGTATGTAATGCTTCTAAGAGCTTTGGACTGTCACATTTCAGCAGCTTTTCAACCAGGCAGTTGAAATCTGACTGAGTTGTCCTCAGTCTTGATCCTAACAATCTGTCTGCTTTAACCTGGCTGTAGATCTGTCTTATTTCACAGCTTCAGATGGTCTGTAACCCCTTCCTCTGAGTGACTGTTTGCATGCGCATGCCAGAATCCTCCCACAGCTGTGTTCAAGGTTCAGTGCAAGGCCTCCGTGCTTGGATCATTTAATCTCTAACTGCACAGACCTTCCTTTGCAGCCTTTTTTCTCTCCTTGACCCATTCACTTTTTTTCTCAGCTGGTACCTATTTTTGGGGGGTGTTTGGTCAGTTTCCTTTACTTACTGTAATTTCATTTAGCATCTCGCAGACCCTAACCATACCGTAAAAATACTACAATAAATTCACTTTCAGGGGCCATGGGTAAATATCACATTGCAGTAGGTTACTGCCTTGTATATGGTAAATGCATTTTTTACTACATTCTCAACAAATATAATATAGTTTTCAGTGTTAGCGTGCAGATTGTTAAAATAGTTGTGTTGTGTTTGTTCTATTCCTTCTGCAGGAAATTGATGGAAAGGCACTACTGTTACTGAGGAGTGATATGATCATGAAATACATGGGACTGAAGCTGGGGCCCGCCCTGAAGTTGTGCTACCACATTGAAAGACTTAAACAAGGAAAGTACTAGCCGATGGGGGGACACCGCAGTGTGTGTGTGTGCGTACCACACTGAGCTCTCAGGTTAACTGCCATCACCTTTATTTAAAAGTCTTTTGCTGGTATAAGTTATCTGTATTTTTTGGAAGTTCTTTCAAAATGTGAAAAAAGACATCTTAGGAGAAAGTAGAGGGAAAAAAATGTATTACGTTCTAGCGTTTAGTGAACTGTTTCAGCAAGCTTGCAGGGAGAGACAGTTGGTACTGAGCAGGTTGGGTAACAGAGCCAAAAGGCGCGTTCTCTGTTGCAGACTTCAGCCAACACGTTCATGTTCAGAACCAAAACAGCTGAATCCCAAAGGGAGAAACAAAAGCGGCATCAGATGTTAATAATTTTTACAGGGATGGCTGTAAACTTTTACGTTGCAAGGAAAACGTAAAATAGAAGATCTAATCTCAGCAATGAATACCGTGCCTGGTTCTCCAGCAGAGTAATACTCGGCTAGATTATTCTTCATAGATTTCCATAAAGGGAATAGCCGTATGAACAGTTCGGGGGGGGAGGGAGGTGTAGAGGAGGGAAGGGTTACGGAGGAGAGGGCTTCAAACAAATCTAAGCTTTTATAAAGTGTGATTATCGGTCCTTTGGTAAGTTACGAGGACAAATGTACGGTATGTCGTCAATTTATGGTGGCAATAATAGTTCTGTTTCATGGAAGGGCACATTGGCTGCATAAACAGCCTATTCTGGGACAGACAGATTTGACCGGAACAATACATCCACATTTTAAAACATTCCATCTTTTTGCTAAGTTTGTCACGGATACACGTCCTCATGCTTTTTATATATACACGTGTATGTGTCGGGGAAATGCACATTATATGTATTTGAAAATGCACATACACACTGTACATATGTATTCAGTTTTTAATGTGTACTTTGCACTGTGCCAGAGAGAACTGTACAACTTCTTGGGTTTTGTTTTCTTCCAGTTATTTTAGTCATGTACTACTTTCATTTCCATTAGCACCTGTTTAGTTTGTTGTCCATTCTTGGAGTCAGAAGGTGACAAACAATCAAAGGGTGGATTTACTCCTACAGGCAAAATCCCTGTACTATGCAATCCTCGTGGTTATTCATCGCTTAACTGAGCCATATATTCCGGTATATTTCTGGAAATACGTGGTTGGTTCTGATGTTTAAGACTTGTATTTCCTTTAAGGAAGTGCCGCTGTGTAATGGATAAGCCTGTTTAGGGTAAAATTGGTGCTGTTTATATAAGCTACAACAACCAGCAGTGATAATAAACCAGTTTGTTGTCGCTGCCAATTGTAATATACATCAGGGACAAGAAAATATACTTCTGTGTAGGAAACTGAATGTACTGTATGTAATAGTGCCAGTGACGAAAACTATTTGGTAGGGAAGGTGTAGTCCTAAAATGGTAGGTTTTATTATATTTCTTATTGCCTTTTTATATGAAACTATATAGTAAAAATGTATTTTTTACAAATTCCTTTTCTGAAACTGCCTTGCTGTACCAGTACTTGGATACTCCTCAGGTTTCAGCAGAGATACTGCTGCAAAATGATGTGTTTTGTGGCTCACCGGCGTCCAAGAGCTTTGTTAGTTTAAGTGACTGCAATGCAATTTTAATTTGGGCTTTGAGGATTGTTTTTATTACTCCATTGTTAGACATTGGACACAAAAGGTTATCTATATTGATTTGTTTTGCATATCTTTTGTGGTGCGTGTGTGCTTAGATGAATAATACAAGGCTGTTCTGTATATTAAGAAGAGGTCAGAGCATTGATTGGAAAAGCAGAATATTTTCTCTTTGTGTTTGGAAAATACTGACTTGATCATTGATAAAAACCATATGAAAGTTGCAGTTATGTATTAAGAAAAACATCATGCCCCGCATGTTGAGTATGTTGTTTAAACCTTACTTACACCATGATTTATTATGCTGAAGTTCAGAGTTCTTCAGTGTAAAAAGAAGTACTGCTCGTGCAATTAACTGAACTGTTTTCATTTTTCACATTGCCGTTGGCAGAGGAGAAACAAAGATGTTTAAAATTTCGGTTTGGCCTCTATGGAATGAACTTTTTATACATGGCACTATGATGGGTATAAATATTTGTTCAAGGCTTTGCGTGCACCCGTGCACGCGGGGGGGTTACAATACCAGGATTTCACCACGTGCTGTAGTGTGAGATTCAAGCGTTCCATGTGTTGTAGCAGAATATATTTTTTATTCTTTCTTTTTAATGGGATGCTCTTTCCCATCAACAAAAATAAAGTGGTTTTTCATTGTTGCGCGTTTTCGTTTTGACACCTTGTGTAAGCAGTGCCTGCGTAGGCAGGGGTAGCTCTTATCTGGCACTGGGCAGGTCTGGACAGCTCGTGTAAACATCTGACGCGAGGAAGTTTCACTCAGAAGGATAACATGGTTCCAACACTATTTATCCTAAGCAGTTCATATTTGAACTTCGGTTGGTCTGTGCTTTCAAAATAACGATTTAGGAATATATTCATCTCTTTAGTTTTGAATACAGCATACCGCTGCTTACAGTTTATAGAATTCCCATATAAATCACCAAGGGGGAGAGACGGCTAAAAACTAAAACACTGTGCTGCATTCAGATGGAGTGATGTAAAAGAAAGCAGTCAGTGCCAGTGGGTTTGAACTTCATGTACTTTAGGTTTTATTATTTGTGTTATAGAGAAGTCTGTTATTCTGATGCCCGTTTGCAGTGATCCGCCTGCGTTTGAAAAGTAATGTAAATTGGGTTAATGGTAACACAAACACTTTGCAGGCGAATCGTGGAACATGGAAATAACTTCATCTGCAGGCATTTTGCATCTGATCTCGCTCAAGGGTTAGTAAATATCTTTTTGGTGCCTATTCAATTTGTATTGAATAGAATGAGTGGTGCGTTCTCCTTGTTTCTCTGAGGTGCTTTTCTATCAACAGGGATTCACCTACTTACCAGTTGAATCTGCAGCTTTTAGACTTTGCAGGACTGTGCTATGACTCATCAGTGTGCGGTAAGGTCTATTCTATCTGAAATTAAAGTGCTGCTTCTCCAGAAGGAGCAGCATCTCTCACAACTCGTGAGGAAGAACAGTAAAAGATGCCAACGCTGCCTTGTAAGTATTGGCTCAAAGGACGGAACGTCTTCCCCTTTTTTTGTTGCTTTAATAAAGGCACACCATTTTTTACGCCAGCTGGTAGTTACATGGGAAGATGTTCCTCTGCCTGCTCATGGTGTTTGTAGAAACTCTGCTTCCTTTCCGGTTGCCCAGGGACATTTTGCCCAAAAGCTGCACTAACCTTCCCTGTAATTTCTAATGGCAGTTTTATGGGAGTCTGCAGACGTCATCGTGCGTGTCCTGCATGCGATGCAAACAATTCTACTTTTGAATAGCTTGAATATTCCTATATCTAGGGGAACAATGAACCCTCAAGTAAGGATGGCTAAAATCCTGAACCTGGACAGATGAAGCAGTATGGCTATTCATGTCTGTCTTTTCTTTAATTGGAGGTAAAATGGAGAGATTTGAAACATGGGCACAGTGTTGAATTAATAGGTTATCTTCCTGCTTAACTCAGAGAGTCACTTTCTCCTGTTCATGTAACTTTCCAGTGGGCGAGCTTGGGATCATGTTTTCCTTTAAAAATGAGGTAGTAATGCAAGTTTATTCATATATTTGTATATATGAATCTGTACTATAAATAGTTTTTAATTTAAATGGCCCAACATCCACAAGCAAGGGAGCAGCCTGTGTCTACCCAGCTTGAAGCAGAGATACTCACTGCTTTAGGATGATTTGTGTTATACTATTTCTCCATTCTTTTTCCAGTTGGAGCTGATTTTCTTTCTGTTCTTCATTATCACAGATTATCTTAAGCCTGCTCAGTGATTTTGTCTGTACCACTTCATGTCACTTTTATGCTGCTTGCTCTGAACCTATTTGATTTCTAAAAGCTTTCTTCCCATAGACTTAAAATAGTGAATGGACGTAATGATTGTGTAGAAAGCTGTAGGGGAAGCGGTGCTACAGGGAAAAGCAGAAATACCACTCAGCATAGGCCTGAGGGTTTTCCATGTAAGTACAGTGGGATTTGTACCAACAGCTTTTTCTATTGCTAGCTTCTCTTGTCTCTGCCCTGTTCTGAGTAAGAGTGGAGGACTGTAGTTGGTTTTAATGCAGTGTCGTGTGGCTAAACAGATTTGAAAGTGGATAGCAATATTTTTTTTCTTTGATTGACGAGCTGGTTATGTAATAGTTACATGAATGTTTAATTCCAACATCAGATGTGTGAGCTTCTGCTGGGTTGAAGCTATGCAGCCATGTAGAGATAGGCTTAGGTTTAAAAAANAAAAAAAAAAAAAAAAAAAAAAGAGAGCAAAAACACCCCTTGAGATCAATTTTGGAGGTCATATATTCCTCCTCTCTTTCTTTATTGCTTGTAAAACTATTGGAGTGAGTAGAAAGTGCTTGCTTGGAATTGCCTAAGAGTGATGCAGGGAGGCAGAAACTGATTCACATCTATTCCTCTGGTGAAATGGTGGCTGCTTTTTGCTCAATCCTTGATTATAATCTTTTGCTCAGCAAAGCTCAGTAACCAGTCCGTAGTGCTGGGATCTTGTTCCCAAACTGGCAGTGCTCCTGCTACTTGAAAGACCGCACAGAGCCATTTTGAGCCTTTATCTTCTTAAAATCTGACGCCCGTTGTAAGCTGTCTGTGTTTTGAGTCAGCAACCAGGAGGCATTTTATGTCGTGATTAATATATTTTTTTACAGTGGCAACCCCAGAAATTCTTCTTTGAGAAACAACAAACACATAAATTGTAAAACTTTCTCCTCTGTGTCTGTGTAGACGATGGGAGTTCAGTGTGTCCTTAAAATATGCCGTTACAGCGGTCCAGCAGGCTTTTAACTCCCTCGCTTACATGAATCATCCATCCCTGTCCTAGCAGATCATTTTGATTAGCTGTAATTTGTCCCATATGAATCAGAATTAGCTTCCACCAGCTCCATAATCTCCCAGCCCTGCAGTACAAGCAAGGAGCCTTGCCTGAGCTGCGGCTCCTTTGAGCTGTACAGACCTCTGCTACTTTTATTTCAGCTTTCCCCCTCTGTGGTGGAGCTGCTTAGTGCCGATAGTGAAGGCTGCACATCTCTACTTCTTTTCTTGTTAAAATACGTGAAGACATTTTCATCTACTGAGATTGACTTTTTAGCCTCCGAAATCAAAGCCCTTCCAGGACAAATCGCATGAGCAAACAGATGCCAGCACAAGAGGAAAGGGAGATCACATCCCGTGTTGTGTGAACAGACAAATGTGAACAGATGTACAGCTCGATGCTGGCAGAAACGCACTCCTGCCAATGACTCCTTTCTAGTTATGACAGCTGGAAGGAAATGAATGCACCACAAAACCACCATGATAATTGCCATTACCCTGTGCTGGCAGCCTCAGCAGTGAGGTCAGGAATGGGAAAGACAAAGACTCGGCTCCCCTCCCAGGTGGAAGCTGAGGCAAGTCGGCGAGGCAGTAGGAAAACCTCAACGAATGGTGGTGCACCTCAGAAAGTCTGGCGTTTGAATGGGATCTTACTAGATTTCTCCTTTTCTCATGTGTAGAGTATTTGGTGGTTTTTGTTGTTTTCATTTTTTTTCCCCGTGGTTATGTAAGTACTCTGTTCCTTCAAGCACTTGTGTTAATGTTAATGGGGATTTCAGACAGCTCTAAACACTTCTTCCCTCAACTTCCACCTCTCCAAACCAGGGCTGCCAAGCAGGTCTTCCCACCACTGGAGAGCCTCTATTTTGAGGGAAGGATCTTTGCATGTGCTTGTTGCCTGCGTGTTTTGAAAAATAAGAAAAGGGCTCAGCAGCTTGCTTGCTGAATCCCTGCATGATGTACTACTGCTACTGATTTCTTTCCTTGCCAATGCTGGTGGTACTCTGTTGTGAACAGAGGCCTGAGGCTGAATTACCCAAGGTGCGGTCCACAGAGTGCTTTCTTGTCTGTCTGCCTGTGTTAAGTCCCTGTGCTCGCATGAACAAAGTAGTGGGGAGGGCACAATTAATAAATCAAGGCTCAGTTCAAGCCTAGCCCTGGCTTATGCTTGTGCTCTAGGAGTGAGCTACTAGCTAGGTCATCGTAACAAGACTCGGGATGTCTACCAACACAACTTCTTTTCCATATCAGGCTGATGAACACTGGTGGCTTTTTAGGCATGTGGGTTTTTTTGTTTGTTTGTTTTCAATTGACTGTTGCCAGCTGTTTTCAAAGGGCCGGGGCAGTGGGCTCTCAGCGCAGCCAAAAGGAACTTACTGCTTCCGTATGTCCTTGCATTCACCGTAGTGTATTGTAAGCTGTCTTAGGGTTTGGCTACAGGAAATGAACAGGTTGGAGAAAGTTTAAATATTTTGAAAGAAAACAGAAATGGAAGCCTGGGATGAGTGATAGGGTTTTTGTGCAATAATCATGGGAAGGAAAATATATGAAGAATGAAGTAATGGAAAACTGAGGAAAAGAAGAAACCAGGTGGAATGCAAAGTTAAACCATTTTGGATTTAGATGCACTGATTGCTGAGTCATAACTGATGACTTTGAGCATTGGTACTGAGCTGAGATTTTAAGGAGGAAAGTTAAAGATTAGCCTTTTGAGCCATGTCAGAGCCATGAAATAGTTTATCTTGTGTGAAAATGGACCATTTTCCCCCTTCGTTTTGCTGGTCACCAGTTGCAAAAAATTAAAACTTGTCTCTTAAATGTAGTGCCATATTTGATGGAAGGAAAACCTGTGGGCCTGTCAGTAACTTCAGATGCCAAAGACTTCTTGACATGATTTCATGTGAGAACATGGGCTGTGTCATTCCCTGCCTGATTCTTCGGGCATCCTCCTTCTGTCCTTTAACTGTTTCTTCCGAATTGAATGAGCTGCTGCCACCAATTCCCTTCTGATGTAATTTGTTTTAAAGTCACACCTGACAAGGAATATAGCATTGGGTTTAACTTCCCATCTTTGTACCATAGCTGGCGGCTGTTTCTCATTGCAGACCATATAGGTGTAGTTGACTGAGTTTGGGGTATGAGTGATCTGACCCAGTAGCAGCATTGGCTTTACAAAGAGAAATAGCTCTCTGGAGTCCCTGGCCTTTGTTGACTAGATGGCCAGTATCTGTCACGGGAGCCTCAATACCCATCTCTCTTAACTTCAGCATACTAACTAATTCATCATCAAAAGTGCTGTTTGTTGTAAGAAGGATGGAACAATCCCTTTACTTGAACCCTTAATGAAAGACCTACCTGACATTTAGGAAAACATGCTTGAGTGTTTTACTGAATGAAGGAGCACTGGCGAAGTCCCACGGTCTACCGCAAGAGGGGTCTTGCTCAAAAGTCCAGATGTCTACAATACTTGGCCCCAAAAGTCTATCCCTTGAGAATATTTCTGTGCAGATCCCAGTGTGTTGCACACTCACAGCACTGTCATTTCTCATTTGAAGTGGCAAAATGTAGATGACAGCATTTAAATATTTCCTTTTTCAGTCTTGCTGTGACCCCCTGTATATGAGTACTGGGGGACTTGGCCAGTGTGGCGTATGGTCCTCAGGCTTTGGGACCAGTGGGGCAGCTTTGTGCCTGCATGGCTGAGCTGTGCAGGGTCACCAAGGGCACGCCGTCATGCCAAGTTTTCCCGATACACACTTGGAAACCTGCAATTAAAGCATGACAAATCCACCTGAAATCTTATAACTTTGGATGCAGGTGAGGTGTTACTCTTTTCCCTTTGAGGTATCAGTAGACAACTAAAGGACTGGTGAAGCAGAATCCTCGACAATTAATAAGTTTCCCATACCTACTGATGGGACTTGTGGGTTGTTTTGTTTTTTTTTTACAGTACATAGGTCCTGGGGTGAAGGACCTCCTTGCTTTGTGTTGCAGTGACGCACTTTTTTGTGGCTTTGGTTTGCAAGACGCCAGACTTGGACAGAACGTTGCCTATCATCTCCGGTTCTTAAGCAGAAAAGGATGGGAATGCCGTCGATGAGGAGATTGTGGGAAGGATGATATTAAAACAATGCAGAAAATGTGGCCGTTTTGAGACAGCTGGAGGCTAAGGAACATTAGTAATCCCAGGAGCGAAGGGGGGCTTGGCACAGGCTGGCAGGGCATTGGGTTCCCAGCACTTCCCTACAAACCTGAACTTCATTACACTGAAAACTTTTTGCCTGGAAAACAGCGCTCCATTCCAGGTACTTTTATTAGATACCATCCTGCCCATTGCTCTTTTCATTTTCCCCACTTCATTTGAAAGTAGCCTAATAGTTTCAGTACCAGGATCTTACACTGTTATTGAAGGAGAGCTTGGGGTATGTGGGCACAAAGCAGTGCTAAATACTTCAGCGGTTAGTAATTTTTCTCCCCAAACATGCAGTAATGCTTCAGGTGGATAAACAACAAGATGGATTTTCCTAGCAGGGGGTGATACTGGGAAATTAACAACTGTGGAAAATACATTTTCCACACTGAAATTAGGGGATTTGCTTGTGTGTGGAGGACAGCCCCAGACTGTCCTGAATTGCAGACTTCAGAACTGATGAGTATGTGACGTAGGCTCAGAGAAATGAGACTGTAAATAAGAGTAGGGGGGAGCAGGCGAGTAGAGAAGCAAATCGAAGTGAGTAACGTGGCAGGTGTGTGCCATTTGCTTCTGTACAAATGCGCACCATTCCTGTTGCGGTGGCAGGCTGGCATGCAGGAAGGCAGGAGCCCGTCCCTGCCAGATGAAAGCGAGGGCTTTGCCCAAGCACTTCAGTATGTTCTCATAAACATGAGCACAAAAAGAAACCCAAATGTCTGGCACCAGGATGTTATGTAATGTTGTTCTACACTATTTTCATTGTCGGAGATCCTTGGTCAGGGCTGCTGGCAGGCCGTGTATTGCTGCTGGATCACTGTCCTGAGGTGCCTCTACACAAGTGGAGGAGCGGACTCCCGGCACTGCTCCCTTTGGTGTTCAGCAGCCACTTCTGTGGGGACGTACAAGGCAGTGCTATGTATGCATCTGTGATAGAAGTTGACGCATTTGCTGCTCTCTTTCCCCTATCTTTCTAGTTTAGTTGGGTTTGCTGAGTCCCGCTCTTCCCCACCACTGGCTGTGTCATGGCAGAGGCAGAGCGGGAGCGGGAAGGACGTGTTCCCTGTGCTGTGCTGTGCTGTGCTGTGGTGTGACATTTGTGTCTCAGCTGCCTTCAGCCCAAGCAAGCGCACCCTGTACTCGCTGCCCTGCTGCTCACGATGCTGCAGTTCCCTGGGGTGCTTTCTGTGAAGCTGACAGCTTCCTCTGCTCTGCTCATTGTCTGCTCACGGCCGAGGGCTGCCGCACTGCTTCTTCCTTTCATTCTGTGGCTGGATTCTTGCTAGCTTTAATATAGGTGTCATGTTATAACAGATCTGGAGGTGGCTCTTGGCTTCCACTACCTGTTTCCATCTTCCCCTTTTCCACCTTCTTCTTGAACTCATAATTGCCTGCTTCTCACCTGCCTGCGTGTCTGTTCTGTCAGCCTAAATATCACCTGTTTTTGTCAGGCTCAGAAATGTCATTCCTCTTTTCACCTCGGTGCCAGGGAAGGGGCCAGCTCTGTCCCCAGGGCTGCTTTCCCCTGAGCTCGAAGTTGGGGTCCATGGCTTCCTGCAAAGCCCCTCCTTGAGAGCAAACAGATGGGAAGGGATCCCACTCTGCTTTTTCCTCACCTACTAATAAAACTCACCCCCCAAGTCATTGGGAGCTTGGAGCCAACACGGGTGCCCTTGAGGGTCAGTGCTGCTCCTTTCTGTCTCTACTTTGCACGTGCCCATCGTTGTAAAACATCCTCCTCCTGCCATTACGGCTTAATGACTTTCCCTTCAACTTCTCAAGAGGTATTAATGTCTCCATTAACAGCCACCAGAAATGGAGGCTCCATATATCACATAGCAGCTCCCCATCCTTCTCCTCCTGCAGAAGTTTCAGAAGCAGTTAAAATGTAGCCGTGGAGAAAATTAATGGCCCAATGTACAAAATCTGTAATTGCTGCTAGCGGCGAGGAGGAGGAGGAGGTGGAAGTGCTCAATCTTCGTGTAATTAAGTGCCTTGTTCTGTGCCTGTGTGCTTCACACACGAGTGATGGTAGGAGGAAGATGGTACCTAAGTAGGGGCCTTTGCCCAGCGCAGCATAAAGGGAGGTGTTGTGGCATGGCTGTTCCATGCCCACCGCCCTCTGGTGCAGACCCTGTCCCTAACCCCCAGCTGTGCCTCCCCTGACACAGCTCCATGCCGTTTCCTCGGGCCCTGTCGCTGTCACGGAGAGCAGAGCTCAGCGCTGCCCCTAAGCTCCCTGTGAGGAGCTGCAGCCATCAGGCTTCCCCTCAGCTCCTCAGGGCCTCGGCTGCTCCTCAAGCGCCTTGCCCTCAGCTCCATTTCAGAGAGGGAGGGCTGCAATGGTCTGGGGCACCTGCTGGCTGCTGCCTGTCTGTCCTCACACCTCAGTCAGCCACCCACAACAGTTGGGTGTTCTTAACAGTGCTTGTGCAGACATAAAAAGGCTGCTAAGAGCAGCTGACTGCCATTGTATCAAGGTTTTTGGGGCTCAGGGTCTTAACTTGTTCCCTTAGGGCAGACCAGCAGGTCATGTCACCTTGTGCCCGGCCCTGTTGCAGCTGTGGGAAGGTGACAATGGGGTCCTGAGGAACCTCCTCAGCCCCAGCACTGCAGCTGCTGGGAGGTGGAACATCAGCGCAGCTTTTTGGGAGGAACAGAACAAAGCGGCAGAGCGCTTTCAATTAAGAACAAAATTATTTTAAAAAGACAAAAAACTGTCAGATGACAAAACATGAATGAATCCATCAATGCTACAAGCTCTCCAAGCATTTTCAGTTCTGCCAGCTTTGGGAAAAATAAAGGCTTTGAAAACATTTTAAAAAGAGGAGTTTGACGTGATTTGATGCTGCAGGTGTGCAACACCCCCTCGTTCTTTATACCAAGTAGTCCTTTAGCCCAGAAGAGCAGCAGAACGCCCTTCCCAACCTGTTGGTGGGGACACTGAGCAGTGCGCTGCTCTCTGCAGTGGGAGTGTCAACGGAGCTCAGGATGAGGCCCATACCTGGAGATGGCGTTTTGAACCTGGAAGTTGCCTCTCTGGCCGGCTTCCTGCAGGAACTACTGCCACAATCTCCTCAGAGCTGCCCAAGGGGAGAGCTGGGAGTTGTTCGGCTGCAGAGGGAGGAAGCGTGGCGCAGTCAGAGCACTGTGTTACCCGGATGATGGGTTCAGAGCTACATCTCAGTGGGTGCCCCGTCAAGGTCAGGCTGGACAGGGCTCTGAGCACCCTGATGGAGCTGTAGGTGTCCCTATTCACTGCAGGGGGTTGGACTAGATGGCCTTTAAAGTCAATGTGCAGTAGTGCATCTCCGGCTGTTATACACAAGTGCAAAACCATCACTTACCAGAACGTTTATTGTAATGGTACATTCACATTTCTCCATGGACGTGGGCGGCTCGTACACCGTCAAGTAATGAAGTTACATAGTTCTGCTCTTTCATGTGCACTGACTTCAGCCATCAAAGACAATTATAAAACTAACAATAAACAATGCCTCCATATATCTACAGTCAGGCTGGGAAAAAATTAGGCGACTCTTCCTTATCACCCCTCGGCAACCGAATTCCCACAGATTTTAAGACTTTCTTGTTTAAATACCTGCTGCTATTGCTTTCAGTGCTTTAGAACTGGGTTGTGAGCATCTCTGGTGCTGAGGCCAGCAGTCAGCAGCAAGGGGCCGCACCGCTCACCTACCCTCATTTTTGCCACTCCAAAGCCCACTGGGGCGCAGTGCCCCCAGCAGCACGCCCCGATCCGCTCCCGGGTGGATTGTTAGTAGCACTCTGAACACGTGAGGGCGGTTGCAGACTTTGGCCGGGCCTCCTCCGTGCGGCCGAAGCCCTTCAGAAATGACAGAGATACCGCCACCGATTAGCACGTACAAACATTTATTTTGAAATTTCCGTTCTAACCATTATGAAGAATTACATCATCAAAGCACTTTATGGCAGTGAAAATAGCTCTTACCCCTCTGACTCATCCGTTACTCCATTAAAGCTGCAAAATGTGCAATCTGCTTGAAAAATAGGTTGCTTTTATTCAGTTTCCCACGAAAAGTCAAAATTTAATAACAAAAACAAAACAAAGAAACCCAGCTTATAGGGACTCTACATCTGCTCCTCTCCCCCTTCCCCCAAAAATAACTTACAAAGATAGTTTAAAGTTTTAAATGAGTTTTAAACCAAGTGCATCTTTTTCATTATTTTTTTTTCCATAATAATCTTAAAATTCTAAAAACCCATAATTTACTTTCTTGGAAAAAAGGCAGCGAGCCGTTGCTTCTTGATTGGAAGAATGTGTATTTCGGGCGAGTTCATTTTCTTTAGCTTTACGCTCCTGTTCTTTACGGGTTTCCTAAGCGCCTCGGCGTTGTCCCGGGGCTCGGGCTGGCTCTTCACATCGTAGCACTGCAGCACCGAGTCCTGGGGCATGTCCCTTTTGAAGGAGAAGTTTTTGGTGGACACCCCTGACAGGCCCTTGATCTTGCCGCAGAAGATGGCGGGCACGGCATCCTTGACGGAGACGATGACTTTGGCTGTCTGCGAGGTGCTGACGATCTCGATGTTGTTGCCACCGGTCTTGGGTTCGCAGGCTGCCCTTCCGGCCGGTTCCACCAACCACTTCTGCGGCGGCCGCAGGAGCTCGCCCGGCCCTGGCCCTGCCACCCTGCCCTCCGCCTTGCCTGCGGCCTCCGGCGCTTTGGAGGGGGCAAAGGGGGTGGCCGGCTTGTCCTGCGGGCTGCCCTCGGCGCTGGGCCCACTGCCGGCCGTCTCCCCGTGGGGGCCCCCTGGCTTGCGGCAGGAGGAGAGAGACAGGTCCAGTGCCCCGTCCTCAGGGGATAGCGGTGGCGGGGCGGCCTCGCAGGCCCGAGGCACGGGCGGGCCCTTCATGGAGAGGTCCAGCGCCTCGTTCTCGCTGCCCATCTTGATGACAGTGTGGCGGCTTAGTTGGGAGAAGTCCCGCTGGTGGACGAGGTCAAAGGGCTTCGTCTCCTCCTTCTCCAGGGGGGTCTGGGTGCCCTTGCAGGGCTGCGGGGTGAAGAGTGGGGGCTTGGGCGGGTCGGGGGCCACCTTGGCCTCAGCGCCGTGGGGCACGGGGATAGGGACGGGGATGGGAATGGGCACGGGGACGGGCAGGGGCACGATGACGGGGTAGGGCACCAGCAGTGTGGCAGGGGGCACCAGTGGGGAGAGGGGTGAGCTGAAGGCCTGGGGCGGGAGGGCGGCATAGTCAGGAGGGGGCTGGCAGGGGGCTGAGCCCAGGGCACTCTGCCCTGAGGGGAAGAGATCCTGCAGGACTGCGGCGAAACCCGGCGTCTGAAAGACGGGTGGCAGCACGGGCTCCTGGCCTGGGCCCGAGGGCTTGGGGTCCAGGAGCTGGGGCTGGCTGACAGGGGCAGAGGCGCCTGGGAAGAGGCTGCCATGCAGGGGGCTGGCGGGGCAGGCAGTGCCAGGGGGCAGCACCAGTGGCGAGTTGAGGTGCTGGAAGACATGCTGCTCCAGCAGGACTGGCAGTGGGACGGGGCCCTGTGTGGTCATGACATACGGGGTGGCACCACTGGCCGGCATCTGCGGGGCGGCACTGCCAGCCACCTGCAGGTGGATGGGGAGGACAACGGGGCTGTCCCCCAGGCAGATGGGCTGCAGCACGGTGGCCGCCACCTTCAGTGCCACCCCGCTCTGTGACTCAGCCGGCGGTGTCAGGATGGAGGGAGCAGGGACGGTCACCAGTGGGGATAGGGCCTTCTTCATCAGGTCAGCTGAGTTGATGTTCCAGGCCTCCGCCGTGATCAGCTGGGCCACGCCGTTCTCCAGCTTGTTGTTGGCCATGGCCGCCGGCGGGCTGGTGACATCCATGGGCAGGTTGGGGGTCTCCTTGTAGAGCTCCTCCATCTCGCAGGGCTTCGGGGCTCCGCAGCGCCGTGCTCACATCGCCGTCAGTGGGACGGGGCTGCCAGGGGCTCCGGCACTGACATCGCTTGGCCTGCGATGCAGAAACATGGTTTAGGCACTGCATAAATCTCCTCCTTAACAAAACATTTGCGACTGCCTTGGAAGACCCTGTCGCCAAAACAAGCCCTTAAACGTTTCCACGTTTCAGGGTAACGGCTCCACAACTCACAGTGGTAATGTACACAGCGATGCTGTATATACAGACATCCGTGAGTGTTGTACGAAGAGTTTTGAGGAACTTATATTTAGCCATAAACACTGATAATTTAAAGGACCTGAGGGCTGCCTGCAGTCAAAAAAACCCCACCCATACGCCAGCCAACCCAAGGACTCAGGCAGCCCCTTCTGCCGCCTTAAACAAAGCTCTGCGTAATGACAGTGTGTGGCAGAGCCCAGAGACAGCACGCTGCTTTAACTCAGCAGGAGCACAAAACCAAATGTTTCTAAAAATACACGGCTCAGAAATGTTCCACCGTGGCAAAGGGTCCTCGGTTCCCCTTACAAGAGCTGTCTTGTTTTCCTTCCAATGGGGTTTTACTTAAGTGGGTCAGGCCATTGGTGCAGTACCTCTGACACAACCCTTTAGGGGTCCAGAGGAAGCCATGAGGATGATCAGAGTGCGGGAGTACCTCTCCTGTGAAGAAAGGTTGAAGAAGTTGGGCTTGTTCAGCCTGGAGAAGAGAAGACTGCGGGGAGACCTTGTGGCCTTGTGGCCTTCCAGTACTTGAGGGGAGCTTATAAACAGGAGGGAGACTGGCTTTTTTACAAGGGCAGATGATAGAATAAAGGTCAGAAAAGACCACTAAGATCATCTAGTCCAACCATCACCACCATACCACTAAAGATCATGTCCCTCAGTGCCGCATCTACATGTTTCTTGAACACCCCTAGGGACAGAAACCCTTTACTTAGAGGGTGGTGAGGCGCTGGCACAGCTGCCCAGAGAAGCTGTGGTGCCCCATCCCTGCAGATGCTCAAGGCCAGGTTGGATGGGACCCTGGGCAGCCTGAGCTGGTGGGGGGGCAGCACTGCCCACGGCAGGGCTTGGGGCTGGGTGGGCTTTAAAGTCCTCTCCAAACCACTCTGTGATTCTGATTCAAATTTACTTTACCAGCCTATGCCTTTATCTAAACCAAGCAAGTGTCAACAAAAAAAGGACTGAGATTGTTTCTGTTCACAATGACAGTGAAATTTGCAACCTATTTCCTACAAAGATTAACACTCTGCTCCCCCCATGCTTCCCCACAAAGCAGCATATTAATGGCTCTGTGCCTTCATTTATTCAGCAGGGTAAATAATTTCCGCCCGCAGATTTTGCCATGCTGCCCGTGCCACTCCTGAAGTGAGCAGTGCATCCTGCGGTAATAATCACCATGGAAACTTGTCCATTTTTAACTCTGTTACCATGGGGAAGCACTGGAGCACCCCAGATTTACAATTCTCACCTGCGCACAGCTGCACGCAAGAGCAGACCGCACGCCATCACCATCGCCCCGCGTCCTTGGCCCAGAGCAGCCACACGCAGATGCTAAGCCTGTGTTGGGTACATGGGCTGATGCTGGACTTGATGATCTTAGTGGTCTTTTCCAACTTTAATGATCCCATGATTGTACGGACAGCCCGGCTGCTCACAGCGCTGCCCTGCCCGTATGGATGGCTGTGGGAGCAGCACCGTCACCTGCCAGCTCAACGCAGACAGACGCAAAAACCGACCCCAAACAAAGGGCAAACCACGGCCAAGGAAGGGAAACGGGAAACCGGAGCATCCCTCCCGAGGCCTGTAAATCCCCGGGTTTGGCAGCACGGTGTCACGGCTAGAGCAGGACTACAGCAATGTCGGGAGTTAATAGCTGGGGCCGGGCGAGTGAAATCCCGATAATGTATCATCGGGCACATCTGATTTTTAAAGAGGATTTTTAAAAGTAAACAGATGAGTCATTCCTTCTCCCCCGCTGCTGCTGGCTGGGGGAGAATAATTCATGATTCTTCTCATCTCGTGAAACGTTGAGAGGAAAACACGACTGCGGGGTTGAGGGGTTCTGTTTGTTTCCTCACTCAGCGCTGGCTGCAGGCAGAGATTCCCGAGCACAAGAAAGCAGGAGAGAAATAATGCTGCTGATTCAGACAGCGTCGAGCAGCGGCACCAAAACAAGCAGGCCCATCTTGTTGAGGAATTAAAAAGAGGTTTTATACGTCTCACATCATCTCCTTCCTTATAAAAGAACCATTCAAAACTCCCTCAGGCCTGCAGCCCAGACCCGCACCCCTGCTGCCCTCCATTCTGCAGCACCGAGGAGCACTGCAGGCGGCACTGGTACTTCTGCTCTGCCGTTTGTTTGCAAAGCGTGAGATGATCTCTGCGTTTCCACAGCAAATGAGTGATCTGGTGGGGATGGGAAAACGACCTTCTATTCCCCTGGCAAAGCCGTTTAGCATTGAGAAATAGAAAAATTAAGATGAAAATTATGCCGCGTACGAGCCTTGAGGGATTAGCATGCTGCACAGAGCCACAGAGAGAGACAGATAACCATGCAGGATGAAAGTCTGAAGCAGCATAAAATCCCCCATCGCTGCTTTAGAAAGCGACAGGGCAGAGGAAGTATCTAGATGAAGGAAAGAAGAGCTCATCTATCACCATCAGGCACCTGGAAGAAATGCCTGCTTCTTGCTCTGGGGTTTTTAAGGCTCAGTCAAATGCCATTCCAGGCTGCATCCCGTGTGTCCTCGAGGTACAGGAACCCAGCAGTGCTGGCAGCACCTCGGTGGCAGAGCACAACTCTCAAGGCCAGGTTGGATGGGGCCCTGGGCAGCCTGAGCTGGTGGGGGGCAGCCCTGCCCATGGCAGGGGTTGGGGCTGGGTGGGCTTTGAGGTCTCTTCCAACCCGAGCCGTTCTATGAATCTATGATTCTATGGAGAGGACTTACACCAAACTGCATTTTCCAGCATTGCTATTAACAGTGAAAGCTGTACTACATTTCTCCTTTAATAAAGAATAACCCGAAGTGCGTACTGCTGTTACTTTGAGGACTGCTGCTTCTCTATACGTATTGAGAGCTGCCTGGCTTTTAAAGCCAGTCCCATGTATCCGATAAGCAAGAAGGAAGGCAGTGCAACTCAGCAAAACCACCTTAAGGTTCCTCTCTCTACCTCACCCAGGTGCCAGAAAATCAATTAATTTCACTTTCCCTACTTATCTATTTAATATTTAATTTGCTGTTTGTTTTAATTGAAAATAAGCTTACAACACCGAAAAGAAAGCTATTGTAAATAACTTGGGTTTTCCCACCGGGGCGCTGATAAGAGTTAAGTTCATGGCACTAAGCAATGATGTGTGCAGCTCTACAGGAAATGATATGTTAGCTATGCAGAAATGCCATTATGAGGGCGGTGATAACTCCGGCCTGCTTGCCGATCCCCTGCCGATGTCAGCTTTTCCCAGGGCTGTGGGTGCTCACTGTGGGACCACCCATGCCACGCATGCAATTGCCTGCAGCCAAAGCCCGCCCCATCTTTCTGCATCCTTCTGCAGTAGATAAGGCAGAGGGCAACCGGGGCACACACTGACACACAGCAGTGAGCCGTAAATCACCTTGCATCCTGAGACTTTTGTGCTGTGTTGTTACAGCCGCACACACAAAGAGTTTCCATGTTGTTACTAAGGTAGTTGCTGGAATAGAAGTATTTGGAGGAAGCGAGCTTTCACATGGAGCTATTAATGTACCAGTAGCTCTCCTGTACATACAAACCACAGATGGAGCATGTCCAGAGGAGGGCCACAAAAAATGATCCAAGGGATGGAACATCTCCCCTGTGAGGTCAGGCTGAGAGAGCTGGGACTGTTCAGCCTTGAGAAGAGAAGGCTCCGTGGAGACCTGAGAGCACAGTTCAGTATCTAAGGGGGGCTATACGAAGGAAAGACAGACTCTTTAGCAGGGACCAAGTGTGGCTGCTCTCAGAGGCAGAGGCCTGACCAGCTGGTCACAGCCAGGCCTGCAGTGAGCTGGCACACAGCGGTGGGCCTACCAACCGCACAGGGCCAGCCTAGCACAATGCATCTACCAACTGCATTGCTGTTCTCAACAGCCCCTGCTTTGCAATCCATTCTGGGGAGGAGAGCACTCTCTTTCTGCTCATTTAAAAACAAATCAGACCAATTTAAACAAAATCCTGTCATGATCCAGTACAGTGCTTGTACTCCCAAGGGCAACACATACAGGCAGACAGTAAACGCAGGGAGCGAGCAGAGCATTGCCCTGACAAATTTCCGCCTCATCACAGTGAATTTTTACACTCAACTGAAAAGCCATGCAAAAAAGTTCTCTTTACAGCCCAAACTGTGACATACCCAAAGTGTACATAAGGTTATGTATAAGCAAGCACTATGAAACAGGACTATTCTGAAACCACTGGAGATACTGCTATTCTCCGATGCTCAGGTCTCTCCTACCCACTGCATATCCCAATCCCAGTTGTCTCAAAGCTGTTGCAGCAGAATAGCCTTGCTGCTGGGAACAAACCCTGCCCAGACAGGGCTCCGTTTTACCCCTCAGAGCAGCATGGCAATGCCCACGCAGCAGCAGCTTGCTCAGCTTGCACTAAGGTGGACACGCACTCACAGACAGCGTACGGAAATCTGATGTATTGAACCTGACATGCGAAGGATAAATATAAATTTGCCAGCCGTAATTACTGCTGAGTCACGTGCCGCAGAGTTTGGTGACATCCCTGAAACCTCACTGCAGTTTTCACGCTCCAAATTCCTGTTCAGATGGGGAATGAGAGGCACTGCTCCTGCGACCATGGGAACATCCACCTGCGTCAGTTCTTTGGGACAGAGGCACTGGGGGCTGCTCCATTGCCTTGGGTATCCCACAGGGATGGCGAAATGGCAGCAGGGTGGGGGCCTAAGAAATCCCACATGAAAGTGTTGGAGGGAAAAACTGGATGTACTCGAGGGATGTCTCTTGTGCCAGAGCTCCCAGGATTCACCACACCTCGACCCACATGTTTTGACACACGCGCTGTGCCCACGTGTTTAATTCTGGAGCGAGACAGTAGGAAGGACTTACACTGGCATTAAAAGGCTTCTTAGGCTTGAAAAGCAAATGGCATGATTTTCCTATGGGAAAAAATATTTTAAACAATTTTTCCTGTCATTAAATATCCCATTTAACTGATTATTTAGTATTGTTTTCAATCAAAACATTCTATTTGCCAGCAAAGCAAAGAAAAATGAGCTGCTTTGAGAGCACAGAGCTAAACAAAACAAACGAGAGCTGTGACTTTACAGTAAATTTTTTAAAACACGCATTTTGTTTTCCCAGCAATCGATACCACAATGATAACAAGAGGAAAAGGATATCAATTAAACGTAATTGCCAGTCCCGCTTCCCCCAAAACCCACAACAAAAAGCACTCAGCGTCAGCCTGATAAAATATTTGCTCCTTTCCCAGTCGAGAGCTTTATTAAACAGTCCTTAAAGCACCGTGTTTCCTACAAAGGGTCTCAGAGTTTGATGTCTCAGAGTTTGATGTCAGTGACATGACTTCAAAGCCTCGCCAACTCCTCAGCAGAGGTTTGTTCCCAGCTCAGCAACCCTCAGCTCGCTCTTTCCTCCCGACCCACTCCTCCGACCCCGGGTTCACACACTCTCCCTGCATTCCCTTGATCTTTCCCAATACCCAGATGAGAACTGGTGTGACGGAGGCCACACTTCATGGCCTGTTCCTCCTTGCAGACATGACCATGCAGCTCCTGCTCACAGGGGATGGGGACCCATCACACCAGTCACCCTGCTCAGATGGCCAGGTCAAGTTAAAATCCATTTGTGAACCGCTACAGCACTTCTGCAGGTGAAACACCTGACTTTGCCCCATTGCACCATGATGGCTTCAACACCTTCAGCTGCCTCCTAGCCAGCAAATCCTTTCATGCCCCCTCCTTGAGGCACGCCAGCTCCAATCAAAAAACACTTTTACTTGGTGCAAGCGAGGCCGGTACAGGGACATGCTCAGTAATGTTGAGACGATCACCATTCACCTGGTGCTGCCACCCAAACCCTCTCACGGCAGCAAGGAAGAACGAGCAGGAGGCAGGCTGTGATCACAATTCAACATCGTCGCGGCCAGAATCACTAATCCTGCCAGATTTCATGACCTCTTACTCTCCCAACGTACATCCTGCCTTCCATAAGTAAAGAATCAGAAGAAATGCAGCACCACGTTAAAATCAAACTTTCCTGCACACCAACCCTTTCTAGTGATGCACACATGTTCCTAAGACCGTAAGAAAGAATGTGACTGCCTACAGGTGTTGGTGCCATCCAACAGCCAAAATGGGTGGGCCAAAATGGCATCTCCCAGCTGCAGCTTTGATGGGCTTATCAGCAGCATAAGCGTTGTTGTGCTGGACAGGAAAGGGTACAGCCTCCAGGCCCTGCACACCAGAAATTTCCCAATGAATGAAGTCCCAACGACGAGACCTGGAGCTGGGGAGCTATAGGATGCAACACCTCTCCAGCGAGGACAGGCTGAGAGAGCTGGGGCTGTTCAGCCTGGAGAAGAGGTGGCTTTGGGGAGACCTGATTGTGACCTTTCAGTATCTAAACGGGGGCTGTAAGAAGGAATGAAGGGGACAGACTCTTCAGCTGTTTGGTGAGAAATAAATGGTTATTTAACACTGCATCCCTCCTCACCAACTCAAGTCACCATAACCCCCTTCAGCTTGCCAGTTCAAGATCAATTTTTATACTCGTAGCTCCAGATTTACTGGACTGACTCTCCCTCTCCGACACGTCATCACGTCAGTATACCAAACCCGGCATTTCGTCAGCTACTTGACGGCACTAATCCTCACGCAGACAGCACGCCCACACCAGGTTTCAAACACGCCACCCTATCCAAAGCTGCGTGGATGGAAAAGCTTTCAAGCAAAAATATCCCCTTATTTTCATCCTTGCAAAATGTGTAAGCAGCTGCAGGCATTTTGTTTAAAAGAGCCAGAAAAACACAGGGATCCTGTGATGCGAGGAAAAATGCAGCATTTTTTTTAAATCTCCATTTCACATCCGTTTACACACTGGTTTCCACCCCATCGGCTGCACCGAGCCTTTCCTGGTCCCAAGGAACCAGCCAACACAAACCTATTTTGCAGACGCATCTTGCAGGAGGAAACAAGATCGGTACTGCCCGTGCTTTTCCATCAAACCTTAGCAGAGCCCGTACATCATGATGAACGCAGTACACCAAATTTTGTGATTATCACTTCCCCCATCTTAACGATGGCTGCCTGGCACCAGAATAGAAGCGTGCTGCCACGGGATGCAGAGCCTCTGACATATTTACTGCAACATTCGTCACCAGCCATCTCCATCACGACGTGCGCTACTACGTGTGCTGAAAAACTTACGGAAGCGGCGGGACACAGAACGGCAATTACATCTTTCCCAGATGAGACCGCTGCATTAATGGACCAGCGTAATCCATCATCGACTGTAAGTCCCCTGGGGCACGTCACCGGGCCACTCCAGCAAACCTGGAGGGGAGGTCTGGCGTCCGGCTGTGCTATCCAGCCTCGGAGATGCGTGGCCGTACACTGATGGCTCTCCCGGGGAGGTGGGAGAATATCCCTGCACCAGTGGGAAGAGCTTCAGTCTCATGCTGTCACATTTTCAGCTAGAAATGAATCGCTGTACATACATACAGTAAAGGATGAAAGCTGGCTCTGCAGTGTCATTCATTCAACTACAAAGAAAACGAAATAAAAAATAAAGATGAACAAAACAAATAGATCTTAAAAAAAATTAAATACCTGCAAGCACACTGAAGCAAATGTTGGGGTTTTTTTTGCTGCCTGTCTTCTTGATCTTGTAGGAACACACCCTCATGGGCTCTTCCTTTGGGGACACCAAGCAAACCACAAACACATAAGAATGTCCATGCTCCAGCTCAGCAAGACATGGCCTGTGGCATCTCCCTGGGTCTGGGACAAGCCTCACTCCAGCAACCAGCTGTAGGCACCGGGATGGCAGTGACAAAATGGAGCAGCCCCTGGTTCCCCCAGAGGAATGGTAATGGGGCACCAGACCCAGCTGTTTGGGTCTGGCTGTCTAAACAGGCACTGAGGGATTAGGTCCCACTGCGTCTTTTGCGCTAATTAAAGGCTGTTTATTATCTGATTGTCCCCAGTAGTATATATTTCTTCCTTGTGTAAACACAGCTGACGTTGCTGTCTGAAAATTCACAAAAACCCAAGAAGTGGTAACATCCATGTTCGGGTAAGTTATAGGGTGCGAGAGATGCCCAGCAGGCCTCCCTGCCAGCACGTGGGGACCGGTGGGGTCTGTGTGGCCAGCTGGCATGCCGTGCCACCAGCAGCCATTCTGATGCTGTCCTATCACCTGCTCTGGCAGAAAACATGCAAAATCCGTATCTGAAACCACAGGTAGCATCCCATCAGTCACTGCTAAACCACAGTTTTTTGGGCCATGGAACTGGTTTACTCAAATCTAGGCCAACAAGGTACTTTGGCAATGTCCATGTCTTGATCTAGACCATGGAGAAGTCTTGATGTCCATATCTCGATCCAGTCCATGGAGAAGTCTTGATGTCCCTGTCTTGATCCAGGCCACACCTACGGGCAGGCGGTGGGCCTGGCCGGACCCCAGCCCTTACACTGAAACACTACTGTCACCATGAGCTCAGGCACTGAGAGGCAAAGCACTGCATACTCTTTGCAGCCGCATCCATAAATAATTATCCTCCGTTTTCCCCAAAGCCTCTGTTGTTACACTGCGAAAGAACAGATGCAGAAGGGAGAAGTAATTTTTTCACAGGCCTCCTTCTAACTTTCAAGCATCGGATGCCAAACCAAGTAACACTCTTTTCATGCAGATTTGTGCATCTAATTTAAAAGAATTAAATTAGTCTATGAATCTGCTTTTAATGATACGAAGATACGTGTTACCCTTGTAAATTTATAGAACTATTTTAGACTTCCTCTCGCTGTGTCTTGCAAAGGCAACATACTGTAGTTTCAGCAGTTGAATTTTTAAATGTGTTTATCTGGGTCACTGCTACTTACAGCATAAGAAGATTTAGTGAATCCAGTTTAGCATCAGTCTAATGCAAAAGAAAAAAAATCTTTAATTAAAACCAAAAGAATTACAGTGTTTGGTGAGTAAAAATCTGAACATAATCAAATAAAAATCTTTTGACCCAAGAGGAGAGCAGATCTCCTCACAGTGCAATTAAAGTGAGTCTTGGAGTTTCGTGTTGGGTTTTTTTTTTTTTGCCTGTCAGAATTTTTTTTGTGTAACTGGCAATTTCAGGTATAAAAAAGAAAGCTGAGAGCATTACGACATTAGGAGGAAATTTCCTCCAGTGACATCATTTAAATTCACTAATGAGTGAAGAATGTGAGTGCTGGTGCTAGCAGTGCCCAGATGACGTACCAGGAGCACAGCTGCATGTGTGCCCATCTGCCTAGAAGAGCTACACTTCTTTGCCAAGCAGTGGTCATGACGGAAGGTGATGGAGAAGGAAATCTGTTTTGGTAGCACTGCCCTCTGGCCCTTCCACAAGGACACAAGAGCAAGCAGGGGATGTTCTGAAGGCGGGAGAAGCACACAGTGTTTGTACATTCCTAGCACACCTAGCTTTTCTTTCATGCTTATCATCACCAGAAGAAACTAAGATGTTGTTTCGGAAAAGACAAGCAACCATTCACGCAGGAAATGAGGTAGGAGGCTGAAAGGTCACTGTGAGAAGAAAGCCTGAAAATATCCATGTGATGTGAGACGACATCCCCCAGCATCAGGCTGCCTGCCGGGTGACACAGATGTGACTCAGAAGATGAGTGCACCTCAAAGACTTGCAGGAGGTCTGCGGTGGCAGGGGGATGGCAGCAAGCAGAAAGCGTCCGCTCTGCATCCTCCAGCCTCTGCTGGAGCCCTTCGGTGCCTATCCAGAGGTGGACCCATGGCTCCCAGGAAAGCTCAACACCTGCCCTACATTTCACAGGGCATTGGTGCCACAGACACATGAGGTAGCAGAAGCCACACCACCGGGACCTGCAGCCTGCCGCTCCCCAGCTCCTAACAGCAGCGCAGGGAAGAAAGGGAACAGTGTGGAGTCGGGAGTTTGATCCTGTTATTGATTTGATGCTAAGAAGGAGTTCAGGAAATAACTAACTACAAAGCATTTCCTGTGTCAAAAACTGGGAGGACAACGGATCTTCTTCAGATTACTGGGGGGAAAAGAAGCCATAAATTCTCAATGTCCCAAGCTATTCTTTATTTTCTTTTCAACCACAGTGGTGTTTTTTTCCTCTAGTTTCCCAAATCTCTCCGTTGCTGACAGAGAGCACCCAAGCCCTGCACTGGATTTGGTGATGCAGTTGCTCCCTGGCCTTCCTCCTGCACCCTCAGTCATGCTGCAGCAGCAGCCATCTTCCCACCAGTGAGGGCAGCTGCAGATTGAGACACTGAGAGAGGAGAAGATGCCGTATCTGGTCCTTTGCTAGAGGGGATTTGTTTTATCATACTGGCTTTAGAGATTTATCACTTCCTTTACCTTCCTCCATACGCACAGTGAAGAAATCTGCTTTAAACATGCGACACGCACAGCTCCCATTGCAGAGTAAATCTAGGGGCTAAAATAAAGAAAAAAAATAAAAGCTATTGTAAAGCCAGAGATAACCAGCACGTTGACCAGAGCACAACTGTCTGCATGCAGCTGTTGCTCAGCACATTTATGACATCAGGTTGGCACATCATTCTTCAGCTGACCTGAAATCACCTGCACTTTTCCTCAAAAGTATGGCTGTAAAAAAGAAATATAATACACACACACCTAGATCCATGCACGTAAATATGACCATTTTCTCCTCAAGAACCTCAGAATTCTGCTGCTGATCCTGAGGGAAGCACGCGTTCAGGCCTACTGTTAGGGCCCACAGGTTGTGAAACTTCACCTTCAACTTGGAGGGATGTTTGTGGAACAGCTTCGGAGAGACACACAAGAAGGGCTGCAGGAGCTGCATGGGAGACAGGACCAGCAGGCCCATGGAGGTCAGGAATACAACCCAGGAAAGCGAGGGAAGGGGCAGAAGGAGAGGGAAGGGGGAGAAGAAGCAGAGCTCCTAACATCTGTACTGCAGAACTGCGAAGACCTCTGGGTTGTCTCCAGATCAAAGGACCACTTGATAGCAGTCACCGAATGCCTTCTGGCAGAACACCACCACTCATCTCATACTTCTACTACTCTGAGGAAATGGCCACAAGCTGTACCAGAGGAGGTTTAGGTAAGACATAAGGAAAAACTTTTTCTCTCAGAGAGTGGTCAGGCACTGGAATGGCCTTCCCAGGGAGGTGGTGGAGTCGCCGTCCCTGGCAGTGTTCAAGAAGCATCTGGATGAGGAGCTACAAGATATGGTTTAGTAGCTTGTGGTAGCAAGGGTAACGGGAGGATGGTTGGACTAGATGATCTTGTAGGTCCTTTCCAACCTTGTGATTCTGTGATTCGCACATCCTCATAAGAGGGCCCACTCCACTGGCACTCATGATTTATCCCCCAGAGTGGCTGAAATGGAAGGAAGTGGTAGAACATGGGGATCTGGCACTGGAAAGGAGACTGGCAATCCCAGCTCTGGCGACGTGTGGTGCCTACTGCAAAAAGTGAGATGGTGCAGGGCACAACATGGAGAGAGATCCAGGCAAGAAAAAGCCAGGAAAAAATGCATGAAGGTGGTAGGGAAGATGAAGAGGACAGCTGAGGAAAAAGCCTAGTACTGCTCATGCAAGGCAGAAAATGAATGATGCTGTAGAGAGCAATTGAAATGGAGGGAGGGTATGACTGTGCATGTTAGGGAACAGAGTGAGAATCAATGGTTGCAACCCCTTAGCTTGTGAAAACAAGACTCAGTGAGGGATGTCTACTGTCTTTCTAAAACAGCTGCCAAAGATGGATGAAAAATATCTCCAACCACAACTGAGGAAGCGATGCATTTCCCTAACTTTGAAAGTTGGAGAAGAATCGTGGCGTCTTGGCTGCACCACAAAAAGCCAGGTCATGCAAACAGGCTTCCTCGGGCAGAGCTGTGCTCTCTTCCGCAGCCCTCTGCAGGCTCCCCAGGGGCTGGCGTGAAGGCCTGAGCAGCCCGAAGGCAGTGGCAGGCCAGCAGGAGCAAGTGTCTGTAAGGAGTCCCAGGGCACTTCCACAGTGTGATTTGCAGAACTGCTGCCCTCTGAAACAACAGGAGGCTGTGCTGAGTGAAAATACATGGAGGACAATATTTAAGGCTCCCGAAGAAAACCTTTCTGTCTGTAGCCACTTCCACATACCAATTCCCTTGGCACCTTCTTTTCTGGAAGGAAAGAATGTTGCACTGGAGCCACTCTTGCACAATAAACTATCTTGAGATGAATGAAAAACAACTTTAAATGCATGGTGTCATTTACGAAGCCATTAAAATGCTTATCGTTGCCTTGAAGCCAGAAATTCATGTGGCCTGCGCAAAGCCGCCCTGCGCTTCAAATTCTCAAAATCAGCAAAACAGCAAAAATCATTAAAAAATGTATGTTACATTGAGGCCAGTAAGCACCAGGAAGAATGTCCCAAGCTTTACAACAGTTACCATGATTTAACAGAAAGCCTACAATCTGAGAGATAAAGTAACTAAATAAAATGGAATCTAAAACGCATTGAAATATATTCTAATGCCAAAATTAGCAAGAAGCTGAAAAAGCCAAAGAAAAGTCAATACCGTTTTTCAGTTTTATTACTTTCAGTTTTATTACTTTGATTCAATAAAATTCTTTGGGTACTGTTGCATGCTCGGTGCAGCCATAGAAATCCGAATGGCAAACACTGTACTGTGATTCATGGACTGAAAGGCTGTCTGATTTCATTGGGCAGGTAAATATAACAGTGCAAACAACTCCTCCGGGCAAACTGTTTCTAAACTGCTATATCAATATTAGGATAATCAAAATTGATATTCACCTTCAATAGGAACACGACATACGCGCACAAACACACACATCCCCTTTCTCCACACCTTTTGGACCACAGGAACACAGCTTATGGGAGATGCTGCTTTATCCCAGATCAAGACCTCAGCACTTACAAGATGCTTAGCTCTTTATGTTGTATGCATTTCTGCTAATTGTACCTACCCATCTCGCTAAAATAAATTTTCACAGAAATATTCATCAGAGGTTCAATTCAACCACTTGTTATTCCACTTCGGGTTGCCATGACATAGATGATTGATGGAGAAATGCTGAAGCCCCAGAAAAATTCAGCCCAACAATTACCTTAACTCTATTTTTATTACTTACTTATTTTTTTTAAGTAAAGTGAAGTAAATAACTGTTTAACTAACTCTGCTTTTCATTCACAGCTTCACTTTGTAGGCTCTGCAACAGAAGTACAAATCAGCACACTGATGCAGACTTCAGGAGTCAGCGCCCATACACTGCTATTGACAGCGGGACAAGAAGCAGGCAGGAAAGCAAGGAATGCCAGCCTGTACCAGCCCTCAGAAACCGGAGAGCCCAGAGCATGGCCTGGCATGGACGCTACGGCTGCTCCCTCCCCAGCACCATGACTGCCGAGATGGTGGTAGTGGGATCCTGTATGACTGACCTGGTCAGCCTTACCACTTGACTGCTGAGTGTCCTTGGATTAAAGTTTTTCATGGGTTTTGGTGGGAAAGGAGCCAATCAACACCCCCAGTCTGCTCAACTTGGGGCCCAGACCTCACTAATCTACAAGGTTGGGAAGGATTCCTTTGGCAATGATTAAGTTGCAAAGTTGAAGAACGGCGTTTCTGCAGCATTCGTAGGTCAGATAACAAATGCTGCTGCCAAAACTGCTTCAATAATTCTCAACAGTGAAGGACAGACTGTTATTGGCATAAAGGAGAGCAAGGCAGAAACAAGGAGGCAACACGGCCAAAGGGGGGAAGGGACCTCCCTTCCCTCCATCTGCCAGGCCCCTGCTGCAAGTTGGTGCCGGGTGTCCCTGCTGGCCCTCTCAATGAACCCCTCTTGGCCTTCCCCAGAAGTACCATCGGTTCCCACGGGCACTGGTCGTGCAGAAAAGCTTGGGAGAGCATTATGGCGATTGCAAAAGAAGCTCCAAGGATGCGCACCCGTGCTCTGCAGCAGGCAAAAAACTTGGAGTGCTTCATGCTGTGATAAATAAAGCAGGCGACAACCCCGTTCTGAAAAAAGCTGCAGGAGCTTATGGGTGAGCCTTTTCCTTGTCCTCCTCGATCACTGTCATCACAAACAACAACCAGCTCTTATCAGCAGAGACATCTCTGCTGGGAACAAGTGACTTCAGGACACAGTGTCCTTCCCCACTCCCTTGAACCCTCGAGACAATTTACAGCGCTGTCACTTGTACACGCTCCCTTCTCACGGGCACAGTCCATTCCTCTAAATTTAGCATTTTGATTTTTAAATAAATGTCCTCTACAGCTCTTGTGAGACCTTGATGATAAGCCATTTTATTGATATTCCAGTTCACTTTTCAAAATATTTTCAGATTATAGGATAAGTAGTGTCTGCTTTTATCCCTTCTTTGGGAGATAACAGCTCGGTAACTTAAATTACCCAGATGAAAATTTATTGGTGAGCATTGGGGGAAGCAGATCCTTTACAAAATCAGCCTTTGACTCAGTTAGTCTTTCCTAAACAAGCAATGATTTAAAAAATCATCAGCAGACAAGAGATGTTTGCAGTTCCGGTATCAACTTGCACGAATATTAAAAGGTATAAGGCTAACAAAACTGCGTCATCTATATTTTACAGCATAAAGACCGAGGATGAAAAACTACTAAAAACTTCCCTAATGAAATGTCAAAGCCAACTAGCTTCACTAAAGCTAATCCGCAAATCTTGATGACAGTGCAGATTACCCAGCCTGCTAAACTGGCAAGCGTCCAAGGCAGCCCATCTCCCGGGGATTACACCTCCTTTTAGGGTTGCCGTAGTTTGAATTACTTGGAAGAACCCTGGAGGAAACAAGTTGCAGCTCATATTATTTGTTCTCGAGCTTTTCAGTGCACGATCCGGTCTTAAAACATCAAGCAGCAACAGCACACACACAGCCCCAAATATCGGTAGTACTGTGTGATGGCCAACCACCAACATGTCAGAGCTGCCGACAGCTGCTGCAATATAAACTTCCTAAGGACCTTGCGGTTCGGGGAAGAAATCCCTCGCTCTTCATCCGCCCTGCCCTCGTGCTTGGATCTGAAGCCCACTCAAGATGGAAGACTGTTTATTTCTCACAGGGCTATCTATAGAAGACCCTTTTTGTAATTGTGCAGCTCCTGAGCGTCAGCCCAGCAAATCACAACATTTTATTGTCATTTCACATTGTTTACTTTTGCAAGGCAGGATCTTGGCAGAGACAAGCGTTTCCTCCAGGGACGAAAAGGATGAGGGTGGGAGGGGGGAAAAGGACAGAGGGATGGAAGGAAGCACCTTAACACACACTTCCCTGGGGTCTGTTATAATAACGACACTGGCCCAAACACAAAGGACGGGGGTAGCCACACAGACCTTTCATCCTGGAGGAGACCTTGGGTGAGCATCCCACAGCCGACGATCCTCTGCCTTGCTGCCAGCCCAGCCTTTCCTCCTTACCGCTCTGCTGTGTCCCCTAGGAAGGAGGAGGTGGAGGAGGAGAGCTTCTCATGCTGTCTGTCGGAGACAAACACCAGCACCAGCGACTCCACACATGCGGGTTCTTCTCTGCTTGGTTTCCAGGGAGATTTGACTCATCATGTTCGAATGTTTGGGTTAGCAGTATTTAAGCTGACGGGAGTATCTGAAAGCTCTAGGTGGGGGGAATATGGTGTCTGTATTTCAAGGTGCTACACTCACATCTCCCACATTTACCTGCTTTCAGAGCTGCTCTCCCCGGCCGCTGCTGAAGCTGTGGTTCTCCATGGGGAAGGCAGATGTGGCAGCATGCCGGGTTAGACAGCAGGTTTGCTCCCTCTACCTCCTTAGGTAGAGAACATGGCTCACAAAGACCCCTGCACACACTCACCCCAGCAGCAACTGCCTCGCTGCGTAAGATGATTCACTGATGTTTAAGAATCATGCCGACAGGAGCCCTCATTTTATTACCAACTTTCCACAAAGGCACCGAGGCTGAAGATAGCTAATGCTATGTCTGGCATTAGCTCCCTGTGAATATCTCTCAGCAATAACAACTGATAGCGAAGCCTGGAGCCTACACATCGCTCTCCTGTTTGTACATAAATTCCCACTAAAAGGATTTCAGCACCCTCACATGGATTCTACCCGAGCTCTTAAAGTCAAGTCAGGCAGACAGAATGGTGCCACGCAACTACAAACAACACGGGACAATTCTTTATTACAATATACCACGCTATTATTTCTAAAAGGCACTGACAGTAATATGTGGCGTGTAAAAATACACATTCATCATAAAGAGGTTAGATTCTAATTCCTGCAGCTTAGTTTTTTCTTAAGGGCCCCAGCCCATTTTTCAATTAAGGCAGGATAATATTATTAATCATAAAAAACTGCTGATGTGTAAAATTGTTTTCTTTCTAGCTAGCATTGCCTGAGAAACATCAGACGTGATGCCTCTGACTTATTCCAAGGTGGTGACAATCGGGGAGATGCAGCACCCTTCACAATGAGGACTTGTGCAGATCCCCAGGTGATGGGCAGAGCCTTACTGGGTGCCCACTGGGCACAGCAGGAGCAGCCAAGCAAGGCGACAGCTTCAGGGGAATGCTGGGCCCACCGTATCCACACCTCTTACCTCTGATGGGTGCTCTGCCTCCCACACACCACTGGGCTGCATGTCAAATCATACAAAATCACTGACTATCCCAAGTTGAAAGAGACCTATAAAGACCACAGAGTCCAACCCCTGGCTCTGCACAGTCACACCCAAAATCAAACCCTTTAACTGAGAACTTTGTCCAGACTCTCCTTGAACTTGAGGCCATGTTCACTGCCCTGGAGAGCCAGTCTCCCCAGCGCCAGAATCCTCCTACTGTTTTTCCCCCAAACCGATCAACTCTTCAGTGCTATTCCTGGTTAGCTGTAGCTCCAAGCCAGTAGTATTCTCCCATCACCAAACACTCCACCTTATTAACTGCTGAACAAGAGTAGACTGCATAAAGAGCAAAGGCAAGACAATGAGACCATCCTGTGGGACACCCCACTCTGCAGCTATTCCCCATTGCCAAAAGCAACAACAGGAGCTCTTCACTCCGAAGCCTACAGAGGCACATCAAATAAATAGAAATCGTGAGTTTCAGCCAAAAAATCCTTTTTGACACGAGTCGCTCCTATTCATATGACTGGTCTCATTAAGATCAATGAGAACTGGAAAAAGCTGCAGGACAGAGCTTGCGTACGTCTCTTTCCTGAAATGCTCAGCTGTACTCTTCCTTGTGAAAAGACAAACCAAGCCTGTGCCACCAAAGCAATAAACACAGTGGGATTAATGGTCAGCAGCACACCAGCATTCCCAACAAAGCTATTGTTAGTAACTACTCACAGACAGTAACCGTTCCAAACAACCGAGCTGCCAGACAGGTTTTCATACTATAAGTACATTTATATTTATATAAAAAGAATGCTACTTCATACAAATCCAAAGTATGCGAGGCTAAAGCTAATGGGCCAGGTTTTTTGAGCAGCTCAACAATCTAATTAAATGCAATCAAATTCATGGCACAACTCAGGGTTCATTTCATTACTATCAGAAAATTCAATCTCTGAAATCTTACTATATTAAGCTAAAGCAATGATCTTTCTGTTAAAGTTCTTTCTTTTTCCATTTTAAGGTGAGAAAAAGCTATCAGGCCCTGGAAAGGTGGGGGTAGGGACTCCTGGTGGCTCCCACTGAAAGCGTGGCGAACATTCAATCGATTATTCTTATATAAGAAATAAAAAAATAAGCAGCCTTTCAAGCGCGTACTGAAATACATTCTGCAGCACAAATCCTACCTCTTGTATCTATTTCTTCAACAAGCCTTTTCTTGCAAAGATAAAGTCCACACACGCATGCACAACTATCTGCATCCACATCCTTACATTTAAAATACAAATCCATCAGGGAGCTATTTAAATCTACTCACTGCTGCAATAACGAATCATCTCATCTCTGTGTCATACTGAATGTGGGAGAGTCAGAGGTTCAAGCAAAATGCCCACACCTACGCAAACACCTTAACGAATCTGCTTTTTTCGGTTCATTTTAAAATAAATACTCCTTAACCCTACTGCAAGACCCAGAAGGAAATACTCACTGCAAGCTCTGCCTCCTTTTTATTCCTTCTCTTCGAGGTTTCCAGCTATGTCTCTCTGCAGGAGTCAAGTGTGGTTTTAATAAGGCAGATGAGGCAGGGCTTCTCAACTGCTTTTGATAGAGGTGAGATGGTCAGCTCTTTATTGACTTTCTGCAGTACTGCAGCTACGCACCGTACAGACAATCCTGCTTTATGAGCATGCACCAGACAGGAAATGGGCCTGGAAATTTCCAGTCGGTGTTGTTTGATGCACTGTTTGAAAAGCTGCACGATGTGCATATAAAGGAAATGGAGAGCCTTTGCTGTTGTTGCTGCTAACCCATCGCACTGCAGGCACTAAGTGCAGCCAGCAATGCCTGCGCAGGAGCCATTTTAAGAATTAGCACGTTTCAGCAAAAGAAAGGAAAACGTCGATGACTTTGTGCGTGCAAGAAAGTACTGCATATCAAAGACCCTTTATAAGGAAAAATAACACTGGAGGTAACTGCCGAACGATTTTACAGTCCTCTTGCTACATAATCAGGCACAGTGGTGTACCCTGTTCACAAGGCACTGCACTGACAGACAGGCATCTTCACAAGGGCATGTGGAAAAAGGAAGAAATCACAGCCCTGTACCATGTACCATTAAGGCTTTATTGATACCAGCACAGAGCAACTGCTGCACTAATTAATGGATACTCACAAGCTGCACACATCCTTTCAATCGAGTGGCAATAAAAGCACATAGCGTTCTTCACCCTCATACATACATTACTTCGGATGCTTACCCTCTTTCCCTTTCTTTTTAGTCTTCTGCATGCCCCTGGTTTCTCACCAGCTCACACGCACACCAGCAAGGCAAGTTCCCTTCTTGGTCCTTGCACATTCGGGTCCCCTGCCACAAGCTTACCACATGAGGTCGAGAAACCCACACAGAGTCCAGTGCCCACGGATACAGGGCCTGGAAGAATGTCCCCCAGTGTGCCTCCACATGGATGTGACAAAAACTTTTAAAATCTCCCTGTGCCTCTTCTAACTCCCTGCCAAAGGGCGAGAACACTCCTCTGCCTCTGAGGAGCACAGTGATGGCGAGCAGATCAAAGACAGCAAGGAGGTACAGGCGCTTGGTGATGGCAGACATACAGAAAGCCAGCACAGACATTACAGAAGCATGGCACGCACATACCCACATGCAGCTGGTGCTGGCTGCACGACGGTGCAGAACCAGGCACCAGCTCACACTGCTGGAAATGGCAGCCACAGGAGTGCCGGTGCCAAGCAGCAGGCGAGCATAGCACACCTCCTGCAAAAGAGCTGCACCTGTGCATCATGAGCTGTGAGGTATTGAGCATAATTTCTCTTCTCTTGGAAGAGCTCTTGTAGATGATGCTGATAGTAAGGCTACAAATACATGCACACTCAGGGGTTCAGGGCCCTTCAGCATCAGCCTTACAGCTATTGTGTTACTATCAACGTATCAGCGTATATGTCCCTATTTCAGGAAAGGTTTTAGTACATGCTTAAATGCTACTGACTTCAGTAGGACATAAGGATCTCCTTAACTTTCATTATGTGCTTAAGTGTCTTTTCTCTATAGATCTGCTTTCCTGCATGAGAAATTTAATGCATTCTAGCCATTATATGTCTTTCCAAGTGCAGTACTGGGCTACTAACATCGTAGGGTATTATTTGTTACACATGTTTGGACAGAAACTGGGGAAGGCTGTGTTTTCAGTTAGCCACCTCAAGAATCACAGGATCACAGGATGGCTGATGCTGGCAGGCAGCTCAGTGTCCATCAGGCCTAGACCCTGCCCCAGCAGCACACCCAGGGCAGGATGCCAGGCCCACGGCCAGGTGGCTCTTGGAGATCTCCAAGGAGGAGACTGCACAGCCTCTGGGCAGCCTGTGTGCTCCATCACCCAAACATGGACACAGACAATGCCAGGCCGCTGGTTTTGCTGCACATTGCAATGCTACTCATGTGCTCCCAAATTTTTGCCCACTAAATAAATCATCAGTGGACAGCTACAGCACAGTACTTAAAGGAAGGCGAGGAAATGCCAATGACCTATAGCACTGAACTTTATCATCCTGTGTTCTGCATTTATATTTAAAATGCAGCTACAGGGAAAAGGCATCTTGTGAAATAACAGATGCCAGACTCACAACACATACACAGCTTTAATTCAGAGGACTGTGCTGAATTAGGAAGCTAAATGCCCACCTTTGCTCCCACGAGCCTGTCTCAAACAGACCTGGTCTTTGCTGCTGTTCAGCCACTCTGTCTTTCCTCTCAGCCTCCCCTACCTGCAGTTCCCCAAAGCGCGTTCTCATTGCTGTTCGCCCTGTTTTTCCCAATCAGATGCTGCTTTCGCTGCGGCTCTCACACATTTTCTCTGCTGATAGGAATCAGTGACTCCTTCACACCAGTCCCTGGCCTGGCAGAAGCCGGGGCCTGCCCCGACCTGCTGTGGGGCAGTGCCTGGGCGTGCTCCCAGAGGGCATAGGATGCTCAGTGGATCTGGGGATTCACAGGCAACGTGCCGATCTCATCCTTCACTCTCTGAAGCTTAACTTGAACAGTCCAAACCACTAATTGTTTAAGGCCTTTATTTCAGCATGTATTTAAAATACTCCAAGAGAACAGCACACCATCATGGTCTTAGGTCTTTGTCGATGGTGACACAGATTATTCCCTTCGTTTTCTGTAGGGGTGCTGTCAAATGCTGTTCCAGGCTACAGGCCAAAACCTACCCCCAGCCCATGTGCTCCGCTCCCACTGGCACCAGTGGCATCTCCATCACAGACTGACAGCAGTAAATGGGCAGAGATGCGCTGGCTGCTCCAAAAGCACGATCTATGTGCTGAATAATTCATTTTAAACTGTTGCACAGATGTCAAAATGTTATTGCTGATTTCTAGCCAGCAGAATGGTGGTACTGCCTCTCCCGATGCAAGCGTGTTGCTCCCAGTGACGCTACTGACAATCTGAGGGACATCTCAGCCTGACAGCAAATCCTGGGGTACAAAGCCCATATGGGAACATAAAATTAAATTCTCAAATGCTCGTCATACGTCACCTTTAGCTCTCCTTATTAGGAAGTTTCCTGTGGACACAGCCACCGCCTCCAAAAATTTCAGGAAAGTAGGCTGCAACCGTACATAGTTATATATGTATACAGTGTCCAGCAAACAATTCAACCCATGAGATTTTCTACAGAGTTCCACAGAAAGCCCCTAAGAACAAACATCTTGAGTCACAGCCAGATTTGGACAGCAAAAACCAAACCAAGCCGGGATCTCTGACAGAAGCCCCAACAGCAACTGGACCCCCACAGCACAGGTGCACCTCTGTGAAGGATGCATTGGCTAAAAAAGTGCCATTTTCCAGGCTCACAGATGTGCTTCTCCATGTCAGCCACTCTGTGTGGAAACAGACCTCGTCTTAATGAGTTCTAATTTGTTTTAAATCCATAGGTTTCTTTTTAATAATTAACAGTCCCCATCGCTCAGCAAAGCCATTCCTTACCCCTGACTGCTCGCTATTAGGAATGAATTCACAGTGAAATATTGTTAGAAGGTGGAAAGCAACAGACCTAATTCAAGTTTTAATTAAAAATATATATATATCACACAAAGCAAGACCACTAGTTGGAACCATAATTGAATAAGCAAAAAAAAAAACCCCAACCAAACCCAAGCCTCTCTGCGTACTCCTCCCAATTATCCACTTTGTTCTTTTTATGCTATTTGAATTCTTGTAATTGGTTTCCCTTGCCCTGTGCCTGGGACAAATATAAAATTTTCTCTCTGCAATTCCAGGAACTACAGAATGCATCGGCGTCATTACAGTGAGCATTACACATGCTCACACGCTGGGGTCCAGGAACTACAATTAACACATTAGGAAATAATAACTGCCAAGGGAGCAGCCGAAGATAAACAGCATGTAGCTGATGTAGCAAGAATTCGGGTTGGAAAAGGGCTGTCTCTTGGGTGGCAAGAGGAGAGAAATCGAAGCGCTGTGCAGCGCTGCACCACCATTTAGATAAGAAATCCCCAAAACGGGTTGAACAGCGGCTCACGTGTTCATTTCTTGAAACACAATTTCACTGAAAGTACTGCTGGCTTGAAACTGGATTTCAAAGGAAACTGAAGGCTTGCATTTACAAACAAATAATAATTGCGTCCAAATTGAAAGTTTAAACTGGAGAGGGTTTTTGCTGGTCGAATAATTATCCTGAAGTGCTGTGGACTGTTGTTGGCTTTTTGTTCTGTTTGCTAACAGAAGCCAGAAATATTTACTGCAAGGCTTTTTCTCCCTTCTTGTTGAAATCTACTTTGATGACTGGTCTGTTTGCTTTCTTAAGAAGAAATGGAGAAAAAAAAAACAACAAACAATTTTTGAAAATTGTTCCAAGTATTACTAATGAGGAAATAAATAGTCTTAAAATTCCACATTCTTCTATTTAAAGCTTCCAGACTTCCAGGGCTGAGCAAATACAACAGCAAGAGCGCACCCACCATTGGATGGTGTGGGGATCTACAACTTCACTGTGGTAAAAAGATGCCGTGGATCACACCGCTCCTTTTGGGCACCAGTCCTGAGCTTTGCTATTGCTTTCAGCTTGGACCAGCAGAAGACCTTAATACTTTATTATTCATGAAAATTGAAAGCCAGTGGGAATGGTGGCACAAGGAGGGCTCAGGGACAGCTTTGTCTCACCTCTCTCCCACCCCAGGCTGAGAAAACTCAACCACAGCAATGCTATCGCCACCCCCTTCCTAAATTCACCCACAGCCCTGGAGAAAGGGGAGGCACACATATGAAGGTACCACCAGCAGCCGTGTAAAACCCACCATGTGGGGGACAGTGGCAGCTCCCCTCAAGCTGGGGAGATGCCTGCACCCATTCCAGTGAGCGCCTGTACAAGAAGCACGATCCCCAGCGCCTCCCCGAAGCATCTCTCATCAGTCAAATAAGACATTTCAGCAAATAACATGGCACTTTGTAAAAACATAATTGTTTTTATTTTCCAATTTTCCGTGTTTTGTGTAGAGTGCTGCTGTGTTCAAGTGAACTCAATAAAAGCATAAACAGTAAGCACCATCTGGAGAACATTCTTCCAGCACGCTGAGAAATAGCAGCCGCCTGTGCTCTACCTGCTATAAATAAATGTCATTAAAAAATGTCCAAAAAAATTGTTTGCTCCAATTTGATGGAACTGCAGCCAGATAAGATTTTGCTTAACCCTGTATTAGGGTACCTGCCATCTGCACAATGGAAAATGAAAGTGTAAATGTTTGCTTCCGAGCCCTTAGTTAGTATCAGTATTGCTAGCAGAGTATCAATCCTACGCATTATTCTAATGAAGGCACTGGAGGCTGCAGCCTGGGAGTAACACATGAGCAAGCTATTCGAAACCCGATTGTTCCTCAGCTGTATCAGGTTCACACCACGGTGATATTGCTGAATCTGCCAGCAAGAGGATGGGTGAAATTATTCTTGCTCTACATCGGCGGTGTTAACAGTTTGAAGGGGGAAAAAAAAAAAAGATAAATAAACGTCGGTAATTTCTTTTCAGCCTAGCACAAAGCCGCTCCACCCTCCCTCCCTCCCTGCGGAAAAAACACAGACAAAGTTGGCTGCGGGGTTGTGATGAGGCTCTGCGAAGGGTCAGCGTTTGCTGTGTTTGTTTAATCACTGCAATTAGAGCTATGCAAATAATGAAATTGTTTGCTATGGTGGCCAGGCTGCAAAAAAACCATAAAACACAAAGAAATGTTTAGGTTGAGCAACTGAAGGACTATGTTTTTTTTTTTCCTTTTTCTTGGTGAAACAAAAAAAATAAGCGTGTTGTTTGTTCCACTCGGAAGGCAGCAAGGCCTTGAAAGAATCAATTCAGCTTGAAATGAAAAATACATTTTCACAGTGGAACCAAGCGCTTGAACACTTCACATTTTTCCCCTCTTCTTTTTCCTTTTTGTCAGAACCTTGGAAAAACATTTTCAGCGCCCCAAAAGGAATGCTTAGGATGACTTCTTATTAGCAGGGAGGGAATTTAAAACAGGCGCTGGGTCCCTCAAAGAATGGAGCAGCCATAATTCCCAAGACATGGTGCATCGCAGCCTAGGTCCTAAACCTAATTTCAGAGCAAGAGTGGGAACGATGGACATAAATCAGATTTGGTCCTCCTGGCAAGCTATACTGCTTTCTCCAAAATCAGAGTTGTTGTGCGTTGGTTCCTTCCATGCAGCAGCTCCCATAGAGCCCTGTTCTCACCGAAGCGGAGGACCCATTCCCACTGTAACTTCTGTTTTGATTTTGGAAGGACTTTGTCTGCCAGGAGCTGTGTGGATGCAGATGAGAGCACAGTCCCTTTCCCCTGGTGAAGCCGTCATCTCAAACACAGCAAGGGCAGGAAATGGTAGCGTGGTTATGGTTCATATGAGCCATATTTTCCTAATATAAATATTTTAGCTAGATTTATTTAGAGAGTTCATTCACATTAGTTAAATGAGAGGCTTTGCAGAGGAATACTTAGACCATCTGGAAGCAGAGACCACTAATTTTTTGTTAGGGTTAGGATCTTCCTGCACCACTAAGGTTTTCCTGGAGCAGGTATGCCGGGATGTCAGGTGGAGGGAGCGTACATGTGCATCTGTGTCTGTATGTCTGTCTGGGGGGAGGGTGATTCTTCGTTTTGTTTTTGCCTTTGGTCAAATTCAAACAATATGCAGTAACAAGAACTAAATGTCATTTTCCTCCCATCCATCTTAATTTGGCATCCATTTTAAAGCCTACCTTTGACCTTTTAAAATGTTAATACACTTAAGCAGATATAAAAACCACACAGCTCCTGGAAAAATTAATCACAGCCATATCATAATGTTAGTCTGAAAATGTAACATCGGTTGTTTTCCTCCGTAATTTTAAGAAACGTTTGTCAAATTCAGCAGTAGTAACTATACTGCAATTAGTTATTATTTCCTTTTCAAACAAGTACTCATCTTAAATGCTACAGCAAAATCCTATCAGCATAACCAGAACAACTTAATACAAATTTATTTTTTCTGGTAACTGCCTAGAACCATAGGCAAGGTCCTGAAGAGGACCTTGATAAGTTGTCTGAGCTGTCCTTCTGCCCCAGGGCAAGATTCAATGACATCTAAACCATTCCTGACAGGAAACCTTACTAGACTTCCTTTAAGCAGCAGCCTCAAATAGAACAGGAAAATTTATTTGCACAAATCAAAACACATAAAAATAAGATAACTATGAAAATAATCCACATAAGTGCATTACATCTACAAATACAAAATACAAAAAGACAATCCTTCTGTAACTAAAGAGTTCAAAACAGGAAACTCTAATAGAAACACCCCCTTCCTTTTTAAACATAAGAGAACCTCAGCTCCTTGGAAGTTCAGTGGCACCTCTCCTCAAGAAAAGCAGTTTCAGAAGCACTGAGCCCTGAAGTATTTGGGCCTCTGTGCTTCAAAGCAAAGAGCTCTTCAGCCCCACCAGAAAGCAAACAGGAAGCAGGAGTGTTAACAAGCCTCTCCAGCAACCACAGCATGGCCAAGATGTCCAGAGCCCCTTCGTGATCAGCATTCCCCTCATCTTCCAGCTTAACCATTTCAGGGTCAGCTGCTTTGTGGATAGGGGCTGGGAGGCTGTGCTAAGACTCTCCAGGCCATAGCCAGCTTTTCAACTACATGCTATGAATGTGAGGACTGTGGCATACCACAATGCTCTGCTTTCACTTTCTTTTCTGTGGCATCTAGCAGCACTTGGGCTAGCCCCATAAGCGTCACGATTCTCTCTGAAAGACAGGAAGTTACCATGACAGCCAGAACGTATCCTAAAACACAAGTGATGGTATCACAACAAAACACTACTGGGATGGCCCATGGCTGCTACCTGAGCATCTTAAAAATAAATAAATAAATAAAAATCACTTAAAGACTTTGATAGCAAATCCAAACCAGAGAGGGTAGTGCATTCCCTCAGCGAGCAAGGATGTAACTCCTTACCACTGCTTTCTTCTGCCTACCAACATCCCTTTAGCTCCAGCACAACTGGAGCTCGGCCAAGCAGTCTTCATTAAGCTGAACTGTTGCTTAATATAATGGCTGGATATGAGATACCAAGGTCGACACCACGAATCCCATCAGAGCACAACATCCTTTGAGGTATCCCGCATGTCCAACACAGAAGAGCTGTGACACGGAACTCAGTTCCTTCCATCACAGAGGCCTTGAGAATCCACCCTCACCATACAGAGGTCCTCCCATACCCAAAACAGAGAGACAATTCCATCTGCCCCCAGGGATGAACTAAGTGCACCTCGTGACAACAACAGCAGGGCTCTTCTCTGTATTCCTTCTTCTAGGACAGGCTTACATTAGTATGCATGCATGCACAGGCCTGGGCACATGTACCTACATAACACATGCTCTCCCCTAGGTAGCAAGCAGCCTTTGCTGTCCACCAGGAGACTCTCCAGGGCTACATACCATACCCACTGTTCTTTCAGGCTGAGTCCTGTGATCCATCCACTTCCCAGTGGGGCTTGTGGATAACTTTCCCCAAAGGCCAGGCTTCTGGGCTCAGCCCCTGCCTTAACTTTCTTCCAGGACCTCAAAGAGAGTACCGGGCAATACAGTACCACAGACCAGATTCTTCCAAACAAAGCACGATAGTTTGTTTTTTTTTTTTTTTTCCCCCAGGAAGTAGATAAGTTTTTATTTTTAAAAAAGCACAGTGACAGCTATTTGTACATCCATTCCAATGGACTCCTGGCGCTCCCAGCAAGGCCCAGCCCAGGCGATGCCCGCACCACCACAGGGCTGCAGGCCTCCGCCCCACCTCACTGCCTGACTGAGCTGCCTTCCCGCCTCCACCCCATCCATCACCAAGGCTGGAGGAGAGGGCTATTATTCTGGTGGCGATGCCTGGCTGGTGGGCTAGGAAAATCCCAACTAAAAAACAACGCGTTGCCGTTCCTGTTTGCTTTGCAATGGCCTAGTGTGAGTCCAGCTCTACAGCAAGCCATCCATCACCAACCACCAGAAAGACGTGCATCATAAACAGAAAAATATTCTACACTTTAGTTTTCCACATTTCTATTCTCATTGCCCTTTTGCATCATTCAATTCAACGCTCCTCGATATCTTTCCTTTAACCAAAAGAACAACCTAACTATTTTTTTAAACCAAGGACAATTTCATGCCGTACAGTCACACAAGCTTTCAAAGATAATAAAACATAAAAAATATACAACGAATACACATTACTCACTTTGTCACTTCTTGACTCCGTATTTTTTTTTGCTGCAGTGCAACAGAATGCACATGTGCAATTGCTATACTGTCTGCAAGAATTATATTCATCATCTTCTGATACTCATGGACCATAAGTTAAGTGACACTCCTCTAACTAATTAGTTTATTCACCAAGCATAGATGAATAACTGATGAGCTACAAAAAGTTGCTATTGTTCCAGTCAGTCACCAAATAACTAACTTGGCCATTCAACCAGAGACAAGTTTTCTTCTCTGAAAGGTGACAAGTAGCTATGTAATGACTTCTATTATTTTCTCAATAAACTCAGAGAAAATAGGACACTGCAGTTAGAAAAACACAGAAAAGAGAAATTAGCTACTACTGTCATTAAGGATTCAGAGGCTGAAAAAGAACAGTTGGTGCAATGCAGCTGGAGTGCCTTTTTGGAGCAAAATGATTATTCTCTGGCCGTTAATGAATTATTTTTCACTGGAATGCAAGACCTGCACTCCTCCAAATAACCTGGCTTTGCCACCAAAAATGCACCTTCTGCCAGAGCACGTGAGAGCCATTGTTCTCCTGGCCCTCCTAGTAGCCACAGTATTTCTGCGGCCTCTTTGTTTCTGTGTCACAATAAAAGCAGAAACATAATTGAAAGGTTGAAGCAAACAAAGGTGTTAGAGGACAAACTGCTGCTCAGAACCAGCCTGCACTAAATGAATGGGGAACTACAGCCTCAGATGTCCAACAACCCCACAGAAACTCACTAGGGTGGAGAGGTCAACCTGCTTCTTGTCCGTATCACAGCATTGCTATGTGGCTGCTGCACATGTGGGCAGATCTGCTGGAAGATGGGAGGAAGCCAGAACTAGCCAGCAATGCTACATCACTTGACAAAGTGGCTCCTTCACAGACTGGCCCAATTACTGTGCTGTTCAGTGCCCTGGGAAAGATAGACAACACTGGAAAAAACAGGAAAGGAAATTCCAGGGGAGAACAGAGGAAGGTCAGTGATGGTTCAAAGTCTAGAACTTCTCACAAAGCTAGTTACCTTCTTTTTGAAATCTGGTGTCTTCTGAGATAATTCAGAAAGGCTTTGAGCAAAACAAAACAAAATGAAAAAGGAAACCACCTTCTTTCTAAAGAAAGTATATGAAAGGCTACCAAAATATCTCTGCAGATGGCCACTTCTGGAGACAAGACCCAGGGCAGCCTGATCTCCAAGTGAAGCTATTCATGGCCAGCACCATGCATCCTCAACCTGCTCCTTCCGCTCCAACAAGAAAAGCCAGCACTTCCCCAGATCATTTGCCCACCCCAGCTTTGCAACGAGACCACTCATCTGCTCTCTCCACAGCTGCAGGCTCTGGGAAGCCCCCATTTCAGCTGTGTGTCCTACAAACAGACCTGCAGGCACTGTCTCTAACGGTCTTTAAAGGTTTTTCATGGATATTTTTAAAAACACATTTATATTTTTTACTCAGCAGCTCGGGGGCACCCATCACATGTACTTGGCTACTGTAACAATCATGTGATTTATGTCAAAATAATTGGGGTTAAACTCTCTGCCACATCAAACTCTTCACATTTGGCCCCATCTCTAGGACCTAGAAACATCTGAAATGAATAAAGCCACGCGTCACTTAACGGGATCTGGGCTTAATTAGGATCATTCTGGTTTTTACGGGAAGAACCTTGTACCACCAGCTTCATGTGGCAAGTCCATCACTCACAAGGTTATCTGCTTTTTTTTTTTTTTAGTACCCATATGAAAACATTTTCACCTCCACAAAGCTTTTTGTTGTTGTTGTTCTGCAAGTCCTCCCAGCAGCCGGATGACAACCGCTCCTTATCTTTGGCCGTCTTCCACGCTAAAATAAGAACCCCGCTGCTACGCCAAGGGAGCTGCGCTCTCCCACCTCCGCCCGCTGCTCCCTGTGCACAGCTGGCTGCGCAGCAACGCCCCAGGTGCCATTTTCTGGCCGCTTCTCCCTCGCACTGTCGAGATCTACCCTCGAGCCACAGTTTTTATTTCCCAATCACGTGTGCCAGAGATGCTCCAAACCTAACACGGGGTTGGAATGCTACGCCTGCTCCTTACTACCTCGTGTCAAAGCTTTGGCGAGGCGATTAGAGGGGCAGGATGGGATTAGAGAGGGATGAAGCATCGACCGGTTGCTGCGTCTGCACAGTGCCCAGCCTGGTGCGGGCAACCACAGGGAAAGAGGAGGGGTGCAGAGGCAGGGGAACACAGGGTGCCGCAATGCCAGAAGGCAGATTTTTTGAGGAATTAGTTCCTCAAACAGGAGATCAGCCAAGCGCCTTTGTTACACGCGAATGCATCTCTTCCCTGTAACACATGCTGCTGCAGGCTCTGCACGGCCAGCTGGCAGCAAATGCCAACTGCACTGAGCGGTGGCATGCTTGGAGCTACCTGCACCTTATCACACCCACAGTGCCATCCATGTGCTGCAAGCACCCATCGCATCCCCGCAGCAGCACCCGGCTGCCCCAGACAGCTCTCGCTGCTGCGTACGGGCGGGCACTCGATATCCCTCTCGAGTTAATTCCAGCGTTTATCCCCTCTTCAGATCGGGTTTCCTATCGCAGGGTGAAAGAGACCCCAGCGCCTCGCCGGGGCTCACCGCGGAGTGCCGTCCTCAGGGCGGCGGTGCGGGGCACAGTGGTGCGGGGCAGCAGGATCCCCATTAACCGCAGCCATCCGCAGCTGCTTGCAGCCAGGGAAAGCTTCTCCTAATTCCCCTACACACGCTGGGAAGAGATAGAAGCGCGCTGAATTTCCATCCCACACTAACACCGTGCCCGAAACACTCCAATCAGCGGCGTATTTGTTGGGGAACCTTCACTTTACACGTTCAGTCACCTCGCGAGCGATAAATGACGTGCAAGGTTGCTAGGAAAAAAAACACTGAGATTTGCTCGCCGAGTTTAAATGGAAAATCCCTAAAGAATTCAGGGTAACCACTCACCCTCCGCTCGTTAACAACGCATCCCCGACAGACAACGCATATATTTTAAGCCCTGCATCGCGAGCGGTGTTGGAAAACAGATTTCCAATGAGAAGAACACCCTCTATGAAAACCGGCCAAAAAATCCCCAGGAGCAGCAGCAGCCCCCGGGGCGCGGGGCGGCACTGCTCGGCTCGGAGCGGGGCTCGGGGCCGAGCGCAGGTGACGGTCCGCTGCCAAACCGGGCAGCCCCACTCTGCCCAGGGGCAGCCGCGGGCACCCGGCCGGCCCTCCGCCCCGCTGCCGCTGACAGCGCGACGCCCCGCACGGCG